>OU343225.1:72501587-72598778 GCA_910596185.1 Chrysanthemum makinoi | reverse complement strand
CCACCATTTACAAATATTCCGATGTTGATCCATATTTTCCTATTTTTCCACCACATCTTCCGCATAACTCAAATCAAAATAACCCGAAAAACTTCCGCACTCATTACCCACATCATTTACATTGTGAACATTGCCAATCCACTAGGAAATCGTATTAGAAGAAGAAATGCGTTTCATACTCACCCTCATCCTTGATCGCATCAATACCATCACTCATCAAAACCTCCATCCATAACCTTATGCAAGCATGGAAGGAATCACTACTACTATTTTCTACTTTTAGTATTTTTTTTTCTTTTGATGTCATTTTCAAGAACAAGTCTTGTTCTTATTTTTACATGCTTGTAGGTGGCATAAATACCACTACACTTTGTTGTTTTATTATAAGGCCTTTGTTTACATACCTTGCTCTCAATCTTGATTCCTGGATTCAACGATTATTTATGCATGTTACTAACCTTTCTTTTGTAGGATTTTTCTTCACTTGACGCTCCAAACAAAGGGAGCTACCGTCATGGGAGTTAATAATACGTGGACTTATTTTTCCACACTTTTATACTTATTTTTAGGGGTTCTGTTTTACTCATCATAACATTATGTTTCATACACACAAAAAGGGGAGATTATTAATACAAAATAAACCGTAAAAACGCTTATTATTAATATTTTCGATCTCTTTGTGTTTTGTTGATAACAAATATAATGTTATCTTAAGTATAATTATATAGGATACATGTTATTTTTGTAAAGCATTTACATATAGCCATTTAAATACAAAAATGTAATAATTAAGCTTTTGTTGTAATAGTTTATTTGGATGGGTAAAAACCATAACCCATTGACCATAACCCATGGATCTTAACCCATACCTAAGTAGACTAGATACAATGTATACTTAGATACATTGAATCTAAAGAAAACCCATGGACCAACCCATAACCCATGACCCATAACCAAAACATGGGCAAAAAGAGGATGCCCATGCATCCCTAGGATTTATACTGCAGACGGATCCAAGTGGAAGGGGATCCGTGGGATCCTAGAAATGTGAAGAATTTTGCCTAAAAATAGAGAGTCATTTCTTCATTCTAACTCACCCCTCTTCTTACTAAATCTCTCATACACACTCATTGTCTTTTAACATATAGATCACATGATCTAGAGAGTTGTTCTTTTTCTTTCTTCTATTTGTGATCCTTATATAGGTCCTTCTAAGCTTAGATCATTTAGCATTCTACAAGTTATCCAAGCAAGGGGTCCTTGATTGATTTGTTCCTCCGCAAGATTTCTGTGGTGAAGATCTTGTATTTGATATTTCACATATTTGTTGTGTAATAGTTGTGTTGGTTTGGTCCACTGCTACTGGACTCGGTATTTAGCTTTGTACCGAAAAAGTGTGTTTACGGCGTTGTGAAGGCTTCTACGCCAAGTGAAGGAGTTTGTTGACATAGTTCTTGAACTCTCGAGTAGGTGACTCGGGGAGTGGAGTAGGGCAAGGAAGGTGTCCTTGTAGCCGAACCACTATACATCGGTTGTGTCTTTTCTTTCCCTTCGCTTTACTTTATTTATTTTCTTTATCATTAGATCTATACTTTCTCTACATCCATAAGATCTCAGATATTGACGAATCTAAAGGTTTTTGAAACGAAAGTAAAATCGGCAAAACTATTCAACCCCTCCTTCTAGTTTTCCACAATTGTGGAAAACTAGAAGGGGGGTTGAATAGTTTTACCAATTTAAAACTCCCTTTTAAATAATTAGATCAACTTATGTCAATCTATTTGGTTGTTTATGTTGGATGTTGATAGATAGATATATAAACGTGTAATGAAAGATAAAGAGTAAGAAGCACATCACCACGACACAAGTATTTATAGTGGTTCGGCTACAAGGACACCTTCCTTGCCCTACTTCACTCCCCGTGTCACCTACTCGAGAGTTCGTAAGCACTACACCAACTCCTTATGGCGGAGAAGCCTTCACAACGTCGCTTAACCTTTTTCCGGTACAAAGCTAAATACCGAGTTCCTTCACACCAAGGCGAACCACACCTAACACAACGTCGCCTACCCTTTATACGGTGCTAGGCTAACCACCGAGTTCTTTCACACCAAGGAGAACTAATCCTATCACAACGTCGCCTACCCTTTATTAGGTACTAGGCTAAGCACCTAGTTCCATTACTATGGAGGAACTACTACCCTTCACAACACAACACATAATATCAAGGAGATCCACTCCTTGTTACAACACCATCAAGGATATCACCATCCTTGGAAATAAACAAATACTTATATGTATAACGATGCACCTCATCGATTATACGACCTAGGAATTCTTCCTAAATGCGACTTGATTTGATTCTTCGGCATCCTTCACTAATGCCTTTGACACAACGCTTGGCACCCTTCACTAATGCCTTCGTCTTGACTCCTCTAGCATTCTTCACTAATGCTTTGACACAAATGATGAGCACCTTTCACTAATGCTTTCATCTTAACACTTTCGGCATTCTTCACTAATGCCTTCAACCCAACATCTATGGAGAAAGGAAGAACTATCAACAAGAGAACCTTAGTTGTCTTGATGATGACGAAGCATGGCAACTCATGGACTTGAGCTTGCACGTCTTCAAGAAGTGATGATCTCTCCTTTAAGAGGAACCTTGAAGATCACACAAAAACAAAAGACAAACTACATAGATCACTTGGATCTGAGGTTAGAGGGTTAGAATACTTGGGGAAGTATGTGTGTAAAGTGATAAGTAGAAAGGAAGAAATGGCTCTCTATTTATAGAGAAAATTCTCTGCTGTTCCCCGGATCCCACGGATCCCTCCCACAAGGGATCCGGCTAGCGTAAAGCTAGGGATCCGCTGGATTCCCCTTTACCCATGGGTATATTGGTTATGGGTTATGGGTCATGGGTTGATCCATGGATCTTTGGCTAGATACAATGTATCTCTTGAGTGCTCACCAAGGGTTCAATGTATCTAGACATTGGGTATGGGTCAATACCATGGGTTATGGATATTATCCATATATGATATAAGCATGATGTCATGCAATGGGTTATGGGTCAAGCTCAATGGATCATGGGATTTGGGTTGTACCCAACTACATTCAATGTATTTGCCCAATGGATTATGATACTTAAGTTTCTACCCATTTATATTACCCAATATACTACATACTAGTTATGTGTATATTTTATCCAAATATATAAACACTAGTTGTTGTACATATGTAATATTAAATCATAAAATCACTTATACTTGTTTTAGTGTTTTATGTGAAAATGTGAATATGTTAGAAACTATTAGTTCAAACCATTTACGTATTTTATTTGTTTTCGTTAATATGATTTTACGTTTGTTATCGACAAAACATTAGAAGATCGTAAAATATAAATAAACGTTTTTACGGCTTATTTGTATTAACAATCTCCCCCTTTTTATTGATGACAAAACATAAAATTATTTTAAGGAAAAACTAAAATTTGTAAAAGTTTGAATTTGTAGTTTTTACTTTCTTCTCCCCCTTTTTGTCGAAACAAAAAGAGCCTTGAAAGAAAGCAACACATTGTTTTTAAGAAAAACATGTGAAAGAAATAAAAAGAGGTAGAGAGCAAGTAACGGGAAAGGATCTCGTCTTTACTACCCCTTGACGAGTCCATCCCTAGGTAAGGGCATCAAGAAAGTAATACTAATCTTGTTTGTTTGCAACTAAGTTTGCAAAAGATTTCGTCTAAGTGACGAATGTGCTCCCCCTTGATGATTGCAATTTTGCAAAGGAATGTAATCCTAATATTGCAAGTAATTTGCAATGTATTGTTTTGACACAAAGCCCCCCCTAGCTTTAGGGTGTCAAAAGGCTTCAAGTGTAGATGGAATAACTACAAAAAAAAGGTTAGAAAACAAGTATAATGCACAATTTCCTGCATATGTGATCCAAGTTAGTAGAAAAATAGTTTTCTGTCTCACGGATCCCACGGTTCCTTCCTAGTAGGGATCCGTCTAGGCAATTTTGAGGGATCCGTATAGCTGATGATTAAATTCAGCAATGGTGATGTAACAAGTAATATTAACATCAAAATGAGATATGTATTCAACCAACAAACATATACTCAATGCAATATGGCAAGTAAACTATCATTCAATAAAACATAAGAGATGATCAACAAATCTCTAAAAACTAAGAGAATGATTTAGCCATATTCTACTAATACTAATAAGTGACCAAAGCTTAAGAAGCAACAAAGTGCTTGAGTCTAGAGATGAGTAGACTTGTTGATTTGGTCCAATCTTTCAAGAAGATAATTAAACATGAAATGCAACTCATTTCGTACTTCTTGAACAAGTCCTTGGGTGATTAGACAATTAGAGCAATTATTGTCTTGATTAGGAACAGGATGTTTTGAGGAGGTTCTACAAATGATGGTGGAGGTACATTGAGTAATTTAGGATGAGGTTCTACTAGGAATGAGAGTGGTGGTAATGGAAATTCCTCCATATGATCAAGTCCTTGGTGGTTCCTTGTTTCCAACGATGGACTAGTTGGTGAGATTCTAGCACTATTATCTCTTACGGATGATGATTCGGTGGATGGGAAGTCCTACCCTTTGTGGGTTTAACCGGAGATGATTCTGTTGAGGAAATTTTGTGTACAACACGAGCAAGTTTCTTGGGTGGTTCTTGATTGGATGAGTTAGCACTAGGAGCTTTCCTCATGATGAAATGACTAAGAAAAAGGTTTCTAAATGCTGAGAATTATGTTGTGTTAGATGACTAAGGGATTCTAGAAAGATGACTTATAAAGGGAAGGATTTAGCAAGTGCATTCAAGACTTAAGTTTCTTATATCCTTTGGAATGTGATGATTAGCATGCACAAGGTTGAAGTTCAGAGTTTCACTGATCTAGGAACTCATTTAAGATGAGATGGAGTGTTTGAGTTAGGAAGATGATTTGAAATGATTGTTTTAGCAATGTTAGACATAAACTATCATCCGGATCCCACGGTTCCTTCCTCAGAGGGATCCGTCTAGGCTAATCTTAGGGATCCGGCTTTCAGCAGTTATGAAAGAGTGGAAATGATGTTTCTAAGATTTAAGACCTATATCATCTTGAGTGTTTCAGTCCTCCTAAGTGTTTTAAATGAAGGGGTGCTTGAGTACTTGAAGGTAATGAGTGATGTAGCAAATGATTGTTATTTATGGAAGGATTTGGAACTTTCAAGAGTACCAATGGATGAGCAAGGATGACACTAAAGATTTAGAGTGTCAATTGAAGCTAAATGATCCTAGAGATCAGGTTGTGTCTTAGGATAGTGTTTTGGAAAATATCCTAGAGGCTTTGAGGTGGGAAAACTAGAATTTGATCAACTTTGATCAATTTTGAGGTAAGGATGATTTATGATCAATTTTGCCATAATCGAAAGATTTCTAAAGCTAGATGTGAGGGATCATGTGAGAATGATGAGTGATCATAGAGAGCGGAAGAGTAATGGATTAAAGTGAAAATGATAGATCTACAAGCGTCTTAGAGTATGATCTAGGTGAGTTGAGTAGGAAAGGATCTACTTAACTTGATAAGGACTTAATTTGCCTTAAGACACTATGTTTAGCTTAGTGTGCGGTGTTCTAAGGACATGATTGAAATACAATTATTGCAATTGCATTTTACGTTTGCGGATCCCACGGTTCCCTAAGAGTAGGGATCCGTCAAGCACAAATTTTGGGATCCTCTATGCGCTAAGCGAACCTTTACAAAAGTTATGCAATGACTTTGACAATGCATCATATTTCAAGTTTAAGAGGTTCTAACACTAATATATCAAATGAGATCGAGCTCACAAATAACAAAGAGATTTATCAAACTTAACAAGCACTATTCAAGAAACTCAAAAACCTATTTACGATCTAGATTAGTAAATCATTTGTATTAACAATTGAGTGCAGAGTAGATGATGGTGTTCAAGACAATAGGGTTGTTTTGGCCAACGGAAGCAATGAACTATGTATAGTCATTACGGATGGTGATTAGCATATAATGAACTTCATCCATGAAGTCATGTAGCTCTTTTCGATTAAAGCAAGATAATCGCTTGATGAGGCAAGTGGTTGTGATTAACTAAAAGAAAATTTTATTTTACAACTTGTTTGATTAGTAATCCTAAGACAATGCAAAGTATTTCCATTGTAAACTTACTTTAGGAAAACATAGGAGTATAAATTTCCCAAGTGAGAGAATGAATATGAGACTGTTACTAGCGGTGCTCAATTACTGCTAAACACACGACCATTTTATGGGTGATTCCATATACCCAACTTCTATCAAGGAAGTAATTCAACCGTTAGGTCAAATTGAGTTTCTAGTGCAATAAATTCTCCAATATTCATTCTCAAGTTAGGAAAATTTATATTCCTACAATGGCCTATCAAAGAGTAACAATGATGATACTTTGCTTCATTTAATATTATACTTGAGACAAATAAGGTGACGAAAGCGTCATGTTAAAAATAAGTTTAAAAGTTGTCCATATGGTAAACAACAAAAATGGTTGGATGAGCTAGTTCAACATAGGTTGTTGGAAAGCTTTGAGTTTGGACTTTCGGATATGAACAATTATATTTGCGTTGCAAAATAATTTACTTGAGTATATCGGATGAAATAATCAAGTTGTCAATCCTACTATGAAGCTTGAGAGCGATCATGAAATGGAAAATGGGAGAGTACATCATCAACACAAGTGTAGGTTATGATCCGATGTACATTCTTGTTGTTTTTAGAAAATGATACAAGAACAAAGGAAATCATATAAGCACATATGACAAACTCAATCAAATATCCATTTAGTGTGTTATATGTTTTAAACATTTTTCAACCTATATGACTTATCTAAATATCTAAACTAACACTTTCGACACAACTAGATGTTATCCCAAACACTCCTTCAAATAGCACATTGGTTAGTAGAATATTACTAAATCGACAAACAAGAGAATGAATAGCAAGGTAAGGAAACCACATATGCTATTCAATCAAACAAGCACAAAAGCTATTTGAGATAAGCAAATAATCAAGTAATGCAACGAAGACAATTTATCATTTAGCATAGCATACGAAAGTTCTTTTCATCGCTTTGTGTTAAATATAAATATGTATACCAAGCTTGATTAGTTTCTTTTATATTTATAAATATGATCAAAACCTTAATTTCAATAGAGGACACATTGTTATTCAAAAGCGAAAACATCCATCTCCAATTAGATCAAAAGTTTGTGCAAAAGTTATGACCAAAAAATGACTTTCTATTATAAATCAATGATTCTATAAATTATTGTTTTGAATCAGTTTATGAAATCATTTTTAAATGAAAGTAGACTCAAATACCTTTAAAACGATAGGTGGCACGACTTCTAACGACTTACGGTTAAAAGTTATGAATTTTTGAAATTCGACAAAATCGTCTTCGTACCACGGATCCCACGGATCCCTTGCTTGAGGATCCGTCCGTGTGTTCGAGGGATCCGCGGATCGACCAGAATTACAAAATGCGTTTTGACCCGACGACAAGGTTTAGTCTTTGTAGACTTTTTAGTGAAGTTATATTACCCATTTTTACCTTTATTCAAGCTTGATTAACAAGATATCTAACAACAAAACTTCAAAGAAAAAAAATCACTAAAACACTTTTCATATTATGCTTATTATAAGATAGAAGCATATATCACCATTTTGTCCACAAGCAATTTAGCACGTTTTTGAAAAAAAAATGTAAATAAGAAAACATACCTTTGCTATATCCCCTTTTTATGGTTTTAGAAACCATAGACGCGAAATACTTCATGATCTTCTAAGATACCCCAATCCTTTGCTATATTCCCTTTTTATGGTTTTAGAAACCATAGACGCGAAATACTTCATGATCTTCTAAGATACCCAAATCCTAGTATGAAGACTTCTCAAAGGAAAATGTTAGAATGATCTATCATTATCTAACATATGATGATTTCTAAAAACATGACTTTTTGTTTTAAGAAATTCCCTTCTTTGTAGTTTTCAAACATACACGGATCGAATCAAGTTTTCAAAGTACAATATACAAAAAAACTTGGTAACGAAGCTCTGATGCCAATTGTGGAAAACTAGAAGGGGGGTTGAATAGTTTTACCAATTTAAAACTCCCTTTTAAATATTTAGATCGACTTATGTCAATCTATTTGGTTGTTTATGTTGGACGTTGATAGATAGATATATAAACGTATAATGAAAGATAAAGAGTAAGAAGCACATCACCACGACACAAGTATTTATAGTGGTTCGGCTACAAGGACACCTTCCTTGCCCTACTCCACTCCCCGAGTCACCTACTCGAGAGTTCGTAAGCACTACACCAACTCCTTATGGCGGAGAAGCCTTCACAATGTCGCTTAACCTTTTTCCGGTACAAAGCTAAATACCGAGTTCCTTCACACCAAGGCGAACCACGCCTACCCTTTATACGGTGCTAGGCTAACCACCGAGTTCTTTCACACCAAGGAGAACTAATCCTATCACAACGTCGCCTACCCTTTATTAGGTACTAGGCTAAGCACCTAGTTCCATTACTATGGAGGAACTACTACCCTTCACAACACAACACCTAATATCAAGGAGATCCACTCCTTGTTACAACACCATCAAGGATATCACCATCCTTGGAAATAAACAAATACTTATATGTATAACTATGCATCTCATCGATTATACGACCTAGGCATTCTTCCCAAATGCGACTTGATTTGATTCTTCGGCATCCTTCACTAATGCCTTTGACACAACGCTTGGCACCCTTCACTAATGCCTTCGTCTTGACACCTCTAGAATTCTTCACTAATGCTTTGACACAAATGATGAGCACCTTTCACTAATGCTTTCATCTTGACACTTTCGGCATTCTTCACTAATGCCTTCAACCCAACATCTATGGAGAAAGGAAGAACTATCAACAAGAGAACCTTAGTTGTCTTGATGATGACGAAGCATGGCAACTCATTGACTTGAGCTTGCACGTCTTCAAGAAGTGGTGATCTCTCCTTTAAGAGGAACCTAGAAGATCACACAAAAACAAAAGACAAACTACATAGATCACTTGGATATGAGGTTAGAGGGTTAGAATACTTGGGGAAGTATGTGCGTAAAGTGATAAGTAGAAAAGAAGAAATGGCTCTCTATTTATAGAGAAAATTCTATACTGTTCCCCGGATCCCACGGATCCCTCCTACAAGGGATCCGGCTAGCGTAAAGCTAGGGATCCGTGGGACGCACCCCTTTACCCATGGGTATTTTGGTTATGGGTCATGGGTCATGGGTTGATTCATGGATCTTTGGCTAGATACAATGTATCTCTTGAGTGCTCACCAAGGGTTCAATGTATCTAGACATTCTCTTGAGTGCTCACCAAGGGTTCAATGTATCTAGACATTGGGTATGGGTCAATACCATGGGTTATGGATATTATCCATATTTGATATAAGCATGATGTCATGCAATGGGTTATGGGTCAAGCTCAATGGATCATGGGCTTTGGGTTGTACCCAACTACATTCAATGTATTTGCCCAATGGGTTATGATACTTAAGTTTTTACCCATTTATATTACCCAATATACTACATGCTAGTTATGTGTATATTTTACCCAAATATATAAACACTAGTTGTTGTACATATGTAATATTAAATCATAAAATCACTTATACTTGTTTTAGTGTTTTATGTGAAAATGTGAATATGTTAGAAACTATTAGTTCAAACCATTTACGTATTTTATTTGTTTCGTTAAAATGATTTTACGTTTGTTATCGACAAAACATTAGAAGATCGTAAAATCTAAATAAACGTTTTTACGGATTATTTGTATTAACTTAAAGCTTTGATTTTAAGTTTGTTTTGTATCTGATTATGAGATGTGTTTATTTTTGCTTTTTCAATTTATTTGCTCCATTAGTTATGTTTTTTAGGATGGTACATTTGTACAAAATGCAAACAATATCATTTTTAATTGTCGTAGTCAATGTATTTGTTTCTTTCGGGTTTTTTTTAAAATATATATTTACTATTTTTTTGTACAGGTTTAGGAATGGATATTTCTGATGTTAAATGTTTCTGTAAGTTTTTTTTTTCCTAATTCTTTATTTTTTTTTATTGTTCTTATTCTTCTGTCATTTTTTTTTAATTTGTTTTTTTTTTTGTTTTTTGTTTTTTCTAGATGAAACTAAGGCAAATGGGTTGATTGAATTTATCATTTCTCTTCATGGTGATTTTGAGTACGATTTGGTAAATTTTTGCTGGTTTTGTGCTTCTTGTTTTGTTTTTATTTCATTTCTGTTATTTATTTCTTATCTTATGTTTTTAAATTTTAGGAATTACCTGCTGAGCTTCTTCCATCTAATATGCTTGAAGATACGGATCTTTGGGAGGTTATTGATGCTTGTTGTGTAGTTCGTTTAGTTAAAATGGAGCGGGATGATGATCGTTATTCGTGGTCTTTACTTGGTACTAAATGGTCCGATTTAATTTCAAGTGTGCTTAATTTGGATCCTAAGTTTGTTCATTTCGATTAGATTGGTTTTAATAAGTTTTTGGTCAACTTCTATACTGCCAGCGGCCAAGAAGTTGATTATGGTTTTACTTATGGTCATGTTATGAAGTGTGTTGTTTTAGGGTGTAAAGATCCTCGTTTATATCAGGTATGTACATTAATTTTTTTTTTTCAGCCAATACCTTCTAAGACGATGCTTAATTGGGAGGTAAACCGTAATTTTAAGTGTGTTCAGATTGAGTTGGATAATGTTGTTAGGAAGATTGGGATTAATTTCCATTCTCTATTTAAAGAAAAAAAGATAGTTGGTGTGGCGTGGTGCTGAGTGGGTAATTTATGTGTCTATTTGGTGTTTTGTGAGTCAAAGATGTTGGTTATCTCGTCATCAGAAAGTGGGGATTTCTTTGTTGGTAAGGTAATGGAAGGGTTTGTGGTTGATCCTGTAAAGATGTTTGGGTATGCACCTCGACCACCATGTTACTTTGTTGTATTCCATTTGTGTTTTTTTTATTTTTATTTATTTGTTTTTTTATTTTATTTTTTTTACGTTGTGTTATTTTCTCAAAATTGAGTTTGTCAATTTAGGTGAATCTTCAAGTAAGGGTTGTTTTGTGTATACTTCTTTTGTTGTTGATTTTACTGCTTGTATTCAGAAGCAAGGATATCTGGTTTGTGGCTTTTTTTTCTCTTTTTTTATTAAAATTTTTTCATCTATTTGTTAAACTCTAAATTTATAGTGGTATTTTGTTGTTTAAATTAAAATTGTTGTTTTTATTTGTTTTTTTATAAATGTTGTCCAATGTAATGCAATGGTCAACAAAATAAAAAAACACATAAAAAAAGTATCAAAAAAGGGAAAATTGATACTCACCATCGCTTTGAAAAAATAAGTTAACGATAAATAAGATATAAATGTACCAAATCTTTTATTGAATGCATTAAGAACGAAAAGAAATAAACGGTTATCGAATATGAAAGAAAAAAAATTCAAAGTGGTACGCAAGAACAAAGTATCAAACATAGCATGTTCGATGGGCGAGCAAGCATTATAAATATCATTAAAAAACTTAAGTTAACAAAAAAAAGCTACAGGTATAACCAACACTCGAATGAGTCTTTTCTAGGATGTGCATATCCAGCTATCTTAACGGAAACCATTCCTTCTGGCAGTTGTTGCGTCAGCATCCCTTTGTTCTCCTGGTTCAAGCTCTACTGTGATGTTTCTACTCTGTGCATTCAGATACATTTGTTATTACAAAGTAATAATTTAATAAAAAAAACAAAGTAATTATAGGTCACCCAGTCCATTTTAAAACCCATTTATCCGTATTAGCCAGTTAACTTACCCGCCCATTTTCCAACATCTAAGTATTCCTCAAGGTAAAGAAAAAAATAATTATATAATGATCGCCTTTTTTTAAGTAATATAAGCTTTTGCTATATGGGCTCTTCATGCGAAATAACAACAGAGGATTACAACATTAAAATTATCACAAAATATCAAACTATGTATCGGGAAGAATGATAATCAATAGCTGTTGAGGGCTATAAAAGAATTATCACATTAGGTTTGACTTGTGGATTACCCGATTTCCTTACAGGATAAACTGCGACCTATAAGACACACCAAATATATGTAGATATATTATTTCCAGAGGTCCCAATATGAGAGGACCATAGTACATGTCAAAACAGGTTTAGTTGAACCACAAACAATTTCATGCCCATATTTATACCGAATGATTAAAAAACGGTATTACTATATTATAATTTTTCTAAATATCATTATTTAGGATGTTATGTGCTTTTACATAGACTTTAAGCGATTTTAGTTTTGAATCCGTTTTACTCAGTTGTCATTCCTGTTTTAGTTAAAGTTTTTTTCTACTCAATTTTTTAGACCAACTGCATTGTAATATTTTTGTGACTGGTCAATCAGCTCCACCAACGACTACATAAAAGTCGGTTATTAACCACAGCTCTAAAACTGTACAAACAGATACCAGTGTTGACATGTAGACCTAACCTATTAGGGTTCATTGATACATCATATTAATAAAAAAACATGTATTCAACGTTCATTCTATGATCACTTACAAATCGTATATTTTTTTTCAAACAAAACCATGTCACATATGATGAGATTGAAAGAAGTATTAACAGTGTATAGACCATTAGAGAGCTCTAATTTGTACATTGTGCCAATATATAATATATTGTTTAAAAAATGGGGAACAAATTACTGAATGGAATACCTTAGCCTTGGTAGATAATTGAAACTCCACGAAGCAAAGATATCTTTACCTTTTTCGAATCCTTAACATGTAAAATATAGAGCTTCTGATGTAGGATTGACTTACACTATATACGGAGAGAGTGGTCTGCTTGTTTTAAATTCTACTTCCACTGGTGCAGGTTCGGATGGTTTAATCTAAAACTTTCTCGCGCACATTCATTGGCATCTATAGCCCATTTCCACATATTAAGAGGGATAGCAAAGTGATTATTAAGCCGTAAGATTAAAGAGAATAATTAAAGGTAGCATGCCATATCTTACTGTTGATATATATCTACACCGGATAATTTTGCTCCACGTAATTCTGTTGACATTCCACCAAAAGTAAGGATGGTTAATATAGTACATACCGACACCACACTCAAATTAAGATAATCTTTTTTAGAACCTAATGCCAAACACACCCTTAGACATCAAACAAATTCATAATAACCAATGAGACATTTAATATATAACCAAACAAACTATTCCCTTATTCCCATGATAAAATGTAGGTTTGATAATCTTTGAAGATGAGGCTGACCTTTTTTCATGAGGTGTTGGCTAACAACGTCATACGTGGTAGTAACACAACAGAGAGCACATGCTTGTACTTGGCAATCAGCCTGCACATTTAATAATAGTTCAGTTTAAGTGACATAAATAAACTAATATGGCTTACGCTATGTACGGGGACAGTGGTCATGTGGCGAATGGTTTAGACTCAGATTTTGTTTAGACTCAGATGGTGTTTCAGTGGTAATGATAGGTGCAGGTGCAGGTGCAGGTTCTTTGCTAGCTTAAGGTTCCTATAGCACTATTGAATTCAAATGAAAGTCATTACCGGCTGAATCTCATAAAAAGGGTGTCAAAAATGCAAATAAGATAAAGGTTCACCTGGTACTCTGCAAATGCATAGTCTTGTCTATTGGTTAAAGTAATTTATGAGCCAACTGTGGTATAAGAACGGAAAAAAAAAATAATAATAATAAAAAAAAATTGACCTCACAACTTTTAGCTTGAATCATAGTGGATTCTCCAAATTGTGCTAAATATAAGAAAAAAGATTTAAAAAATAAAATCAACCTCGCACATTTCAGCTTGAATCATTGTATATTCAGATGGTATAGGTATTATGAGATTGAATTTAAGTAACTCACCCGTCCGCCACTGGAAACAGCTACTTACAGGTTTCATGAATTTTATCGTCACCGAGATGTGCTCCTGTGTAGTGGTAACCTGGAAAAAGCATCATCATAGGTGCAAATTTATCCTAGTGAGCCTCCTGAATTGTCTTATTCATGACAGCTGCAATTAACAATGTATAAAATGCAACATGTAAAGGTTTGATCAATCCAAAATTACCCATTCTTAGCAACTACAATGGTCATCATCAAACATCCTTATGAGCTGCTATATGTGAATTTCATAAATGCTTCATATGAATAGGAGATGACAACCTCGGGATATTTCAATGCTTGGTTGTTAGCTTATAAAAGTTTATTTCACCACCACTATCAGACCTCCAAGAGAAAAAAAAACTTTATCCTAGAAATTTTATTACTATATTTATTTTCCATGTATTAAGGGGGTGTTTGGACAAGCATATTTTACGTGCTTGATACTTTATTATGTTTCCCTATAACTATCAAGAACTTAAATTGTGTTTGGATAATCTTATTTCCATGGGCTTATAGCTTTTTAAAGGGGAAAATAAGCTATTAAGCATAACCTCATCAAAGTTTTGTGAATATATATAACCTTACTTGCATAGAGCGAGACTGGAACTGTTAAGAACATTCAAATTTGAACCCAATAACCATGGTATAGTTTAACAGTAAGACGTTACAACTTATACGACATAGATTGGAGAACTGGGATCGATAATATAAACTATCTAATCGTTTTTTTGTACCATTCATTGGTGAGGTAAATTTTGATACCATGAACATTAGCAGCATGTAGACAATAACAAAATGGTGATGGGAATACCAAAATGCATTAAATCTTGTTAGCTTCTTTAAAAACTAAGGTAAGTGGAGTTTGCCTTGCCATAACCACGTGGTTGCTAGTTAAAAAGCTATAGTCATTAGTATTGTGTGTTGCGCCTGTGGTACCCGAATAATCATTACAACAAAAGTTTAGTTAATTCATGCATACAAAAACACAATCTGATTCAACTTAAAGGCTATAAAAAATGAGTTACAATATAGTTGTAAAATACTTGTTTCCAACGCTTATCTAACAACAAAACTTTATTAACACCCAAACATCATGTTGAAAATAAAACAATGCAAGTAAAAAACATGCCTTTTTTCCTTGTTGTGGCTGTTGGCTTGTGATTGGACTTCATTAGCAGCATATATTGGAGTGTAGGACTATAATTGAGTTCCTACCAAGTAACAACATTGTCGATGCATGAAAAACCAATATTATGTCATTAGTAATTATCCAATAGAATGGAATACCTTAATTAAGGAGACTTTATAGTAAGCCAATATATGATGATGAGACGCGTTATCAATAGAAGCATCATCGTGATTAGATTAATAGTAATCTTCTTCTTCTTCTTTACCGCTGCTAATGCAAATATAAGAATAACCAACTCTCCAAATTTTCTATATTAAATTTTAAAAAATGCAACTCCAATCAAACACAACACACAAACTAATAAAAATGTAAAAATCCTTCTAACATATTATCAAAAAGTTTATATAAAACTAAAAACGCAAAAACACAACGTTTATATAATCGTAACCACTCACTTTCGATGGAACCAAACCAAATACAAAACAACTTATCCTGCATGAAGAGGTCATAGACATAACTATATATCCTTTAGAGATAATATTGGAGTACTGATAAGGGTTTTTTTTAACTATATTATATATTAATTATATATAATATAGTTATGTATAGTTATTTTAGTATATAACATAAATTGATGCCAGATATGACCAACTTCTTGCTATAAAATTAACTTTACTTCGTGTTCTCAACTAATCCAGTTTTTCCAATAATAATCAAGCCTCTTTCCATTTCTCACACTATCAAATTAACCTTCCTCTACATCAGGTGTGAAAAGAAATTCCACTCTTTTCCCATACAACAAAACCTTTTTTCCTAAGGACCAGGTAGTGATACGGGATTGGGGAAATTATTAGGTTCATAAAGGCAAAATACTTTTATTATTATAATTATCAGAGATAGTGGCCATAAAGATCTCCATAGCGTTAAAACATAACCTACTACAACCATCATCTCCAAGTTATTAGTAGCCAACAACCAAAAGTCTACCGGCACCTTAAAACTTTAAATAGTACCTTATGTGAAACCTGATCTTACAAAATCTTCTTAAGCTTAAAGAATGGCCATTCATGGCAAGTAAATGGCATTCACCAACTACAATTGTTATTGATTTTGTCAACTTTTGATTGATGCCCTCAAAGTTAGCTCTTTATGTCAAGAAATATATCACGATTGACAGCCCATTAGCCAAATGATCCACAAATAGAAGGAAATAAAAATATTACTATTACAAACGTTACAAATCATAATGTGATCCTAATTGTTCATTGTTGCCAAATATGACAACTTGCCTGCTATGGCATTAATGTTACCTCCTATGGTCAACTAATCATATTTTTGCAATAATAATCAAGCCTCTTCTCCATTTATCAAATGATCAAATTAATCTTCCTCTTCCTATTCAACTTCAGAAGTAAAAAGAAACTCCACTCTTTTCCCAAACAATGAATCTTATTTGTGAAGAACCGGGTAGATAAAGGGAGTGAGGAAGTTATGGAGTTCTTAAAGGTAATAAATCGTTTGTCTTAAGAAACAGGTAGTGAAAGAGAAGTAATCAAGTAATGAAGTTATTAGTTTCATAAAGGTCGAATGCTTATTATGTTAAATCTATAATAGCTCAAATAAACTTACCAACAAAACAACAATTCCATGGGTTATTGCTAACTTAATAGTCCAAGGCTTCTCATAATTCTTACTATATTTAGACTCTAGAAAGTAAATAGATGCTAATTCGCTTTGAGCAAAATATGTCTATAGCTGGATATGTAAGATTAAGAATATAGTAAGCCTTGTCACGTATCATTAAAGCTAACTCACCTGAATTGATGTGAGAATAGCAGCAACATCAAGAATAGGACTCCACTGATTCTCAAGAATGTCCAAGCATATGCTCCCATCTGCATAAACTGGTCAACAAAAAAAGAGAACAAAAGTAAGTATAAGCAGGTTGGTATCATTACTCACTATAAAAAACATCCCATAACGTCATAGATATGAGCAGTAAACGTGTAGCTTAAAGCAAACAGATTCATGTCATTATGTAGATGACGTCCAAGTCTCGGGTCAGGGAATTGTCACTTATCTATATACAATGGCTCATTAACCCTTACGTCACTCAGCCAATACTGAATTATAAAAATCACACATGTTCCCCAAGCTCCATCCATTAACTGAAAATATATAATCTTGGTAATAATGACAACTTACTGTTTGGATGAAACATTCTGGAAATAAACCGCACAGTCGGTGGCTTGTTCGGGTAATCTTCAGAAAACTGCAATGTCAACTTGAAAGTACCTGAGAGTACAAGTTACATGTTGTCAGTGAATACAATGACACAGCATACCAAGGACAGAGTTTAACTTGTTGTCTATACTCCATAAGTCCATACCATCAAACACACACATAAACAAAATATGCTATATTTACTTACGTAATCAACATATTTTATATAACACATTATCAAATTAACGTTCCTCTACATCAGGGTTTTTTTTAACTAATTATATAATTAGTATAAATTTAATCTTCTTATATATAATTAGTATAAATACCATAGTTCTGAAAATACAATAAACAAACATAAGATCATTAGGGTTTTGAGAAAAGGAGACGTTTTTTTGTTTTTTGTCAAACCAAACCATATTGATTGGGAAAAAAGGCCAGATCCGATTTTTTTGAAGCTTTCTTCACAAGTTTTGCTAATTTCCGTAATTAGTGGGGGTTGTTCAAATTGGTTGAAAAGGTTTATAGGTTTTTCTTTGTAAACTGTAAACAAAAAACAATGTTGATCCAGTGGTTGTGTTGTTAATGGTATTCAAGGTCCAAGGTTCGAACCTATCTACCTTCATTTTTATATCCAATTAATCCGAAATTTTGGTAGGATTAATAGTTGCTTAGGTGGCTTTAATGTGATGACATGGAATTATGACGTGGCATGCCTCCTCTTATATATAAGTAGCTTATAGACCCGTGTTAAACACGGGTAGCTTATAAAAGACCGCAAACTATAAGCTACTTTTATTACGTAGTACTTTTTTAGATTAGATCTTTAAAAGACACTCATTATCATAATTAGAATATAGACCCATGAAACATGAAACTCATGGATTGCAGTTGCATATTTTTTACATGTATCATTAACAACTTCTATATGTAATACGTAGTAACAAGTTAAAATTACATTCATGCTACAAATAATATAAATATGAATTGTATCATTAAAACCTTCAAATTGTAATAACAGAAGTACATAACCACTTTTGTTAACCCACATGGAAATTCATCAATAAAATAGGATGCTATCCGCATTTTGTACACGACTTGTTAACCCACTTAGAAAGTTCATACATGCATAACCTTTTGTTAGAAAAAAATCATAATACTTGTGTAACATGCATAACTAAAATTTAATAGAAAGCAAAAACCATCTGATTAAAAAGCAAACCCATCTAGAGAATGAGAAAGGGGATCATATACATATATGGATCGATTAGCTGGTTCATGATCTCGAGCATAAAACCAAGCAAACATAGCAAAGTGAACAAAATTTACAAAAGCAACCCTCCTAGGCTAACTAAAACAATAGTACATTGACTAAAATACTCTACTACAATTAGTACAGCGCATCATCAAAATCTTACCTTACGTTTTCTCTTTAAGAACTTATGTCATCATCCTCTTCAAATGACACAAATCTTAGTTTAGTCTCTCTTACTCCAATAACGCACTCCGGCGTACGAAATGAATCGGCACTTGTGTTTGATCGACTCTTTGACATCACGTATAAAAGTCGCCACCTGTGTTCGAGTATATAGTACATATTTGAAGTATTACTCAACAATATCAGAACAATACAAATAGTTTTGATATTTGAGTGTTCTTTAACAAAATTATAGATTATGCCATGTCGAGAAAATGCACCAAATAGCATTAAACCGTCATATTTACTTGACACACTAATTGCTTATAACATTTCATTTTCAATTTTCCTATATCCAATTAGTATCTCCAATATGATTATCAGTAAGTTGAAAATACAATTAAGAGGTGTTTGTGAATGCACGTTAAACTGCCAAGTGCCTATGTATTCCGACACAATAAGGAGGCAAATGTCATTGTACGTGAGTAGCAATTTCGATCTATCTACTCATGAATGTGTTAACTTTAACTATTAAATCTCAAAACATGGCAACCTGGTCAATCGGGCACAAGTCAACCACACTGAATTTCCATCGTCTCGTAACCTAATAATCTAAATAGCATGTTATTCACAATTATGCATTTATCAACATGCTCGAACTGTTCTAAAGCCATTTTTATGTCGTTATGACCCGTTGGAGGTAAAACACAATCCAAATTAACCCATTCGACCATTTAGTAATAAGTGGTTCGATATTGGCTTACCACTTAGGCACGGCCTCCAAACTATATTTGTAACTCCACTCAGTCCCCATTATTGCAGCCTTCATAGAATGATCAACATTCCTGCAAGAAATAATGTGTTAAAAATCATATAGTTTGGCATATAATCTCGAGTCTAACCTTCATAAGTAAAAAATGTCTACTGAATTTGCATCATGGTTTACTAAAGTAACTTGCAATATATAAATCCACAACTTCCAACAATTATGGATGTAGCTACTTGCCTTTTATTGCATCATTGTCTATAGCACTAAAAATGAATACATTATTAATCATTAAAATTTGTTAGTAAAATGTTAGCTAGAACATCAACCAAATAAGTTGTCTTAATGCAAATTGAGAGCATACACATAGTAAAGTCAAAGGTTTATAAACAGTACATGAAGCATATCCAACAAATTCACACATTAACTTTCTCGGGCATTTCATCAAACAGTTTGTTTGCGTAAGATTTAACAATAAAATTAGAGAGTTTGTGAAAATAAATTCTGTAACTGCTACACACAAGATTACTATGCAAAAATCTTCAAGTAAATGCATAAACAATATGACAGTATTCGTATTAGTGGAGGATGTATATTCCTTAGTAGAGATGCATATCAGTGGAGGATGTATATTCTTGAGGAATAGAAGAGATACGCAATCATTTATTTTTGACGTACCCATTGAATTTGTTATTTCTCATTAATTGTGAATTGAATTGTCAACTGCTGCTGACGTGGATTAAGTGACATGGCTTTAGTGACGTGGAGGGAATGCCAGCATGGCTTTAATGAGTTGTCAACATTTTCAAAAAAACTTTTGTTTATTATATATATAGATAGATAGATGTATAGATATATATATATAGAGTAAAGTTAAAATAAAAAAATAAATATCCGTAAAAAGAATAAAAAGATTTATTTTTTTTTTAAATTCTCCAACAATTCTAAAAAAATTCCACAAGATTGGGTATGTTGGTGCATAAAACTTTTGTGAAAATATTTTTTATAATTTTGAGTTTTGATACGTTTTTTTTAATGCACAAAAACCGAATTTTGATGCGCAAAAAAATTTTGATGCACAAAATTTTCAACTTGTTTTAATTAGATGTGCAATGTTATTTTGATGAAAAAGTTAAAAGAAGTTGGGTGCAAAAACCAATTTTGATGCACAAAAAACGATTTAATCGCATAACGTATTTTTCATAATTTTTTAGGAAAAAATATCCATTTTAGAAAAGTTTTTCGTAACTTTTTCATGCAACATCATACCTGATCTTGTGGAATTTTTTGGGAATTTTTCGAGAACTTTTTTGAAAAAAAATCTTTTTATCTTTTTACGGATATTTGTCTTTTTATTTGATCTTTATCCTATATATATATATATATATATATATATATATATATATATATATATATATATATATATATATATATTTTTTAATTGTAGTTTGGATCTTCACTATCTTCTTCAGGCGACTTCTAACCTTTTAATCACAAACAAACAAACATCTTTCACTATCTTCCTTGTTGGCGTGTCCGATCCAAGCAAACAACTTTTTTTTTTTTTTTTTTTTTTAACTTGTAACTATAGCAAGCAATTAAGAAAAAAAGAAAAAGGGGTACGAGTAGTAGCAGCAGAAGAGAGGTAGGGTGACGGGGTGAGATAGAGACGGCGGCTCAACATAGCCACCTAGGTCTGAGGATCAGACCCGCTCTGATACCATGTTAGATGATAGAAAACCCCGTAGGTAAATCTTTATTAATCATCCACTATTTATAATAGTGAAACCCTAATACCCTAAACCCACAAACCGGGCTTGGGCTTATCCTAATCCGTTAACACTTACGTGGCAGATGAAGTACACTGTATTGATTGCCTTGCTTCTCATTGATGAGTTCAACGATCGGATAAAAGGGTTCAAGGTGTAGCTTGTTAAAGACGGTCAACCCAAACAGACATGCTTTGAGCTGTACCAGAATTACACGTTTTGACCCATTACCCAACCCGTCTAACCATCTAAACTTTCCACTTTAAGTACAAAAAATAAGTCACTTGACCATACTCTGGATCTACAGAACCAACTGCAAGTGAGCCCATAATATTGGTGTATTAATTAAAAGCTACACCCGTGTTGATCTTTGCAGGTGCGAGGGGCAATGACTTTGATTGCTTTAGATACCGAAACAAACACAGGTAAATATCCTTTCTATGTGCATGCACTATGTGCTTTTCCATATGTGGTAACAAAAACTGTGTGATTTTCAGAAATCTTAAATATGACAATTTAATTTTTGGGAACTAAGTAATTTTTTCTCAACAAATTTTTGTAAGTTCTTTTTTTTTGTTTTTTTTAAATGGGTCTTATACAATTTTTACTTGTTTCCTAATCATTTACCAACAACAAAAAAGGTGAACAGATTAAAAAAGTACATAATAGTAATATTGTAGACCCATAATAGTAATATTTTACATAATAGTAATATTGTTCATGTACTTTTTTAAAATATTACTATTATAGACCCATTTAAAAAAAATTACGGTCAAAGTCACAACAAAAAAGTACATAATAGTAATATTGTAGACCCATAATAGCAATATTTTACATAATAGTAATATTGTTCATGTACTGTTTTAAATGGGTCTATAATTTGACTTTATTGCATGATACATATATAAAATTATTAGGCTTTGTGGGTGTCCATGACCCACCTTACCCTCCACATCCCTACGCCACTAACACGAAAGCTGCATTGATTTGACTTCTTAGCTTCTGCTATTGAAGCGAAAAACCCCAAGAAAACTTTATCAATTATCATTCGATTCCGAATCAACAGACCCCATTACCGAGATATGGCAACACTTTTTGAAAGTCATAGTAATAAGAACTGTGTCGTCTAGCTTCATTCACAAAGAAATGGTGTAAGAATGCCACTAGACATAATTTCTCACTATGGGAGCGCCATTTTAAAGAGTATAAAAACAGAATTACTACAATCCCTTTTTGAAAAAGGTGGCTTAACTAACGAAAGAAAAATGGAACCAGATACATTCTTAAAGGAATGCGCTTTGGGTTACTAACCAGATGGGCCGCCCAAAACCTAGAGCTGACATTGAAATCGGAAATCAACGTCGGGCCCCGGCTATCCGAAGAAGGCAGACTGAAGCGGAGTTTCTTTTCATAGCCAAGAAAGGAATTCCTTTGAATGAGAGGGAACGAGTGGAGTGCAGTGACCGTACCCGAGATAGATCTGAACCGACAGTTGCGGAGAATAGGTGCAACGAGGAATCATGGGAATAACGAGAGGGTACATCTAAAATAACGTATATGATGGATCCATTACGAGTGTATCGTCCCAGAAGACCATCACTCTGGTTTCAAACAACAATTGAATTGGGATCAAAGAATTAAGGGATTGGATTTGCCCCCGTTTGTCTTGTGTTCAACGAAGGAAAGCGCCCTTATTCATATCATTATATGTTTGTTAAGAAACTAGTTCCCAATAAAAATCCGACTATGTTTTCAAGTACTCTTGATACCCTTTTTGCCTAATTTTGTTTGGATTAATATGAGGTTGGTTTTGGGTCAATTCCAAATAGAGCAACAGTTGATTTTGATCCGGTTGAAATACAATCTCGAGTTCAGTTATGCACATTCAACAAAGATAGTCTCTTGGAACCAAGAACACAAATTGTTGCAATTGGGTAGGTGTCACTTGCAGCAATAGGGGACAAGTTATCAGTCTAGATTTAAGCAACGAAGCACTACTAGATTTCGGGTTATAGCAACGAAGGATGTTGTCGTTATAACTTATACCGACGACACTTTTAGCTTTTAGCAACGACGGATTTGACTTGACTTTTAGACTTTTTTGACTTTTTCTTTTGCCTCTTAATACAACTTATAGCGATGACATGTCGTCGCTATAAGTGACTTTGACTTTTTTGACTTTTAGTCCATGTTTGACTTTTTGACTTTGAGCAATAGTGACGACCTATATCAACAAATGATATTGATTGCTGATTAGAGTGAAGGTGTGGCTCGTCGTGGGCTCGCCGTCGGCCTACGTGGCCCTTCGCCGTGGGCCGCCGCCACACCGGCCTAGTTCGTTGTGGCTCGCCGTGAACCACTTCGCCATCCTGACGAGGAGCTCCAAATTCTGACACTTTACACTTTAGCAACGGATATAAATTGAGAAAATCAAATTATATCCGTTTAATAACGGACAATTTTTTTTTTAATTTTTATTATTATTATTTTAAACTCACCACCCTTATAAATAACATATCATATCTACAATTTTTATAATCTTCATCTCCTCCATCTTCAATCAAAATACTAAACCATTTCAAACTTACTGAAACATGAGTTACACGAGTGAATCATCTTATTCCGGTGAAAGTGACATTGAAGAGTTAACGGAACTAGAAATGTTTATTCAAGAGTTCGAGGCATAGCAAACGTTGCAAGAACAAGAAGCCGGTCCTTCAAACCATCATCGATACGTCCCCCGTGAACGTGAAGTTCTTTGAAGCACTTCTACTTGCTGACTATTTTGGTAACAACCCAAAATATACGGACGATAATTTTAGGCGTCGATTTCGTATGAGCCGTCGTCTATTTTTACAAATAGTACAAGGTATTGAAACTCATCATCCTCTTCCTAAGCATTTTGATTTCTTTAGAGTGCGACCAGATTGTACGGGTGTAATGAGTTTTAGTGTGATTATGAAATGCACATGTGCCTTACGCCAATTGGCTTACGGGGTAGCATCTGATGCGTTAGATGAGTATTTACAAATAGGTGAACATTGTGCACGCGATTGCCTAGATTTTTTTACTATGTGCATAATCCATCTATATATTAAGGAGTTTTTAAGAAAACCAGATGAAGATGACATTCGTCACTTATACCATGCACATAACACTGTTCATAGGCTTCCGGGAATGTTGGGGAGCATCGATTGTATGCACTGAGAATGGAAAAACTATCCGAAAGAATGGCAAGGCCAATTTCCCAGATGTGAAAAAAAAATATCCAACTATAATGCTTGAAGCCGTTGCTTCATACTATTTGTGGATTTGGCATGCATTTCTTGGGGTAGCGGGTGCGAATTTGATGTATTTCTTAAGTTGCGTATGTTTTTTTTGCATATCTTTATTTTACGTTTCGTATGTTTTTTATTATGTTATGTATTGTATTTTTATTTTGAATGAAATGAATTTAGTTTATTTGGAAAATTGAATAAAAAAAATAAAGTGGTAGTGGTGGGCCCCAAATGAAGAGGTTGAGGTTTGTTATGAGGGAGGGGGGTTTGTTCTGGTTAGTTGTGGAGAAGTAGGATGCTGATGTGGCGCTGAGGTGACACTGATGAAGAGGGTGAGGCTTGTCACCACACCTTCCGCTCTTAGGGTATTGATTTCGGATGGTGGGAGAGGTTGGGAAAATTCCAAGACTGATTGTTTTAAAGGGGCTCAAATAGGTTAATTTTTTTAGTGTTTCTTAATATAGGGTCATTGTAATGCATTATATCGGTATATGTTTGGCATGAGGCTTTTATTAGCATTTAACATTAAGTGTTTAAAGTTTTGAATGAATGTTGGCAGAGCGAGTTTAGCTTTTAAAATATAAAATGCATATCTGCTTAGGTCATAGCCCGTTTTGTTATATGGTGCACACATTCATTCTTGATAGGCGTCATATTGTAAATATGATGAAGATAGATACAATAGAGAATATTGCTTTTGTTATTGATTCGATACAAATGATACAGATACATATAGTGATAATCCATAGGCTATTTTTGGAAAACTATTAATTGCCCACAAATCAAGGCAATCACTTTAATACACAGCTAATGACATTGGGCTAACACATATATCAAAAACGGGTGATTGAAAAGGGTTCACCTAACTCTAGAAATTGGCATGATTCCATACAATTGTATACACTCATTATACGCTATTAAGCTCCTCAAAAGAGCTTAAGACAAAGTACTTTGTAGATGCATACATTGTGATTGCAACAAGTTCGACGCTTTTCCATATATTGTAACAAATATAGTATGCCACAGAAAGGAAGCAAGCCTCGTCTTTTTGTAGAAAGGGTAATATATAAAGAATCACAAAAAACTGTATCCGAAGGGTCTCGCTCTGAGCAGGTGGATCTGCATTTATTTCAAGAAACTGAGGAGATGAGTCAGGTGGGAACTAGTTCGGAGATTCAAACAAAAAATGTCAAATGAAGGATAACTGCACAAAACAGAAAATTGCTTCCAGACATGTTTTTGTAGATGATTAACAGTTGAAGAAAGAGAGTATTTATGTTATTTGAAAAGAGATGTTATAATTAGTGAAACTGGATCTTAAAAATCAGATTATGCAGCAAATCATATGCTGATATACCTTTGCACAAAGGGCGAAATACAATGACATGCATCGTAGAGCATCGGTTATTGAAAAGCTGTCTCACAAGTGTGAGGACCTTTTGGACTATTTCAGGACATATGAGACATTTTCACGAAAGGATTGTCATCCGCCTTTGTTTGAGGAATTTCGCACCAGTCTAAGCGTCCGGTGCCCTCCCGCTCTGATTGCGGGGGAATGTTAGCCCATATTGTGTTAGTGTAACGAGCTCAAGCCCACGTCTAAAACATTATGTATAATGTTATAAATATGTACGATGTAATTGTGATCAATCAATCAAATACAATCATTATAGAATATATGTTGACAAAAGTATAATAACCATTGATTTTTATATATTACGCTTCTTAGTCAATATAACTTGTTGATCATAATGTTAATAATTATTGTTAACAATAAGTATAAACTAAAGTAGTACAAGTTTGAAACCTTAACCATCCATAACTTTCAATACTCAGTAAAAAAATAGTGATGTAATGTTTTACAATCTTACATACTTGAAACCAATTAACATATCCAGAATCTATACTACATATAAAGCACACATCTTTTCCCTTAAAACTTAAAAAACTTAAAAATGGGTAATGTTTAATCTTCAAAATACCTCTTTATATATATATATATATATATATATATATATACTAGCTTCATAGCCCGCCCGAATGGGCGGGCTAGCTTCATAATAAGACATATTGAATTCTAAAATGTAAGAAGCAATCGTAAATTAGAATTGAAAAGCTTAAAAATGGGGCAATATTGACGATATACATATCATGTAAGAAAATCTATATAAAGCAATGATATCGTTTGAATACAAAACTTCTTTATTAGTCAAATACGAAACAAAACTTCTTTATAAACGACATTTGTTGTCGAGTTTGAGTAGTTTTCGTCTTTGTCACAAAAGAGAACATTCAATTCTTTCTTGCTCGTGACTTTTGACACAGCCACATATAGTTGACCATGTGAGAAATTGACTTTTGAAGAAACAAACCAACCTGCGAGAATGTTTGCCATTGACTTTTGTTAATGGTCATAGCGAGACAAACCGAGACATAAACTATCTTTGTTTAATTTGAATGGCATAAATAACCATGAAATCTACTTAGAGCCTATCATTGAGTTAGTGATAAAAAAGTTACCATTACTATTGTTTTGGATATCACTTCCTCCGATGCTAATGTGCCACATTGAGAAATTCCCGAGACATGACTATCCTAAAGGTAATAAAATACTTCTTATAACCATGAAAACTAATTATAGAATATCATATAGTTAAAGATAGAAAAGTTACCTCTATTACAGTCTCGACATTCACCTCCTCTCGTATTGAAGATGTCACCTTGAGTGACTTGATATCTTATGAAGAAAGAACATAAAGTTTAATTTCTCATCCATGATTAGGGTAGGGGATACATGAACATCAAACCCATGTCTACGATGACCTATCATATGAAAATTCAACAATCCTGATAGCCTGCTTTACCTTAAGTGATGTCACAGTGGAGACAACAATTCTAGATTATTTTACACACACATACATGGAAGTAGATCAATCTGTAAATTTTACGGGATGTTTGGGAGTACTTACCAAAAAAACATACTTGAAATTTTACTAAATTGAAATAGCCATTATACTATAATGGAACACGTGTTTTAATCGACTGATATTACCTGTTCCCTATATGGTGTTGACATCGCTCTCTGCTTAAGTTTGTATTGAACAGTGGCAAGCTTTTCAAGCATCTGCAGTGATACAAATTGAGGGTGGTAGCTGGTTATATAAAATTATTAGTGCTATGATACTGGAAAAGGAAATTATGCGCTTACGTTGGAGACAATGACCCAATACTCTAGTGTCTTAAGATCCTTTTCAGACCGGTGTGTTTCACGTTCAAGAGCAAATAATTCTGCCAAGGAGCCAACATATCCACTCATTGTAAGGGTTGCTGTTGCATTAAGGACCTACCACATTTGTTTAAGTTGCAGTTACAACACTTAATAATTTACATCTCTAGTTGGCTAGATTAATTATAACAATGGACTGGATCAATATCTTTAGCTTTTCTACATATAACTATAGCCGAAAATATTGTCCGTCCGAAAATGTCTAAGAGGCTTAACCTTCTCATAGACTAAAAGGAATTTTTTAAAAATTCCAAACAAATACAGAAAATTTAAAAAAAAAAATATTAATTGTATTTAGAATTGGGCCATATAATCAGGTAACGTAAACCAAATGGTAGGATATATGGCTTGAATTTTTTTCTTTGGTTATTTTCATATAGTTAAAGCTTGTACCAAGACTTTCGCCGTCAATAGAAACTTACAGTGTGTAGGTCCTTTGGTACAGCCATAATTTTCCTGTAAAGTTGTGGGCATAAGAATAGTATACTTTTATAATTACAGAGGTTTTAGACTACATGTTCACATCAATATATAACAGAAAACATAAGTAAGATGTAACATTATTGACCATTTTATAAAGATGATACTCAAATTGATTGTATGTCACTTTAGTGGTTTGTATCGAACCATATTAAAACAAATTGTTTCGAAATGGTCCATATTGATTTGTTACTGAATATGGCCAACCAACCAATCTTTAAAAAGGTGAAGTATTAGAAAGAATTGTAGTTAGATTATTCATTGTATAATAAACATCACTTATTGCTAACCTATAACACATATATACTGTAACAAATAACCACTCATTAAAAAGGCAAAAGGCCCAATGCATCATATGGAATTTTGGTAAATGAATTGTTAGAAAAATTGTGGATACATTATTGGTCGTAAAGGTCTTGCAATAAGTAATCTTTTTAAGAGAGTTAAGGCATCTGTGGTAACATGCACATTTGAAAACATAGTGGAGCTAATGATTTTATAAGATAGGTTCAACTAATTACCTCCTTATTAGCTAACATAAACAAGTCTTTGGCATTAGTCAAACCATTAGTACACCTGTAAAATAAACAAACAACATCAGCCACTGCAAATTCAATTGTCGATGCCACTATTTATGTAAGACAAAAAGGTATAAAAAGTGAGCTTAATTTAGATGATAAATACAATTAACATGCTATTTTCGTAGACACATATAAAGAACAATTCCTATAGTAGTTAAATCTAAGAAATTTGTGCTTTCAACTTGGCCATATTCATGGTAAATTCAACCAATAACAAAAGAGGTGCATGCTCGAATCCAAATATGGGACTAAACGGAAACAACACCCTTTCAGCTGATCAAGGGTGTTTGGCTTACCGAAGAAGTAGCCAAACACCCCTTTCGAGATACATCGGACTAAGGTATCATGATGGTACCTATAATAGGATTACTACAAATCAGGAATTGAGAAATGCTAAGAGCAAAGAATTTCATACAAACCATTGGTATCTAATGGCGAGAAGAATGGTCAATGAAGTCATTTGTTTGGTTGTTTACCACTTTCCTGAATTATTTACGGTGACACCCTGAAATCATGCAGTATTTCATAACATGCTTGTGATAAAAAGCTAATAAATAAAAGACGGTGATAGAAGATGTGCTTAGAAATATACCACAGAAAGTTTACTACCCCGAGAAGCAGCCCATTCTCTTAACTGCAGGCATTGTTATCTGGTATACGTTGAAAACTGTTGATCAGATACTTACTAAAAAGATATTGCAGACATTACTGCCTATAAAAATATCGATTAGGTGTAAAGCTAATCTAAAATGAAAGTTATAATTGAAGCCATAATTCTGCATAATATGTAAATAATGCTTGTTGATCAACGTTTTAGATATGGTCACATATGTGTGGTGGAAGCATGTTACATCAGGGTGATAGGTGACACAAGTTTAACCGCGTATTCATCGAAAATGTTACAACTTATAACCATAGAGGAATACAACAATTTTATTTTTTCATAGTCTTTAATGCGCTTGGTTAACCGTTACAAAAGCAATTAGAGTATTAAACTCACCCATTTACAATAGCTTTTATGTTACATAGTCGCAAAGGGATACTTCACGTACAAATGCCTAGAATGCGGATAATATATACACGCAACCTATAACAAAAAACACCAAAAGAAACAACAAAAACCCAATAAGCACAAACCTTATAAAACACACCAAGATTCAATCTTTAACACGAAAACCTGTCCATTTTCTGCAACCATGAACATTTTGTCTTTACTTTATTTGAAACAGTAGAATCATGCCACAAATTTATTACAACATAAATGCCACCAATTGCCAACATGATAAGCTATTTAAACAATATGAATTTGATAAGAAAACTGAAATCAAAAGTGTCAATACAGGGTGATATAGTCACCTCATATAAGACATTGTTGATTTCAAAACTATCAATAATTAAAATTCATATTTGCAAACAAAAATAGTCCCTAGATCGTCATACATCAATATTGACCAATTAACCTAATTCAATTCAATCCGAGCAAATCAGATAAAAGATTACCTCAAAAAGATGACTCTGAAGCCGGTGAGGATTGAGTGGATGATGTAGTCGGATATTTGGGTGGGTTTATGGATTCCATTTAAAAAATTTCGATTAGAATACAATATACAAACTTTTGAAAGAATTTAGGAGTGAGAAATTGAATAGAAAATAATGAGATTGGTGAATGGGTTTGAAATTGAATTTTAGATCAAACGTTTTTCTTTGAAAGTAAACATGACAGCCAAAGTTTTTTGGAGATAATATTAATGAGGCGTTTTGTGTTTGCATTTTGAAATTCGAAATATGATGCCCTAAATAATGAAGTTAATTGTGGAAAAGATTGAGTAAATGAGGAGTGTCAGTTATGGGGAAGAGGATGATAAAATGACAGATGTGAGTTAATTTAATTTGGTCAACGATTCAAGTATGGCCATTGAATAATAAAGAAAATGGTAAAACACTTTATTGAATATTAATTTGGGAATGAAACTTGTATCACAATTAGTGCATTGCTCCATTGGTTGGGTCGTTTGTTTCTTGGTGTCATGACCAGAGTTCGAATCTTGTGAGGGACATTTTTTTTAAATGTAGTCGGATGTAGTGCCTAGTCACCATTTCCACCTCATCAAATGATGCTCCATGTCATCATTATTGTGCCTAGTAAGCATTATCTATGTGTCATGCTTAGTCCCATATATATATATAGATAGATATATTATAAAAAGTGTATGGTCAAACCTTGAAAAGTGAAATCTTGAAAGTCAAAGGTGAGAGAAATGCATAGTGTAATTAATACTCTTATTAAAACACCCCATTACTTAAAAGTATAATAATTTATTCATATTTTACAACCAATTAAAAACATATATACCAAATTAAAAACAACCAATTAAAACACCCCTTATTAGAAAGTAAAATAAAATTTTCACAATGTATAATTTAAACAAGCTACAACATAATACAAAATATAAAATAATTAAACACACTAATTAATGTTATTTTTACACTAATTAATGTTATTTTTAAAACAACCTAAAATGAAAAGTACATGTTATTATACACATTATACAAATTGATAAAACACACAAAACTTTATACAAGCTAACAAGTTGATGGTTTATATAGTTTTGAAAACCAGACTTGACCAAAGGGTTCAACCAGGAACAGGTGTCGCCACCGGTTCAGCTAACCAATAAAAGCCATCCGAAAATGAACCAGAGAGGACCCGTTGAAACCGATACAAAATGGTGTAATTAGGTCTCATCGATCGAGATCTATTTATTTAGTTAGTCATCACAAAGTACCCGCCACCGAAACGTGCTAGTACCCTGCAATACTATATATATAAAGGAAAAACCAAAAAGTAAAAAGTGAAAAGTTGAAACTAAAAAAAGAAATGTTGTAAACATATATTTTAAAATGAAACTATTAATACACATCGAAAACCGGATTGAGCCAGGACGCTTCAAACCCAGCAGGTTGACCCAGTTTAATTTGACCCGTTTTCAATCTAACCCATCGGTTTAAATAGACCCGTTTTTCGACCGGAACGGTTCAACCGGTTGAACCACCCGGGTCGAACCGGGTTTCAAAACATTATGTTTAATCCCCAAATATACAAACTATTATTATTTTTGATTTATAACCCATAAACTTTTTTTACCACTAAACAAATGTGTCGCAATAAATTCTCGTTGCTATGCACAGGTACTCGTCTAGTTAAAACATAAATGCCTACACCAAATTCAAATAATGTTGTCTTAATAAAATAATTTCCTAAAGTATATTCCCACCAAAAATTTCAAAAAAAATGCATGACAACTTTTGACAATAGTTCTTGAATGAGTTTCTATATTAAACAAAAATAAATAAAATAAATAAATAAATAAATAAAAAGTTAAAAACTCTTGTTTTTTTAACTCATAACATTAATATTTTTTAAAAATTCATCTACAAACTCTACTATATAAGACACTATATTACATCTTTTTTTTTTTAGTTTAGGAAAATAAATAATCAAAATATCGCAAGTATAATTGTTTCTTTGCAATAAAATCTCGTTGTTATGCACGAGTACTCATCTGATTAAAAATAAAGGTTGCAGATGAATAATTAGCAATACTTAAGTACTTAACTGCTAATGTCAAGTTGAATGGGCCAAAAACAGTTCGGATGAGGTATTCTTTTATCCTTTGGATGGGTCAAAAGTAAAAAAGTTAGATACATTACAAATTTAGAGTTTATATGCATGATATTAATAAGGGGTGGGGTATTGGTACCTTTGAAATTGCTAGTTACTCATTTAAAAAATGTATATATTTTATTTTATTTTAGTTTTATAATTTTGTTTATATTAAAAAGCTGAGAAAAAAAAAATGACAGAACATACAAAGTTTGATAAGTCAAAAGTAGTAAAACACAAAAAATATGAAGCAAAAACGCATAAAAAATTGTCTTTGTCTTGTTAATAAAGAGGGTAAACTGAAAAAAAATGCGGAACAAAAATTTTTAAATTTGACAAGTCAAAAATAGTCGAAGTCAAAAGATACGAAAAAAATATATAATAAACTGTCTTTTTCTATCAATAAATTGAGTATTAGAAAGAAATGACTCTATATATAATGGGTTCAAATCCTCTCAAGTTATCTCACCAACTTGAGTCAAGTTGTCGAAAAAGCGCTCTATCTTGCCGTTTTGATGACCTCAAATTTGCGTCACTTTTTAGGAGCCCAAATATTAGCCCGCTAGGTAGCTTGGATATTTTTTTTAAAAGCTGTTCTTTGTGTAGCCCAATACATTGCAGCACAAAAAAATATTTCTTACAAAGTAAATGTCCTGAAAAATATATTTGCTTGCACCTAAATATCATGACCAACTTATACATAATACTCTTAATATATTTGCTTGCACCTAAATATCATGACCAACTTATACATAATACTCTTAAAATCTATAGTTGGTGCATCTAACTACATTGCAACACCAACAAATATCTGTTACAATCAAAAGAAAGTCTTAAAGAAAATATTTGTTACTACCTAAACATTATGAACAACTTATACATAACATTAAAAAAAATAATAATAATAAAATAAAACATTCTATAAAAAAGCGGTATAACAAATCACCGGTAAAAAAAATAAATAGCAAAAACCCGCAGCAACGCGGCGGGCGCTTTTATCTTGTTACTTATAATAAAGGTGAAAATGGTACCAAAAATACCACCTTACTAATAACCAAAATCTTTTTTGGATGGGCCTCGGCCAACCCAAGGTATAACACCGGTTAACGCCGGAATAACATGGGGGCGTTACCTGTTGCAAGTGCTCTAAGTCAAGGCACTTAGGTACCACTTTAAAATAAATGGAAGTCAATAGCTAGCATTATCATGCACATTCTACTAGCATTTGGTTGGCTTCCTTTCAATTTCTTTCTTTGCTATTTGTCCACACAATAAAATGTACCGAGTAAACGTTCCTTGGTAGTGCTTGAATGCAGTCAACTAAAGACCCATCAAATATCGAATTGCAATTTACATGTTGTTTTTCATTTTCATCATCACTGCATTATGTTCATCCAATCGAATTGCAATTTACATGTTGATTTTCATTTTCATTATCATTGCATTATGGTACACATCAAATATCGTATCTTTAACTGTTCTTAAACCAAGTGAAATGCAGTTGTGAATATTGATTGCGCCCAAAGTGTTTGATAAAATGCCTAAGTAAATGTAACAATGTAGTTGTTTTTCGTAGTTCGTATTCATTTCTGATGTAGCTCAAGCATAACATGAACAAGCGGTCTCACGTTTAAACCTCACTTGGTACGCATCTTCGGGGTTGCCAGGGAAGGGGTCGGAAATGGTCACGGTCACAAGGAAAAACCTTATCCGTTTTCCATAATAGTAACATGGTGAAGTGATTACTTAAACTCTTTAGTCATATTAAGCTCAAAAGTAAAAAAAAAGCTGTAAAATGAGCTTAGTGAAAGTATGCCAAACGAATTAAGCTCATGTGCCCGAAATTAAAACACCCTGTTAATATTCTTTTGCTATTTATTGCTACAAGACCTTACATTATGACTCTGTAAACAGATTGAAACATACAGGAAAGGAAATCATTGACATTGACAGTAATAGCCCGAGCTAAACAGATCTCGTTTGTCTAGCTGTACTAGAAGTGTTAGCCTTGTATAGAGTATACAAGACCGCTACAACAATTAATGACCCTGCTCCAGCTCCCATTCCGTAGAATATGGTCAGCCAGTCATTCCCATCATCAGATGTATCAGAATTTGGCGAAGATGATGGCACGGGTACAACTGAACTAGTGCAATTTCGGTTCAATGGGAAACCACATAATCTCTTGTTTCCTAAATATGATGCCTCCGAAAACGTCTGAAACTGGGAGCCTGTTGGGATTTCTCCTTCCAATTGATTGTATGACAAATTCAAAAGAGAAAGGAACGGAAGGCTAGTGAGCACAGATGGGATTTCTCCGGATATTCTGTTTGACGACATGTCTAACGCTTCTAACTGACTCAAAGTTCCGATAGATGGTGGGATAGAGCCTGTGAAATCATTATGGGATACTTTGAGAAGATACAGGGCTTTGAGTTGGCCAATTGTTTCTGGTATCACCCCCGAAAAACGGTTACTTGATATATCAATGGTTGTGAAGAGTGTCAGGATTTTGACTAACTCCAACTCCAATCCTTTGACTGTGACTGTCACAGAATCTTGATAATACCTCCCAATAATTTCTGACACCTTAAAGCTGAGTTGCTTCGTACTAGTTCTATTCTCAACAGTCATCATAGCTCGCCATTGACTGAAAAATTCTTGTGGGACCACACCATTAAAGTTATTGTGAGCTATGTCTAAAATACGAAGATTTGACCAGTTGTGTCGGCCTTCACCGCAATGAACGGATCCATGGAACCTGTTTGATCGGAGAACAAGAACATGCAAGTTGGCATTGTTGCCCAAAGAACATGGATAAGTGTCATTTATCATGTTGTTCCCGAGGTTTAACACTTCTAGCATTGTGCAATTGACAAGAGAATGTGGGATCTCCCCTGCCAAAGAATTTCCATGCAGGTCTATAGTGTTCAGTCCGCAGGTGCTTGGAAACGTTCCCTCCATTTGACCCGTGAGACGGTTGTTTGCCAAATTTAGTACCCCGAGACTGCCACCAAATTCTATCAAACACTTTGGTATTCTTCCGGTCAAATGATTTTTTGATAAATCAAGAACCCTTAGGTAAGTAGCATTGCATATGGTGTCAGGGATCGTCCCAGTAAGCAAATTGTTAGAAACCGAGAAGAAATAGGCAAAGGTGAGGTTTCTCCCAATGCTTTCTGAGAGTGACGAGATGAAAAGATTGTCTGAATAGTCGATGAAGGTAGCGCTTTGTGGCGGTATCGGAATCGCCCCACTAAGACGATTGGAATGTAAGTCGAGTATACTTAAAAAATATGGAAAATTGTAGGGCTCTTGGAGGGAAGTTAGGTTGTTATGAGAAAGGTTCATATACACCAGTCCCCCATTCCCAACTTCCCATATCCAATTTGGTATTTCTCCTTGAATTTTGTTGTCTGAAAGATCAAGCTCTTCTATATTTGATTGGTTTCGTAGATCAGGGAACTTTTGAAGATTGCACGAAGCCAAACTCAACGAGTTTAACTTTGGAAGGTGAGACACGATAGAGCTGTTGCTGCTTATTATGATTGAAAACTTGTTATATGAAAGATCAAGAGTCGTTAGGTTGCTGAGACCCTGGAAATCTTTAGTTTCAATTACACCACTAAGGTTGTTTGATGAAAGTGAGAGGAATTCAAGTTGTCCAAGTTCAAAAACTGACCTGGGAATTTCACCTTTCAATTTGTTACGTCTTAAATCAAGCCAGTTCAATAATGGTATGGACGAGTTTGAAAACTGTGGAAGCAGACCATCAAAACTGTTGTTGGCAAGATGTATCTGTTGCACATTTGGCAGAGAGAACAAAGATGAAGGTATGCGTCCATTGAAACCATTATTTGAGAGGTCGATGTAAGTAAGATTCTTGCATAGTTTGAATGACGGGATTTCGCTAATAAACTTGTTTGAAGACAAGTCTAGGTATGACAATTGAGTGAGGTTTTCCACGGATTTCGGTATTCCTCCGCTGAAATTACTCCATTGCAGCTCAATTCTTGATAAATTCTTTAGATTTCCAATAGATTCTGGTATCTTCCCTGAGAAATTTATGAAACTAAGAGCTAAAGTTTGAAGCGATCCATTCATAGGAAAATCAGGCAAAGAACCATAAAGATTCCTGTTATGCGATAAATCAAGAATCTGTAAACTTTCCAACTGGATGACCTTTTTGGGAAATGTTCCAGTTAAATTACATTCAGCAAGATTCAATATTGTTAGATTCTTGAAATTTGCAAAGAAATCCGGAACTGGAGCACTCAAATCGTTATAAGCCAGACGAATTGCCGAAAGTGATTGCAGCTTCTGAAGGGACTCATCTAAAGGGCCCAAAAGTTGACAACGTGACAAGCTTAAAACTTCCAAATTTGGCAAAGATGATGATAAACCCTGGCACCAATCGAGTTTATGTGATGACATGTTCACACTATCCATATAAAGACCCCTTAGCCGTGTGAGGTTGTGAACAAGTGTGGCTAAACTTGGGTTCTCGAGTTTCAGTGAGCCACTTTCAAAAACGAAAGGCTCAGAGAGATCAAGAATCTCTAACCTTGTCAGCTGTGACAATTCTTCAGGAATCTGACCAGAAAACCCCGAATTCGACAAGTTCAAATAAGACAAACTTGCAAGACTCCCAAATCTTGAAGCAATCGGTATAGAGCTAAACTCATTTGCAGCCAGGTTCAAGCTTTCAAGATTCTTTAAACCAAACAGAGCACTGGAATCAGTAATTCCACCTGATATCGTTTCGCTGCTCAAGTCTAAACCGATAACCTGACCCTTGATGCTGCAGGTGACACCTCCCCACGAGCAGCAATCTGTGGCATTCGGCTTCCAAGTTACCAACTTTGTTGAAAGTGAAGAATCAAACTGGAGCTCGTTCTTCAACCGGATCAAAAATGTTTGGTGGTTTATTTGACATTGGCTGGAAACCAAAATTGTATCAACCCCATACAAGATCATGTAAAAGGGTAACAAGAATATATGCGTTTTCATTATGAACCAAAATTTAGACACAAATGATGTCTATGAACACTCGAGCCAAATGTGTTTAATTATGATCTCATAATAAGTATTTTAAAAAAATTCAATTAGATTGTATTTTATTTATACTTGTTTCATAGACTCAACCTTGGCTTTGGTCTTACGAATTTACTAGTCAAGTATTCACAATTAGACAAACTATTGACTTTGACGTTTACTTTAAATTTACTAGTCAAGTAGTGGAAAAAACAGTTAATGACTACTAACTGATTGTACAAAATAATACTTCAAGCTCCATTCGTTTCATGAAAGTTACAACTTTGTATTAATATTACTATTGCTTATTGTGATCGTTATAAATGAATTGATTGTACTACTTTATAATGATTTATTGAAAGATGTTTGATATTCAACATACGTCGGAGAGAAGTACCCTATTTTGATTGCCTAGCTTCTAACTGATGAGCTCAAAGATCAAATAATGTGGTTCAACAGGTGGCTTATTAAAGGCAGTCAACCCAAAAGGACCTGCTTTGAACTGTAACAGAATTACGCGTTTCGACCCATTACCCATCCCGTCTAACCAACTGAATTTTTCACTTTGAGTACAAAACGAAAGTCACCTGACCATACTCGGTATCTACAGAAACAACTGCAAGTGAACCCATTATATTGTTGTACTGTATTAATTAAGAGCTACACCCGAGTTGATCTTTGCAAGTGATCTTTGCAGAGGTAAATTATCTTTTCTATGTGCATGCACTATCATACTCTTGGATTGCAACAGGAGTTTCATGCTTTTCCATATATGATAACAAAAACAGTGTTATTTTCAGAAATTTTAAATTTGATAACTGAATTCTACCGAACTAAATGATTTTCTCTCACAAATATGTTGTTTTGTACTACAATTATTACTTGTTTCTTAATTATTTACTAACAACAAAAAAGGTGAAGAGAAAATTGATAAGAGGGAGTTTCATGCTTTCCGCGGAGGTTAATAGATGTACCACATAATTTAAATAAATGGTCAAGTCAATATCTGGCAATATCATGCACATGCCACTAGCATTTTCAGGGCACGTGAAACACTTCCGTCAAATTGATTGATAGTACTTGAATGAAGCCAAAACAAGACCCACTGAATTAGATGTTGTTGCTTAGCGAGCCAATGAACCTACTTCTAAAGTTCTAATGTCTCATGAAAATGATAGTCTTGATACCCTTTTGCCTAGGTTTGTTTGGGGTTTATATGAGGTTGGTTTCGACTCAATTCCAAATCGAACAGCGTTAGATTTTGATAATGTGAACATATCTTTGCCTAATTTGAGAGTTTTAGGCTTGTCAAATTGCCAACTTTCAGGTCCTTATAGATGAAACTTCAAATAGTATGCAAAATGAAGGTGTCAAGATTTTCTAAAACATGAGGGAGATTTTTGGTGTAGCTCATTGGGTTAGGAGATTCAATACTTTGCTTAATGGGTTTGTCGAAAAATGTGAGATTTTTAAAAAAGGGTTTTAAGAAAATGGGTGTCTTTCCTAAATTAAAAAGTTTTAATATTCTGGTCAAAACCCTCTCTATAAAAGGGAAGTTTGATAGGGTCATGGAAGTGATTGGTAGGTACCATGTGGCGTAAAGGGTGAAAGGTTTATGGATAATTATTAATATATGTATGATCGGATTCGAACTCGAGACTTCGGGATTGCACGCATTACGTATGAGAATCAATGTATAAATAATTAATATATAAAATGTTATATTTAATTATTTGATCACGAAATAAATACTTAATGATATTTAATATTTGACGAGTTTTGATTATCGGTCATTAAATGTCAACGGGGATATGAAGAAAAGTTAACAAGTCAAGAGAAGGTTTTAGGAATCCTCTTTTGGGCTTGTGTTTGGCGAAAACTATAGAATCCCACATCGGATACTATAGCAATCTTGACATCTACCATAAGGCTATACATACATCCCCATGTATTCATCTTTTGGTACACTAGATTTCAATAGAAGGCCAAACCTCTTCTTTTTTCCTCTTGTTCTTGGTCGACGAAGTGAATCCCCATTGTAAGGGATTTACGAATGACCTTGAGCATAACAAAGGTGTTTGGTTAATCTATTGTGATCAAGAACCTAGCTTTTCTCATTGAGTCGTTACTAATACGTGTGTACAAGAACGAAGAGCAAATACACTTGTGTTTGCATATCTTGGGTATTCGACTTTTGATATGGTCGAATTATATAAACCCTAATTTATTAGGGTTTAGGGTTTCTTGGTCGTTGATCTTAATTTGGGGCTTTCATGAACCCTAATTGCATTGATTCGCAAAGGTGCATATACTTTTAATTTTGTTAATTAATTTACAAGTATTATTCCTATTACTTCCGCTGCATGCTTTGATGATGTTTACTTGTTTTATATAATTGTTATGATTAGTAAAACCCAACAGTGGCATCACGAGCCGTTAATATGTTGTAATTAATTACCGAAACACATAAAAAAATTGAATCTTTATGATTATTATATGCTTTTATGGTTTCTAGGGTTTTGAAAATTGGAACCCTAATTTTTTATTATTGGGTCGATTACCCTTTAATTGTTTATTAGGTTTTATTTTTTGTAAAACTTGTAGAAACCCTAGGATTGCATGTATATTTTATGTGGTTTTCATGAATAATTGTTATGTGCCATGATTATATGCGTATCTTGGGATTATAATTGTTATGAGGAATCCATGGTGAAACATGCATGTTTTGCCATGGAGTATTGTTTTTTGATTAATTGTTAAGTGATATACACATGTTTATTTATTTGATAATATTGAATTGGGGAAGACCTCAATTATACTAATAAAAATTCGTTATGTGCTATTTGGTATATTATTGACTTTGGCTTACGCAATCGACTTGTCGATGTATGTGGCTTATCTACCTTGTAGTTGAAAGCCCTAGTTGATGTATGCATTTTTACGCCTAGAATTGTTTATTAGGTTTTATCGAAATAATTATGCATGTGGCTAATTGTTTTACATATGTTAATTGTTAAGTTATATGTATATTATTTGAGTTCCTTTTAATTTTATTAAAATGCCTTTTGTTTATATTGTATGACATGTTAGTAAGCAAAAGGGGTTTTTTTTTAGAATAGAAAATTAAATGGACTAAATAATGGCGAAATTTTGATTTGTTTTTCTAAGTATTAAAATCTTGAACTTTTAATCGATTGATGCGACTGTACTAAATGGTTAGAACGGCTCACCCACTAGAACAAACTATAAAGGGGTTATTTAAGAAGTGAGCAGTCTCACTGAATGGATGTCTAAGGTTATGCCTCAGTGCTTACCACGGTCCTCTCAGCCCCCTGTGAGTTCGCTTGGAGCTACCTAGTATAACCATTCTATGTACGAAGCATCTTAGTGCAAAGTTTTAAGTTTCTCAACGCATCGATTAAAACTTTGTAGAATCTAATCTTAGAAATTAAAATCGTATGTAAGGTTTTCGAAAATATTTTGTTATAAAGTTGTATGCATGCTTCTTTATACATAAGTTTTGATTACACGTCAAAAATTGTACCCTTTAAATTTAAGTTTATGCCATCTAATGATATGAAAAACTTGAAGTTGTAATTTAGTTATGTGAGACCTTGATCTAGATTACAATGACAAGGTGAATTATTTTGTTGTGTGAGACCTCAGCTTAATGATTTGCAGTTTCTAAATTAGACAACTTAATTAAGTTAGTTAGTGAGACCTATGACTTAAGGCATAAGATGGGATAAAACATGCTTACATTTTGCATTAATTGTTTTGGCAAAATTGTAAATCCCATATTTTCTAGGAATTGAAAACTTGTTTGTCAATTATTGTTCTTCGACAATTACCTATTCTATACTTTCATCACTAGCAGATCAACTGATGTGGTGAAACTATGATAATGAGGGTCCTAGATTCAAGGAAAATTCTATGGTTAATATGAATATTGACCAAGGGTATTTTATTTTCTTGAAAGATTTTATTATCGAAAATACTAAAACTGAATTTTGAAAATTCTTTTGATTGTATTAATGCAACATTAAACCGTAAACGTAGTTTGGGCTTTGGTAAATTGATCTAGTTCTATTTTCAAACGAATGTTTGATCAAGAAAAATTTACTAAAAGACAAACATAAACTTTTTTCCATGGAAGAAGAGTGTGACTCAATCCTATTCCTTTTCATGATTGAAAGGTTGTTAGGAACATTAGAATCGTCTAAATTCTAATATAACTCATAGCAACTTTAATAGTTAAGAAAATTGCACACCATGTTTTCCTTAAGAGATTTCATTACCCTCTGTTGGTGATTGAATTCTTATATGACATTTTGGTCAACTAGAAAACATGTTTGATATTATATGAGTTATTACATTAGAATCTAGACTAATTACCGCAAAATTGGTAAAAGACAAACTAGTATATTGTATCTAGTTGTTTTGATTTGACCAATTAAAGGTGCTACACACCATTGTGGGGATAGTAGACCTATTGAGGAAGAAATTGCATGCTCAATTTTTCAAGTTAATAGTATGATGGATGATTCATCATCTACAGAGTAGAATACACTCTTTTAGTACCTAAGTAATTGTTACGAATAGTCTTTGAAAGGAGTTACAACGTAATAGCACGCTATTTTCACTGGTTAATGCAACAATTACAATGTTGTCAAATCCAGTGGGAGTATTGTGGTGTATTACTGAATAAGACATTATTGTAACGTTGTCTAATTCAGTGGGAGTTACAAGATTTATTATCTTGGTAGTGACTCAGATTATTTCTAGATTTTCTTGAAATAATACATTACGTTTAAAAATGTAGACATTCATATTCTCAAGGATAGTTATGAACGTTTCCTTGATAATTAAGTGCTCCTACATCTACTTGTAATGCTTATATATCTATGACACTATCATATTGCTCACATAAACAAACGAATGTCATGGTGTTTATATGCTATATGGTGTTGTTCTATGCACAAGTGGGAGAAGTATTAATTGTGTGCAAAAGAACAAACACATACAAATATGATTAATGGATTCTCTTGATCGTAAGATAAGAGATTATCGTTCTAATAAGATTGACTTGTTTAGAACATGTGTCAAGATTATAACATAGACTACTTTTATGTCTTATGTCATTCAAAATTATAGAAACACTTGAAGTTACATTTTAGTTTAAGTGAGATCTTGGCTAGATTGTAATCTCAAGGTAAATCTCCACTTGTTGTGGGATCGGGCGTGGATGTTTTTACAGTTTCTTAAGTTGAACACTTCTTGGAATGACATAAAATAAATATAGTAAAGTAATACTATCTTAAATATTTATGTATTTTTAGAATGACATAAATAGATAGAGTAGTATATTAACTTGAAAATAAATTAATTGAAACCATGATGTGGTGTTCATAATTACTTTAAATTATAAATGTTTATGTGTTTCTTTGTAAAGTCACCAACATGAAGTCTTTTAAAGACTTATAATATAAAGTAAGATATTATAACTGTTATGTCTTTTGACTTAGTCAAAGAATAATCATGTTATAAAGTATGCAATTGGCTTAAAAATTCTATTATACCATTAAGTTGTCTTAGTTGGTAAATAGGTAAGCCAAAAGGAATATGTTTATCTTATATATTGTTAGATTGTCTTACAATATTAATTCTAACGAAATACTGTATGTATATGGAATGTTCAGTTAGAAGAATCAAACATTTGTTATATTGTTTGATTTAAGATAATAATATCTTCTTTCTTCCAAAAGTTATCAAGGTTAGAAAATTGAGTATTGATTGGATATACTTAATAAAACTCAAACCTAGAAGATTAATAAGACACCATTTTAGTATGGAATGTGATGAATCACATTGAGTCTTATATATTGAAGTTTTGAATTGTTAAAACTACTTATGGAGTAGGTTATTAACAAACAAGATTTACGAACTGTCAATGTATTTTGTAATATCCCACAAGAAAACAATTTAGTGTTGTTCTAATTGCTAAAGTATTTATAGATAGTCTTTAAATTTCAAAAGCAAGTGGGAGTTTTGTTTAGATCTTGAAGAGATTAAATTACAATTACAAAACACATAATCTTCTAAAATACACTAGTGAATATCATGATGAGGTCAAATATGATATACCTCAAAATGATGGAATTCTCATTCATAATCCTAAGGATATCTCAGATATTTGATATGATGAGAAATATGATTTACAGGATCATGGTAAACCCGTAATCATAATGATATATATTACCTAATATTGAATTGTGGTAAATTATTCATACTATGAATGTAAAGATGCTGTCCAAAGAGATAATCAACTTTGTAAACTTGGTTTATCTTAATAAAGATGAGTTTCTTCAAAGGAAAGAAAACCCTAGCGGTTTAAAATTCTTTGTGTAGAAATCATATGGACAAAATTGTACATGTGTTTAATGCATGGCTTGTGACAAGATTATTAATCACACTTAAGCAATTAACTGTGATTGAATATTCTTTCCTTGGCACATTAAATATATAATGATTATGATTGTCATACTTATTTTCATTGATATGAAAATGACAATTGGATATTAAAACTCTTTGTTGTGTGATTACTTTTGCGAGGACGATAAGTAATACAAATGAGTTTTATGAATTCACATAATCTTTGGAAATGTACAAACGGCAAGAATCCATGAATGGATATATGCATGCATCTAGGAGATGATTCTTATGTTTAACTATTAAATCCATGTTTTGGTTTAAAATTAAAATAAGATAATTTCTAAGTATTCCTGAAAGCTAGTGGAGTATTATGTTTATTTTCTTTAAATCTTATATGTTGTGGGTAGTAACATTCCATCTAAGCTAAATGTTAAGTTTGGAATGGAACTTCACATGAAAGATTTAGAAAATAAGACATACAACCTTGGAGTATATGTTTATTGTTAATAAACATGGCGGTATTAAATTAATGAGTCTAATAGAACATGATATATCATTTGGAAAATGGATATGTAGAACATGAATTAAATCTTTGTTTGACATAAGGATTTTTCATGTACATCATGTTATTGTTGTATCATGCTTGAATGCAAGATGATTTGACAACATTGATATCTAATGAAGTTATTAGATAACTAGTGTAATGAATATTCTAATAGAATATGTTTGAATCTAGAATTACATTCCTCAGCCTGGATTTGCTCTCAAAATTCTAAGGATGAGCAATACAACAATTGTTGCATAATTGTCATAGCCAACAAACTTGAAAGTTTGGAAGGTATCAAACATTACACTATAGATATTGAAGTTTACGGAGATTTTAAAGAGCATATTGTTGTTTGTATACAATGATGCTGGTTTAATTGAGATGACACTCAATACTAGTCATGGGAGGATTTCATCCTTGTAAATGGTCATGTGAATTAGTTGTGCTCAACCAAGAGCATAGTTGCATTATACAATAAAGAATTAGAATGCTTTAAACTTTAAAAATTGTTTGAAAGTTTGATTGTCATAAATTGGTGTTGAGGATGTCACACACTTTATGAAATATATTATGTGGCAATATCAAGATATTTTGAATGCACACATACAAGAACTTCACTAGTTGAATTCTTGAAATAAGTATTCTCAAAATTTCGATAGATCAAAGTTAGTTGAAATTATGCCTTGTCAACAAGTATGATTGTCATTACTTGAGACATAATTCATTAACAAGTATTATCATGCATTGATCTATTTAGTATTTGGATAAGGGATGTTATGAACAAATATTATTTAAATGGAATAAAATATTGGTTATGTTTATTTTTCATTTTCTTAATATTATATCCTATATTTGCATGTTTAATCCGTGAATAACTTATGTTATTCTAAAAGTCCGTTGTCGATCAATGATGTGGAATGTCATTGAATTAAGACAAATCTGAGTTTTGGTAGAATATACTTTAAGTATATTGATGCGTGGGACATGCCAAATTCATATGATATTCAGTGAATTGAATATAGGACAGATCCCAACTTTACATGATGATACTTTATGGATTTTGTCATTAAGTATATCATGAAGTGTTTATCCTCGGACTTGAGATACCAGATAACTGATATGAATGTAGTGCATTTGTGTAAGATAGTCTAACGCTATCCGTAACGGGTAGTTATAAGGGCTATTTTCGGAAGTGTTACAAAGTTCATGAGTTATGTTTGTAGTCAAGAGAATTTGTTCCTTTGAATTTGTTTCAAAGCATAATACTATATTTGGGCCCTCGTAGGGTTGACAAGATGTTTGTAAGGCCTTACCCAAGATCTATCTGGAATACGTTCAGATGATTTGGTAATCTTGTTCAATCAAATACAACGAGAAACAGAATATTAACTTATGAAATGACTTGATCCATATTCATAGTTAATGTAGTATTAGTAACAAAAGGATAAGTAAAAATGATGAATCATTAAATGGTTTTTCCAGAGACCATACTCGATTCGATCTAGGGGCATTGGCGTGTTAAAGCTAGACTAACCAATGTCATTACTATATTAAGTAATATCCAAGTGGAAGCTGAAAGGTTTATGGATAATTATTAATATATGTATGACCGATTCAACTCGAGACTTCGGATTGCACACATACGTATGAGAATCAATGTATAAATAATTAACATATAAAATGTTATATTTAATTATTTGATCACGAAATAAATACTTAATGATATTTAATATTTGACGAGTTTTGATTATCGGTCATTAAATGTCAACGGAATATGAAGAAAAGTTAACAAGTCAAGAGAAGGTTTTAGGAATCCTCTTTTGGGCTTGTGTTTGGCCGAAACTATAGAATCCCACATCGGATACTATAGCAATCTTGACATCTACCATAAGGCTATACATACATCCCCATGTATTCATCTTTTGGTACACTAGATTTCAATAGAAGGCCAAACCTCTTCTTTTTTCCTCTTGTTCTTGGTCGACGAAGTGAATCCCCATTGTAAGGGATTTACGAGTGACCTTGAGCATAACAAAGGTGTTTGGTTAATCTATTGTGATCAAGAACCTAGCTTTTCTCATTGAGTCGTTACTAATACGTGTGTACAAGAACGAAGAGCAAATACACTTGTGTTTGCATATCTTGGGTATTCGACTTTTGATATGGTCGAATTATATAAACCCTAATTTATTAGGGTTTAGGGTTTCTTGGTCGTTGATCTTAATTTGGGGCTTTCATGAACCCTAATTGCATTGATTCGCAAAAGGTACGCATATACTTTTAATTCGGTTAATTAATTTACAAGTATTATTCCTATTACTTCCGCTGCATGCTTTGATGATGTTTACTTGTTTTTATATAATTGTTATGATTAGTAAAACCCAACAAAGGGGTTTATCCTAATGCTGTTACTTATGGGACTTTTATTAACGGGTTGGGGAGGGCGTGCGAGGCGTTGGATGAAATGTGTGAGAGAGGGGTGAATCCGGATGTGATGTGTTATAATGTTTTGATTGATGGGTGATTTCAGAAAGGCGAGGTTGGTAAAGCGGGTGAGGTTTGGGAGAACTTGGTAGTGTCGCGTGAGGTTTATCCGGATGTTGGGAGTTATAATGTGATGAACGGTAAATGTGAATTTTAAAGCGGCAATATGTATATTTATTTAATCTACACATGGGCCTTTTATCACTAGCGATTTGTAATAAGAAGATGAATTAACCGGTTTCCCATAATTAACTTTATAAAACTCAGATAAAGCATATTAGAAAAACCAACCATTTTCTACATTTTTTTTATACTTTTATGTAATAAGAAAAACTTGATTAAACAAATACATAGTGAAATAGCTTTTAGAAATAGCTTAATCAAAACATTATACACTTTGAGCTCCTCAAAAAAGCTTAGCAAAACAACCATACAATAAGTGCGACATTTATGAAGAATGTGAGCCCATGAACGAAGATTCGATAGACAAATATTACGAGTAGGTATTAAAATGTAGTTTGGGGGAAATTGTTGTGTGTGGAAATGAGGGGAGGGTTTATATAAGTGAGTGGGAATAGGTGTGATTGGTTGAAATGGTGTGGTGCGAATTGGTGACGTGAAAAGAGTTTGGACCGTTGGATTGCGATCCGTGGGAGTTGGGTTTGGCCAATGCGAGAGTGACATGTGGAGAGGAGGTTAAATATGAAGTTAAATATGAGTTTTACAACACGACATATTCATTTTCATTTTCATCATTACCGAAATGCAGTTGTGAATAGTTAAATATGAAGTTAAACCCTAATAGCTCAGCTGTGTAAAGAGATTATGTGTCCGTCAAAAAAGAATGACCACCTCAACATTTACACAACTGGAATCATGAAGGTTTTTTACCTTTGTGTGGGGGCTTTGGAAAAGTATCTCCGGATTTTCTAAAAACACATATGCACTAAATCATTTTAAAAACATGCATGCTGAAAAAAAAACTTAGAATAATAATAATAATAATAATAATAATAATAATAATAATAATAATAATAATAATAATAATAATTTCAAAAATTAAAGGGTTTTATAAGACGGGATTTATTTAAAAATAATATAAAAATTGTTTTTCACTATTATACACGTTTAGATTAAATAAAAATGCTTAATATTTTAAAAAAATGTGATTGGTTTAAAGTGGTTCTTGCAGTTCTCGCATTTAAATTGGTTATGAAAATAAAGTCCTCCTATATAATAAAACTGGCACGGTTAGGTTTTTGGACAAAATCAAAACCAAACCGCATTTTTCGCTTTTTGAAAAAGTAAAAACCGAACCATCGATTTTTTGTTTCAGACAGTTATTTTGTTTCGGTTTTTTTGTTTAGTTTTGGTTTTTCTGCTCACTCCCACTACCCATTATCAAAAATCTACCTACTTCCCCTTGATATACCACGTTTCCTTCATTTTCTAAATTATTACTACCTCCATACCTAAATAAATGTCCACTTTGACTTTTTGCAGTCTTTCTTGTTAAATTTTAACCTAATATTTTTATTTGTGTTATATAATACTGGATGTAAAATATATGAATGGATTAAGTTTTAGATGTATTTTCATTGGTGTAACTTTCATCAAGTATTATATAACATAAAAAAAATATTTAAAGTCAAAGTTGAATAAAAAAAGAAAAAAAATAAAGTGGACATTTATTTAAAGACGAAGGTAGTACTTGTATCAAATACCCACATTTGTTATGGGCTTTTGGGTTTGATGGACTTCTAATAAATATACTTGGGCTTCTTATGAGATTTGTCATAATTCATAATTATCTTAATATAAGTAAGATAAAGTATGTCGTTAGTAAAAACCGACCACAGCTCAACTGGTCACCGGTTCGAATCCATTTGGTCGGACTTTTTACAATGTTGGGTGTGATTGGTGGAATTGGTGTGGTGCGGACTGCTGACGTGGAATGATTTTGGGCCGCTGGATTGCGATCCGTGGGAGTTGGGTTTGGCCAATGGGATAGTGACATGTAGACAGATGTTATAACCCAAAAGGTAATCCAAAACTTGACCAATTTCCCATATGAATATCTGCATTTGACATAAATGATGGATACAACACGACGTGTTCATTTACATTTATGAAATGCATCCAAATTGTTTGATGAAATGCTTTAATGAATGTGACAATGTAGTTGTTTTTCGTAGTTCGTATTCATTTCTGATGTAGCTCAAGCATAATATTAACATGCTGAATTGATTGCTTAAACTAGTGGCCTAGTGGTTAGGCATATGAATGTACTAACAAGAAGAACACTCACGTTCAAACCTCCCTAGGTACACATCTTCGGGGTTGCCAAGGAAGGGGTTTAAAATGGTTATAAGGCATACTCTAGTTAGGCCGTGTAAATCTTACTCAAAGACTCGCCCTCTTCGGTAACATGCTATTGGACTGATTACTTAAAGTCTTAGCATACTATTGGATTATGGTGATGTTTAAGGAATATGGCAGTATTAGTTTAACAATGAGTATAGATGAGAGGAAGAACATTAGTTGTGAAAGCTTATTGAGCTAATAGATCATAAGACCCTTCATGAGTGTTTTTTATAGCTTATTTTCTGGCTTGTGAGCTTATTTTTCATAGACATACTTTTTTTTTTTCTTTTTTTCTTTTTTTTTTTTTTCATTTTTTGCAATTATAGGCCACAATAAGCTCATAAGTCACCAAAAAAGCGTAGAAAATGGGCTTGTGAAAAGTTAGGCCGTACAAGTTAAGCTAATAAACCCAAGACTAAGCTAAAACAAACACCCTGTTTATATTCTTTTGCTATTTATTGCTTCAAGACTTTACATTATGACTCTCTAAACAAATTGAAACATGCAGGAAATCGACATTGAAAGTAATACCCCGAGCTAAACAGATGTCGTTTGTCTAGTTGTACTAGAAGTATTAGCCTTGTATAGAGTATACAAAACCGCTGCAACAATTAATGATCCTCGCTCCAGCCCCCATTCCATAGAATATGGTTGACCAATCATTCCCATCACGGATGTATCGAATTTGGCGAAGATGATGGCACGGGTACAACTGAACTAGTACAATTTCGGTTCAATGGAAAACCGCATAACCCCTTGTTTGCTAAATAGGATGTCTCGTGAACGCTGCAAATGGGAGCGGTTGGGATTTTTCCTTCCAATTGATTGTATGACAAATTCAAAACGAGAAAGGCGTAAGGCTAGTCAACCACAGATGGGATTTCTCCGTTATTACGTTTGACGACATGCCAATGCTTCTAACTGACTCAAAGTTCCAATAGATGGTGGGATAGAGCCTGTGAACTCATTATGTGATATGTTGAGAAGATACAGGGCTTTGAGTTGGCCAATTGTTTCTGGTATCATCCTCAAAACGGTTACACGATATATTAATGGTTGTGAAGACTGTCAAGATTTTGACTAGCTCCAACTCAAGTCCTTTGACTGTGACTGTAACTGTATCTTGATAGTAGAAATTATTGACTCGCGCCGCAAACACCTTAAAGAGTTGCTCCGTACTAATTCTATTCTGAAAAGTCATCATAGCTCCCCAATGACTGAAAAATTCGGGTGGGACCACCCCATTAAAGTTATTGTGAGCTATGTCTAAAATATGAAGTTTTGACCAGTTGTTTCGGCCTTCACCGCAATGAACGGATCCATGGAACCTGTTTGATCGGAGAACAAGAACATGCAAGTGGGTATTGTTGCCCAAAGAACATGGATACGTGTCATTTATCATGTTGTTCCCAAGGTTTAACACTTGCAGCCACTTGCAATTGACAAGAGATTGCGGAATCTTCCTTCCAAAGAGTTTCCATGCGGTCTAGAGTGTTCAATTGTTCTACAGCCGTTGTTGGAAATGTTCCCGATTTGACCACTAAGACCATTGTTTGCCAAGTTCGTACTCCGAGATCATTACCGAATTCAATCAAACACCGTGGTATCCTTCCGGTTAAGTGATTGTTTGACAAATCAAGGACCGTAAGGTTGGTAGCGTTGCATAAGGTGTCAGGGATCGTCCCAGTAAGCAAATTATTAGAAACCGAGAACAAATAGGCAACGGTGAGGTTTCTCCCAATGCTTTCCGAGATTGACGAGTTGAAAAGATTGTCTGAATAGTCGATGATGTAAGCGCTTTGTGGTGGTATCGGAATCGCCCCACTAAGGCGATTCGAATGCAAGCCGAGTATATCAAAATCAGTAAAATTGTGGGGCTCTTGGAGGGAAGTTAAGTTGTTATGAGAAAGGTTCAGATACGACAGTCCTCCATTCCCATGTTCCTGTTGGAATTATATAACATGATTAATCATAAATATAAACAATAAACATCAAAGTAAGTGCGGAAGCGTATAGGAACATATAATGAATAATTAATTAACTAAAGAATAAAGTATGCGTACCTTTCTTGATTCTAGCCGAACAAGAATCAAATCCACAAACTAGCAATTGGATGAACCCTAATTAGGGTTTATAGGATTATATGAATTACCCCTTACCGTTTTGTAATTCAATCCAAGATACAATCAATAGTGTGATTGTACCACGTTCTTGTATACACATACTATTAACGAATTAAAGTAAATGCTAGTTTAATTAACACAAAACGTTTTTAATAAAATAAATCGGGTCAAACCCTTTTATTTTATCTATATATTGTTGATCCATCAATTCAGTGAAAGAAATCAAACTAAGAATCTCATGCATGCACATGACATGCGTATAGAATTAGCATGCATGGCATGTATGATGTACACTGAAAATATCTCCATGTACTTTACGATAAATACAATATCTAAATAAAAGGTTAGTGTTGACTATTGATCATCTTTTCTTATTCGTACGAATCCTCAAAGACCAAAAGGTGTGTGTATATATATAGCATTAAACCTTGTCTAATAAGTCATTGCAAGCACCTCTTTAAGTTTCAAAACTCGACACTCAACCCTTTCATTTTCTTAGTTCGATCATATAAATATTTTGTGTTATTTAATAATTATATATAACATTTTATAAATAATTATTAATCTTTAATTCTCATACGTAAAGTGTGCAATCCCGTGATCTCGAGTTCGATCCTAACACACATCTATTAATATTTTGTCCATTAAACCAACAGTTCCCACTTGGACATATCTTAATAGAGTGATCACATCGGTTAGCGTCTAGCAACACTTCGATGCCTCTAGTACAACTCGAGCAAGGCTCCTGGAAAACCTTTTAATGATTTCTCATTATTATTATCCTTTTGTTTCTAATACCATGTTAAATAAAGATATGAAATTAAGTCATTCTTTATTCTACCATTCTGTCTCTCGTTATTAGTGATTGAACAAGATTACCAAATCTTCGAACATATTAGGGAGAACTTGGGCATGGCCATGCAAACATCTTGTCAACCCTACGAGGGCCCAGAGATAAACTCCAAAATAAATTTAAAGGAACAAATTCTATATTGACTACAAGAATAACCCATGAACTTTGCAACACTTCAGGAAACAACCCTTATGACTACCGTTCGATATAGCGTTAAGTTGCTCCACATGTGCACTACATTCATGACACTTATCTGGTATCTCAAGTCTGCGGATAACTATTCATAATTTACTTATAACAATATCCACAAAGTAAATTATGTAGTTGGGAAAAGTCCTATATTCAATTCATTGAATATCATCCGAAATTGGTATGCATTCTCATCAATATACTTTCAAGTATATTCTACCATATCTCTCATATTTGTCTTAGTTTAATGATACTCCCATATCATTAATTGACAACGGACGATTTAGAATAAATAAATTTACTCACGGATTAAACATGCAAATATAGGATACAATATATTATAAAATCAATCATACCAAGTATTTGATTTATTATAACAATCGTTTAACATCCCTTATCCAAATACCAAATAGATCAATGCATGAAAATTCCTGTTGATGAATTATGCCTCAAGTAATGACAATCATACTTGTTGACAAGGCATAAATCAACCAACTTGATCTATCGTAATTTTTTGAGAATACTTATTTCAAGAATTCAATTAATGAAGTTCTTGTATGTGTGCATTCACCAATCCACATAATAATTCATAAAGTGTGTGACATCCTCTTTCACCAATTTATGACAATTTAAACTTTCAAACATTTTAAAGTTTAAAGTATTCTTATTCTTTTAATGTATAATGCAACTGTGCTTTCATTAGAACAACTAGTTCATATGGCTATTAACAAGGATGAAATCCTACCATTACTAGTATTGAGTGCCATCTCAATTAAACCAGCATCATTGTATACAAACAACAATGTGCTCATTAAAACTCCGTAAACTTTAATATCTTATTGTGTAATGTTTGATGCTTTCCAAACTTTCAAGTTTGAAGCTGATGACAATTTGCACAACAATTGACATATTGTTCATCCATAGAATCTAGGAGCAATTCCAGGTTTTGAGGATGTAATTCTATTAGAATATTCATTACACAAGTTATCTAATAACTTTTAATTAGATATCAATGTTGTCAAATCATCTATCATTCAAGAATGATACGACAATTTAAATACACTACATGATGTACATGATGAATCTACATGTCAAACTTAGAATTCATTCATGTTCTATCTTGTCAAAAGATATTTATCAATTTCCCAAATGATATATCATGTTTTATTAGAATCATTTATTTTACTGCACATGTTTATTAATAATAAACATATATTCCAAGGTTGTATGTTTTAATTCTTAAATCTTACAAGTGAAGTTTCATTCCAATCTAAGACTTAACATTTAGCTTACAAGGAATGTTACTTCCTATATGTTATACAACATATAAGATTTAAAACCTTAACATAATACTCCCACTAGCTTTCCGGAATACTTAAAATTTATCTTATTTCAATTATAAATCAAAACTAAGATTTAATAATTAAACATAAGAATAATTTCATAGATGCATGCATTTATCCATTCATGAATTATTGCACTTCGTACACTTCCAAAGATTATATATGAACTCAAAAAACCTTTCGATTACTTACCGTGCTCGCTCAAGTAATTTCTCGAGAAAGAGTTTTGATATTCCATTGTCATATTTCATATTAATGAAATCCAGTATGACAATTATCATCTTTATATATATTTAATGTGTCTTGAAAAGAATATTCAATCATAATTAATTGCTTAAGTATGATTAATAATCTTGTCATAAGACATACATTAAATATGTGTACAATATTGTCCATATGATTTCTACATAGAAATTCAAACCACTAGGGTTTTTCATCTCTTTGAAGAAACTCATTTCCATTCTCTAGTCTAACTATTAAGATAAACCAAATTTCCAAAAATGATTATCTTTATGGACAGCATCTTTAACATTCATAGTATGAGTAATTTACCCAATTCAATATTTGGTAATCCATCATAATGATTATCAGGTTTACTATAATCCTGTAACTCATATTTCTCAGCATATAAGTCAAATATCTGAGATATCTTTGCAGATCTTATGAATGAAAATTCCATCATCATGAGGTCTATCATTTACAAGTCTAACCTCATCATGATATTTACTAGTGTGTTTTAGAAGATTATGTATCTTGTAATCTTATCTTTCAAGATAAAAAAAACTCCCACTTGCCTTTTGTAATATATAGACTATCTATATATACTTAGCAATTAGAGCAAAACAGCGTTGTTCTCTTTTTGGGACATTACAAATACACATTGATAATTCCTGACTTAAGTTTGTTAACAACCTATTCATAAGTAGTTTAACAAATTCAGAATCTTCAATTTTAAAACTTAATGTGATTCATCACATTCCATAATGAAATGGTGTTTTATTCTTCTAGGTTGGAGTCATATTGAGTATATCCAATTCATACTCAATTTCTAATCTTGTTACTTTTTAAGAAAGAAGTTATGGTTATCATGAATCAAACAAATCAAATAGAGTTTGATTCTCCTAACTGAACATGGTATTCATTAGAATTAATATTGCAAGACAATCCAACAATTTATAAGATAAACATATTCCTTTTGGCTTACCTATTTACCAACTAAGTCAACTTAATGGTATAATAGACTTTTCAAGCCAATTGCATGCTTTATAACACAAGTACTTTTTAACCAAGTCACTTCATATCCATGTTTCATCAAGAAAACATAAACTGTTATAATCCCATTATACTTTATAAATCATTGATCAACTCAATGACTTCTTGTATATGTCTTAATTAAAAAACATAACAAGTTAACGTCTTACTTTATTATAAGTCTTAAAAGACTTTATGTTTATGTCTTTACAATGAATCATAAACATGTTTAACTAAAGTAATTATGAACACAACTCTTGGTTTCAATTTATAATTTCAAGTTAATTTATATTGCTTCATAATAATGTAGGACTACATTATTTTTCATTTATGTCATTCCAAAATACATAAATAAACAAATTGAAGTAGTATTAGATTACTTCATTTAATTTTATGTCATTCTAATAATACACAAATATTTAATTTGAAGTAGTCTTATATATCATTTTGACACATGTTCTAAACACTTGTCTAATTTAGAATCTGCAAATATGTCCATGCAAGGTCTGACTTCACATAGAGATTTACTTTGTTGTTGCAATCTCGCCAAGTTCTTACATGACGTAAATTGTAACACCAAGTGTTTCTTGAATTAGATATGTACAAGTTATATTAGAACGTTAGTCTCTTACCTTGCAGTCAAGAGAATCCTTTAAATCATATATTTATATGTTGTACCTTGTGTTGGTTTTATGGATATAAATTAGTAGACGTGAGTTAGGATCGAACTCGAGACTATGGGATTGCACACTTTACGTATGAGAATTTAAAGTTAATAATTAAATATAAACGTTATATTTATTTATTTATTAAACGAAATAACTAACGGACGTTAAGTAATTAATGTAATGGACTAACGGTCGTTAAAGGTATTTGGAAAAGGACTTAATTGCAAAGTTTGGAAGATTCCGGAACCCCTTGTGGAGGCTTAGAACCGATCGGCTAGGGGTAAAAGGAAACAAGCCAAAACTTGTTCACCAAGTTTGCTTGGGTATATAAACAAGGCTAGGGGTCTTGTTTTTGCACCTATTGTATTCACAAGCTAAACCTAAAATTGTTTTGTGTGTTTTGCTCTTCAAAACGGTCGACACCCTATAGGGTCGATCCAAGTCTTTTCCACAAAACCAAGTTATTTGTTTTATAAAAACTAGCATTACTTTAATTCGGTTTAGTACGTGTGTACAAGAACATAGTAATAACACACTATTGTTATTATCTTGGATTGAATTACAAAACGGTAAGGGGTAATTCATATAATCCTAACTAAATCAAATTAGGGTTCATCCGTTGCTAGTTTGTGGATTTGATTCTTGTTCGGCTAGAATCAACAAAGGTACGCATATTCTTTATGTTAATTAATTATTCGTTAATACATCCTATACGCTTCCGCAATATTACTTTGATGTTTTGTGATTATTTATTTGAATGTCATGTTATTTAATTCCAACAGTGGTTTCAGAGCCAGGTTTTAATGAGTAATTAATTACATAAACGCGTAATAAAACAAATACTTGTATGTTGTTTGCTATGTTTATCTAGGGTTTATGCTTAATTTATGTTTTGGTCGAATTTTTTTTTTAAATTGGGGCGTACCATATTTTTTTTAAAAATCGACATACATATTTTTTTTTAGGGTTTTGAAAATTGTTTGCTAACCTTATTAAAACCTAGAATTAATATTGATTACGTGATTAATTCATGAATAATTGGTTATGTGTCATGGAATTTTTATATGCGATCTTGTGACTTACTTGTATAAATTGTTATGATGTCCATGACTATACATGCATGTTAGTCATGGATAAGTTGCTTTGATAAAATTGTTTAATTGTTATGACATATTTATTTACGATAAATCTTGAATTGGGGAAGACTCCAATTACATATATTAATGAATCAATTATGTGCAATTTGGTATATTTTTAATTATGGGTTTACGCAATCGATTCGTCGATGTATGTGGCTCACTTTCTATCGCTGGAGTGAAAGCCCTAATTAATATATACATTAATTTTAACCTAGATATTGATTATTCATAGGATTTTATCGAATAAGTTGCATGTGGCTACTTGTTTACACGTATAAATTGTTTATTATGTGCGCATTGTTTTTTAGTAGTTTATTTTTTATTTGTTACTTGTTTGTTTATTATGTTAGACAGTTTTAAGCAAAGGGTAATTTTGAATAGAAAAATAATACTGACTAAACAATAGCGAAATTTGATTTGTTTTAGAAGAGTTAAGTTTTCAATAGTTTAATTGATTGGTGACTTTGGTACAAATGGTCCAACGGCTCACCCATGAGAATGAACTAATAAAGGGGTTTAAAGAAGTGCGATAGTCACCTTGAATGGATGTCTTAGGTTGTGCTTTAGCGCGTGCACTGTCCTCTGCCCCGTGGTGAGTTCGAGTGGAGCTAATTAGTAAGCCATATAATGTACAAGCTCATCTTAAGGGCGAATTAGTGTTAATTCCATGCGCCACTTCGGTGGTAATTATCCGAAACACTAAGTGTTTACACTTATGCAAAAGTACTGTATAATGAATGATAATTAATACTAAATTCCTTGATTGGTGAACCCAATACCTCAATCAAAACTTTGATAATTTGATCTTTATGAATTGGTAATAAAAAGTTTTTTATTAAATTTATGTTACAAGATGAATGCATGACATCTTTGTACATATTTGATTTGACCACATAAAATCAAAACTAGTACCCTTTTTTAAAATTAAGAATATGCCATCTAATTAAAAGGAACACTTGAAGTTGCAATTTATGTCATGAGAGTACTTGGCTAGATTGTGATGGAGAGGTAAATCTCTATGTAAAGTGAGACCTTACATGGACATATTTGCAGTTCTTTAAGTTAGACACTTAAGTTGAGTAGGAAGTGAGACTTGGACTCAATGGCATAAGATGGGATGAAACATGTTTATATTTGCAATAGCGTTGGAAAATATAAATCCCATAATGATCTAGGAGTTGGAAATTGTTTCCAATTAATGTTCGACAGATTACCTTATTATATGCGTTTGTTGCTAGATCAACCGATGTAATGAACCTATGATAATTTGGATCCTAGTTTTCGAGAAAATTATATGGTTATATGTCTATATTACCGTTGGGTGTATTTATTTTCTTGAAAAGTGTATTATCGAAAATACTAATACTTAAACTTTTTTCTGTAGAAATGGCTCAAAACACCGATAACACTAACACTGCTCTAAATTCTGCGTTCAAAAGTTTTTTTGATCGAGAAAAGTTGACTGGCTCTAAGAATTTCAATGATTGGCACGACTCTTTGAGAATTGTCTGTAGAGTTGCTGACCGGTTGAAATATCTTTATGAACCTTGCTGTGAACAACCAACTGGTCCTGATGCTACTCAAGCTCAAATTGATGCTTGGCAACTTGAGTATAAGCGTCATAATGATGTGGCTTGTCTTATGTTGGGAACAATGGAATCTGCTCTTCAAAAGCAGTTTGAACATTATTTCCCATTTAATATGCTCAATGAACTTCGGACTATGTTTGAGAAACCAACTGCCGTCGAGATTTATGACTTGACCGACGCTTACGGGTTGTAGGCAAGGTAGGGGTAAACCCGTGAGTGCTCATGTACTGGAAATGAAAGGTTACATGGACCACTCAAAGCACTGGAAAACTTATGATGATGACATGGCTGTGAATCTGATTAATCGATCCCTTAACAAGGATTTTAATGGTTTTGTCAGAAATTTCAATATGCAATCGCTGCGGAAGACAAGCATTCTTGACCTACACGCATTACTAATTGACTATGAGAAGGGGTTGCCTCAAAAGGTTCCTACCGCCCAGGTACTTGCTATTCAGGGTGGAAGGATTAATAAGCCAAAACCGCAGCGGGCGAACAACAAGAAGGGGAAGGGTAAGGGAAAGGTTGACAAAGGCAAACGGGTGATGGCCTATCAACCTCAACCCAAGAAGAACCCTACTCCTAGGAAGGATAATCCTAAAAAGGATCAAGCATGCCATCACTGTAAAAGCGTTGGGCATTGGAAGAGAAACTGTGCTCTCTATCTTGATGAATTGCGGGCAAATAAGATGAAGTATGAAGGGTCTGCGGTAGCGGTACTTCTGGTAATTTATTTGTCATTGAATTATTTACTCTAAATCATAATAATTCTTGGGTATATGATACGGGCTGTGGTATTCACATTTGTAATACACTGCAAGGATTTAGAGTGGAAAGGAAGCTTGCCTATGGGGAGCAATATCACGCGTGGGAAATGGCACATCACAGTTGAAGCCGTAGGAGTGTTTAGTTTAGTATTGCCTTCGGGCTTAGTACTGTTATTGAACAATTGTCATTACGCACCTTCTATAATTAGAGGTGTTGTTTCCTTTTCAATTTTGTTGGATGATGGTTTTACTCATACTATTTCACGTAATGAAATTGATGTTTATTTAAATGGTGTATTTTATTTTAAAGCAATTACTGTGAATGGTGTGTTTGAAATTGATATGATTGGAAATGAATCTAACAATAATAATAATTCAATGTTTAGCATTAACAAGAAGATAAAGTTAGACTTGAATTCTTCTTATCTTTGGCATTGTAGACTTGCTCATATAGGCAAGGCTCGCATGCATAAGCTGCAACAAGAAGGGCTTTTGCAAAATATCAATGATGAATCATTTGATAAATGTGAGTCATGCATATCTGGAAGATGACTAAGAAACCTTTTCATAGCAATATGGAGAGGGCTTCTGATCTACTTGGTCTTATTCATACTGATGTGTGTGGACCACTTAGACATGTGTCAAAGAGAGGTGCTAGCTACTTCTTAACCTTTACTGATGATTTCAGCCGTTATGGTTATGTTTATTTACTTAAGCATAAACATGAGGTGTTTGAAACATTTAAGGTTTTCAAAGCTGAAGTAGAACTGCAATTGGGAAAGAAGATTAAAGCTCTTCGATCCGATAGAGGAGGTGAGTATCTAAGCCAAGAGTTTAAAGATTACTTAGCTGAGAATGGAATTGTCCAGAATCTCACTTCTCCATATACTACACAACAAAATGGTGTATCTGAGAGAAGAAATCGTACATTGTTGGATATGATACGATCTATGTTTAATCTTACCACTCTACCTTTATCCTTTTGGGATTATGCTTTAGAATCTGCTATTCGTATTCTAAATATGGTTCCCACAAAGAAGGTTGATAAGACACCATATGAAAGATGGCATGGTAAAGCTCCTAACCTGTCTTATTTAAAGGTCCGGGTTGCGAGGCGTGTTAAACGTGACTCAACAGATAAACTCCAACAAAGATCTGTAAAGTGTATCTTTGTAGGATACCCTAAGGAAACTATGGGTTACTACTTTTACTATCCAACCGAAAATAAAGTAATTGTTGCTAGGTATGGAGATTTTCTTGAAAGAGCTCTCGTATCTCAAGAATTCATGGGAGAGTTTATGATCCGGAAGATGATCAAGAAGATGCATTACCTTCTGAAAATACTAGCATTCCGGTAGAACCCGATAGTCGGGTCCTCCACCAGAAGTTGAAGTGATTCCCGTTCGTAGATCCGTAAGGAATACGCGTGCATCTGAACGTCTATGTCTTAACGTAGAGGTTGAGGAAACTATGTTAGGAGATCTTGGAGAGCCTACTAGTTATAAAGCTGCCATGGCAAGTCCTGACAAGGCAAAATGGCAGGTTGCAATGAATGGGAAATGCAATCCATGAGAGAAAATGAAGTCTGGGTAGAGGTTGACTTACCTCCAAATGCCTTGGTGGTTGGGAGTAAGTGGCTCTATAAGATTAAGACTGATATGGATGGCAATGTACACGTCTATAAAGCTCGTCTAGTTGCGCAAGGTTTTACTCAAACTTATGGCATTGATTATGAGGAGACCTTTTCTCTCAGTAGCAGACATTAGAGCTATTAGAATTCTCATAGCTATAGCGGCATACTATGACTATGAGATATGGCAAATGGATGTCAAAACCGCCTTCTTAAATGGTCGCTTAGATGAAGACATCTATATGAAGCAACCTGAGGGGTTCGTGAATCCACAATTTCAAACCGTATGCAAACTTCAAATGTCCATTTATGGATTGAAGCAAGCATCAAGGCAATGGAATAAAAGATTTGATGAAGAAATCAAAAGGTATGGATTTATTCAAAATCTTGATGAGCCATGTGTATATCACAAAGTTAGTGGGAGTGATGTAATTTTCCTAATTCTTTATGTCGATGACATATTAATTATGGGAAAAGACATTCCAAGCATGCAAAATGTTAAGGCATATCTTGGGAAGTGTTTTTCCATGAAAGATTTAGGAGAAGCTGCATACATTCTGGGAATTAAGATCTACCGAGATAGGTCAAAGCGGTTAATTGGTTTAAGTCAAAGCGCTTACATTGATAAAATATTGAAGAGATTCAATATGCAAAATTCCAAGAAAGGATATTTGCCGATGGAAGTAAAGCATGGCTTATGTAGCGATATGTGTGCTTCAACACTGTGAGGTGGCACGCATGCAGAAAGTTCCATATGCTTCGGCTGTAGGATCTATTATGTATGATGTGAGATGCACAAGGCCAGATGTGGCGTTCGATCAAAACATGACCAGTCGATATCAACAGAATCCGGGTGAACTTCACTGGATTGCTGTTAAACATATTCTAAAGTATCTTAGGAATACGAAAGATATGTTTTTAGTGTATGGTGGAAATCCAGACACAGAGCTTGGTGTTACAGGTTACTGTGATGCGTCCTGGCAATGTGATAAAGATGATACGAAGTCTCAGACGGGTTATGTCTTTGTCATCAATGGAGGAGCAGTTGATGGAAGAGCAAGAAGCGGTCACGATTATGTCTCACGAAGCCGAATACATAGCTGCGGGCTGCAATGGATTTGTTTGGATTAGGAAAGTCATTTCAGGGCTTGGTGTTATGCCTTCAATTGAATCACCTATTGATATGTATTGTGACAATTCTGCTGCAATCATATTTGCCAATGAACCCGGAGTCATGAAGGGCACGACATTTTCTGGAAGTATCACTATGTTCGGGAACAAGTCCGGAAGGTGAAATAAATCTCTGAAAGTTCACACAGATGATAACTTAACCGTGATCCGTTCACTAAGGCTTTAGCTAAAGACAAACTTGTAGGACTTGCCAATGGAATTGGAATTCGTTTAGCTAAAAGTTTCATGCATAACTGTGATTAGTATTTGGATAAAGGATATTGTAAAACATTTATTATTTTAATGAAATAAAGTTTGGATTATGTTTATTTTCATTTATAATATTGTTGTCCTATATTTGCATGTTTAATCCGTGAATAACTAAGTTATTCAAAATGTCCGTTGTCGATTAATGATATGGGAGTATCATTGAACTAAGACAAATCTGAGAGATGTGGTAGAATATACTTGAAAGTATATTGATGAGAATGCATACCAATTTCGGATGATATTCAATGAATTGAATATAGGACTTATCCCAACTACATAATTTACTTTGTGGATATTGTTATAAGTAAATTATGAATAGTTATCCTCAGACTTGAGATACCAGATAAGTGTCATGAATGTAGTGCATTTCTGTAGAACAACTTGACGCTATACGTAACTGGTAGTCATAAGGGTTGTTTTCAGAAATGTTACAAAGTTTGTGGGTTATTCTTGTAGTCAATATAGAATTTGTTCCTTCAAATTTATTTGGAGTTTAATACTGCTGGGCCCCTCGTAGGGTTGACAAGATGTTTGTGCGCCCGCACCCAAATCTCCCCTAAATATGTTTAGATGATTCGGTAATCTTGGTCAATCACTTACAAACGACAAACAGAATAGTTATATAAAGAATGACTTAATTCCATATCTTTATTTAACGTGGTATTAGAAACAAAAGGATAATAATAATGAGAAATCATTAAAAGCTTTTCCAGGAGCCTTGCTCGAGTTGTACTAGAGGCATCGAAGTGTTGCTAGGCGCTAACCGAATGTGATCACTCTATTAAGATATATCCAAGTGGGAGCTGTTGGTTTTATGGATATAAATTAGTAGACGTGAGTTAGGATCGAACTCGAGACTATGGGATTGCACACTTTACGTATGAGAATTTAAAGTTAATAATTAAATATAAACGTTATATTTATTTATTTATTAAACGAAATAACTAACGGACGTTAAGTAATTAATGTAATGGACTAACGGTCGTTAAAGGTATTTGGAAAAGGACTTAATTGCAAAGTTTGGAAGATTCCGGAACCCCTTGTGGAGGCTTAGAACCGATCGGCTAGGGGTAAAAGGAAACAAGCCAAAACTTGTTCACCAAGTTTGCTTGGGTATATAAACAAGGCTAGGGGTCTTGTTTTTGCACCTATTGTATTCACAAGCTAAACCTAAAATCGTTTTGTGTGTTTTTTGCTCTTCAAAACCGGTCGACACCCCTATAGGGTCGATCCAAGTCTTTTCCACAAAACCAAGTTATTTGTTTTATAAAAAACTAGCATTACTTTAATTCATGGCTTTAGTATGCGTGTGTACAAGAACACACTAATAACACACTATTGTTATTATCTTGGATTGAATTACAAAACGGTAAAGGGTAATTCATATAATCCTAACTAAATCTAATTAGGGTTCATCCGTTGCTAGTTTGTGGATTTGATTCTTGTTCGGCTAGAATCAACAAAGGTACGCATATTCTTTATGTTAATTAATTATTCGTTAATACATCCTATACGCTTCCGCAATATTACTTTGATGTTTTGTGATTATTTATTTGAATGTCATGTTATTTAATTCCAACACCTTGCACACAACACAATATAGATTTCTCCCACTTGTGCATGGAACAACATCATGTAGCAGATAAACAACACGACATATGTTTGTTTATGTGACCAATATGATTGTGTCATTGATATTAGCATAACTAGTAGATGTAGAACTACTTCATTGTCTAATAAAGAAACATACATGACTATCCTTGAAAACATAAGTGTCTACAAGTAGAAAGTAATTATCTTAAGACATTCTAGAGATAATCTGGGTTACTACCAAGATAACAAAGCTTGTAACTCCCACTGAATTAGAGATCATTACATTAATTCCTTATTCATTAATAAGAACAAAATACTCCCACTGGATTTGACAACATTGTAAGTGTTGCATTAACCAGTGAAAGAAAATAGTGTTCTATTTACTTCCCTACACTTTTGAGAAAGTTCATACATAACAATTACTTATGTACTAAAAGAGTGTCTACTACTATGTAGATGATGAACTATCCATCAATGCTATTAACTTGAAAAATTGGGCATGCAATTTCTTTCTTAATAGTTCTACTATTCCAACAATTGTAAGTAGTACTTTTAAATGGTCAAAGCACAACAACTAGATAAAATATGCTAGTTTGTCTTTTACCAATTATACAGTAATTAGTCTAGCTTCTAATTTAATAACTTAGAAAATATGCAATTTTCTTAACAATTAAAAATGCTTACGAGTTATGAATTTAGAATTTAGACAATTCTAATTGTCCTATCATACCTTTCTTCATTCATGAAAAGGAATAGGATTGAATCTCACTCTTTCTCGTGAAAAGAGGACTAGGTTTATTCTTTTAGTAAAGTTGACTCTACCAAAAACCCTTACAGGTGTAGATCAATTTACCAATACTGGAATAACCTACGTTTACGGTTTAATGTTGCATTAATACATTTAAAGAATTAGCAAAATTCAATTTTAGTATTTTCGATAATTAAACTTTTCAAGAAAATAAAATACCCAAGGTAATATTCATATAACCATAGAATTTTCTCGAAAACTAGGATCCAAATTATCGTAGTTCCATTACATCAGTTGACCTGCTAGTAACGAAAGCACATAATAGGGTAATCCGTCGAACAATAATTGGCAAACAATTTCCAATTCCTAGATCATTATGAGATTTATATTTTCCAATGCTATTGCAAATATAAACATGTTTCATCCCATCTTATGCCATTGAGTCCAAGTCTCACTTCCGACTCAACTTAAGTGTCTAACTTAAAGAACTGCAAATATGTCCATGTAAGGTCTCACTTTACATAGAGATTTACCTCTCCATTACAATCTAGCCAAGTACTCTCATGACATAAATTGCAACTTCAAGTGTTCCTTTTAATTAGATGGCATATAACTTAATTTAAAAGGGTACTAGTTTTGATTTTATGTGGTCAAATCAAATATGTACAAAGATGTCATGCATTCACCTTGTAGCATAATTTTAATAAAAAACTTTTTATTACCAATTCATAAAGATCAAATTATCAAAGTTTTGATTGAGGTATTGGGTTCACCAATCAAGGAATTTAGTGTTAATTATCATCCATTATACCGTACTTTTGCATAAGTGTAAACACTTAGTGTTTCGGATAATTACCACCGAAGTGGCGCATGGAATTAAAACTAATTCGCCTTAAGATGAGCTTGTACTTTTATGGCTTACTAAGTAGCTCCATTCGAACTTCAGAGGAGAGGACGGTAAGTGCAAACGCATAACCTTAGACATCCATTCATGTACTGTGCGCATTCTTAAATAACCCCTTTATAGTTCATTCGAATGGGTGAGCCGCTCAGTCATTGTACCAAAGTCACCAATCAATTAAACTATTGAAAACTTAACTCTTCCAAAACAAATCAAATTTCGCCATTGTTTAGTCCGTATTATTTTTCTATTCAAAATTACCCTTTGCTTAAAACTGTCTAACATAATAAACAAACAAGTAATAAATAAAAAATAAACTACTAAAAAACAATGCGCACATAATAAACAATTTATACGTGTAAACAAGTAGCCACATGCAACTTATTCGATAAAACCCTATTAATAATCAATATCTAGGTTAAATTAATGTATATATTAATTAGGGCTTTCACTCTCTCTATTGAGAGTGAGCCACATACATCGACGAATCGATTGCGTAAACCCATAATTAATGATATACCAAATTGCACATAATTGATTCATTAATGTATATAATTGGAGTTTTCCCAATTCAAGATTTATCATAAATATACATGTGTATAAAACTTAACAATTAATTTTCGCATAACCAATCTTAACAATTAAATATTCAAAGCAACTTATCCATGACTAACATGCATGTATAATCATGGATATAACATAACAATTATACAAATAGTCACAAGATCGCATACAATTCCATGTCACATAACACTTTATTCATGAATTTATCACGTAACAAATATATTAAATCTAGGTTTCGATATAGATAACATAACAATTAATATAAACCTTAAAAAAAATTTAAGGAAATCGATTAAAAATTTTAAGGTTTCCACCCATAAAAAAATTCGATCCATAATAGATTTTTAAACCAAATTAGGGCAAAAGCCCTAACCCTAAAATTAGGGTTTACATAATAATAACCAAACCCTAGAATTAATCATATCAAACACAATACAATATCCGTTTTTTACGTGTTTAGTAATTAATTACTCATTAAAACCAATGACTCGTGATGCCACTGTTGGAATTATATAACATGACTAATCATAAATATAAACAATAAACATCAAAGTAAGTGCAAAATAGGAACATATAATGAATAATTAATTAACTAAAGAATAAAGTATGCGTATCTTTCTTGATTCTAGCCGAACAAGAATCAAATCCACAAACTAGCAATTGGATGAACCCTAATTAGGGTTTATAGGATTATATGAATTACCCCTTACCGTTTTGTAATTCAATCCAAGATACAATCAATAGTGTGATTGTACCACGTTCTTGTATACACATACTATTAACGAATTAAAGTAAATGCTAGTTTAATTAACACAAAACGTTTTTAATAAAATAAATCGGGTCAAACCCTTTTATTTTATCTATATATTGTTGATCCATCAATTCAGTGAAAGAAATCAAACTAAGAATCTCATGCATGCACATGACATGCGTATAGAATTAGCATGCATGGCATGTATGATGTACACTGAAAATATCTCCATCTACTTTACGATAAATACAATATCTAAATAAAAGGTTAGTGTTGACTATTGATATCTGTTCTTATTCGTACGAATCCCAAAAGACCAAAAGGTGTGTATATATATAGCATTAAACCTTGTCTAACAAGTCATTACAAGCACCTCTTTAAATTTCAAAACTCGACACTCAACCCTTTCCATTTTTTTAGTTCGACCATATAAATATTTTGTGTTATTTAATAATTATATACGGAGTATAACATTTTATAAATAATTATTAATCTTTAATTCTCATACGTAAAGTGTGCAATCCCGTGATCTCGAGTTCGATCTTAACACACATCTATTAATATTTTGTCCATTAAACCAACAGTTCCCATATCCAATTTGGTATTTCTCCTTGAATTTTGTTGTCTGAAAGATCAAGCTGTATTATATTTGAGTGGTTTCGTAGATCAGGGAACTTTTGGAGATTGCATGAAGCCAAATTCAACAAGATTAACTTTGGCAGGTGAGACACGATAGAGCTGTTGCTGCTTGTTATGATTGAAAACTTGTTGTATGAAAGATCAAGAAACTTTAGGTTGCTGAGACCCTGAAAATCGTCAGTTTCAATTACACCATTCAGGTTGTTTGATGAAAGTGAGAGGAATTGAAGTTGTGCAAGTGCAAAAAATGACCTGGGAATTTCACCTTTCAATTTGTTACTGCTTAAATCAAGCCTTTTCAATAATGGTATGGACGAGTTTGAAAACTGTGGAAGCAGACCATCAAAATTGTTGTTGGAAAGATCTATCCGTTGCACATTTGGCAGAGAGAACAAAGATGGAGGTATGCTTCCATTGAAACTATTGAATCCTAAATAAACCTTAACAAGATTATTAAGATCTTGAAAGTGATCAAAAGGAATCATACCCGATAAACCATTTTGTGAGAGGTCGATGTAAGTAAGATTCTTGCAAAGCCGAAATGACGGGATTTTCCCGATAAACTTATTCGACGACAAGTCCACAAAGGAGAGTTGAGTGAGTTTTTCCATGGACTCTGGTATAGGTCCTTTCAAATTGTTATGCTGCAGTTTTATCCAGGATAACTTATCAAGATTTCCAATAGATTCTGGTATCCATCCTGAAAAACTGTTCCTCGAGAGGTCAATATGGGCAAGTTTCTTGCAAAGCTGAAATGACGGGATCTTCCCGTTAAAATTATTTGATGACAAGTCCACATAGGAGAGTTGAGTTAGTCTTTTCATGGACTCTGGTATGGTTCCTGCGAAATTGTTTTGCTGCAGTTCTATCCAGGATAACTTATCAAGATTTCCAATAGATTCTGGTATCCCTCCGTAAAAGTTTGTTCCGCTGATCACTAAACTCTGAAGAACTCTGTTCACAGAAAACTCTGGTAAAGAGCCTTTAAGATCTGTGTTTTCTGATAAATCAAGACTCTGCAACTTTTGCAACTGGAGGACATTTTTGGGAAATGTTCCAATCAAGTTACAAGCAGCAAGATTCAATATTGTCAAATTCTTGAAATTTGCAAAGAAATCCGGAACTGGAGCATTCAGACCGTTATAGTTTAGAGTCAGTACCGAAAGTGATTGCAGCTTCTGAAGGGACACATCTAAAGGGCCTAAAAGTTGACAATTTGACAAGCTTAAAACTTCTAAATTAGGCAAAGATGATGATAAACCCTGGCACCAATCGAGTTTATGTGATGACATGTTCACATTATCCATATAAATACCTCTTAGCCATGTGAGGTTGCGAACAAGCGTGGCTAGATTTGGCTGCTCGAGTTTCAGTGAGTGAATTTCGAATGTGTAATTTATGTAAACATATGGGGGGAAAACTGAAGAGAGATCAAGAACTTTCAGCATTGCCAGCTGTGACAGTTCTTCTGGAATCTGGCCTGAAAACCAAGAATTCGACAAGTTTAAATACAACAAACTTGCAAGACTTCCAAATCTTGTAGGAATCTTTGTGAAATTTGTTGGAAGTAAATGACAAAACCAGAAACTTAGTAGTATGTTTTAGGTATTATATGTAATCTTAATATAGTTAAGGGTAGTTTAGTGTTTTATTTGTAGAATTTCGGTATAAACCGAAGTATGTAATTGGGCTGGGTCTTTTAGAAACGTTATAAACCGTTTTACACAAGGGTATAACGTTTAGATAGAATACAACGTTTAGGAGGGTTACTGAATCGGTATAACTCTTTTGAAGCACCGATTCAACAAGTATAAATAGTTAGGTTTTCTGTAAACATTCATTTAATTCCAGTACATATCAATACAATTCAGTTTTTACGTTTTGATAATTCTGTTTCTATATTTCTGCACTTTTTCTGTCGCAACAAACATATCCCAAACAGCCCCATAACAGAAGCTGTGATCGAAAGGCAGAATAACAGTGGCATCAGAGCCAAAATCATCCAAGAAAGAACGAGGAAGAGTAGGCCATCGATTTACAGCAAGAAAGAAAGAAGGGATCGAATTTTTGCTTTTATTGCACAAAGAAGAAACACAACGCACAATTTGATCAGAAGGAAGTTGTTTTGGAACCACGAATCAGGAAAGCATCTTGAATCTGTGAACGAAACGCACGTTTCCAGGTTTTACTAATCAACCGGCTTTTCTTTCAATTCTTTCAATTTTCTCTTACTTTTCTAATACACCATATAAATTAAGAAATATTTTGTTAGTAAGATAGAAATCCCATTAGCGAAAAAACCGCGGATTGATTAGAATAACAAAGACCGTTTTCCTTTTAAGATTCATAGCAAGACAAGCGAATTTTTTCAAAAATTCGTTTTTCATCAAATAGCAAGATAACCCGAACCCTTTGTGGTTCATAGCAAGATCACCCGAACCCTTTGTGGTTCATAGCAAGATAACCCGAACCCTTTGTGGTTCATAGCAAGTCAAACCGAACCCTTTGTGGTTCATAGCAAGTTAAACCGAATCCTAGTGATTCATAGCAAGATAAACCGAATCCGAGTGATTCATAGCAAGATAAACCGAATCCTTAGGTTCATAGCAAGCTCTGAGCCTTAAGATTCAAATAGCAAGATTAGAGCCTTTTTTAGGTTCAAATAGCAAGAAAACCTGGTTAATAAATTGGCCAGTAGCAAGTAAGGGATTTGATCTTTTGATCAAACACAAGAGCAAGAAAACCAGAAACCATCTCGGTTCTGATTATAAGCAAGCAAGCAAGCATGGTAGAAGGAGACAAGAATGCTAACACATCGAACAATACATCAGTTCGAGAACTAGGAAATGTTTCACTACAATGTCCAAAATTGACCGAAACAAACTACACGACATGGGCATTGATGATGGAGACAATATTGAAGGCATATGGCATATGGGAAATGATAGTTGCGAAAGACGGAACAACAACAAATGAGAAGAAAGAAAACACATCAAAGGCAATAATCTTCCAATCACTGCCAGAAGATGTTTTAATGCAAGTTGCACAATACTCGACTGCAAAGGAAGTATGGGACTCAATCAAAGTCAAGCATTTGGGAGCAGATCTTGTTCAAAAGGCACGACTACAAACTTTGCGAAGTGAACTAGAGACGCTAAGGATAAAACCAAATGAAAAAGTAAGTGACTATGGAGGAAAGTTAAGTAGTATAAAGGCCAAGTTTAGAGGACTTGGTGAAACCTTGGAAGATAAGGTGCTAGTAAGGAAACTACTTAACTCTGTTCCAAAGAAGTTTTTACCGATCGTGGCAACTATAGAACAATATCAAGATCTAGATGAAATGTCGTTTGAAGAAGCCATTGGAAGGTTAACAACTTATGAAGAACGAATTAAGAGTCAAGACATACTAGAGGCAAATGATCAAGACAAGCTTCTCATGGCAAATTCAAACAACAAAACTTATGGTAAATGGCGAGGTAAAGATTTCAACAAAGAAGGCAAGGAATGGAAGAATAATTCGAATGCACACAAAGCAAGTACGAGTCAAGGAACTAACGACAAGAGCAAGCTCAGATGTTATGAATGTGGCAAGCATGGACACTTTGCGAAAGAATGCACGAAATGGAAATACAACAAGCAAGAAGAGTCGCATCTCATCTATGACACTGACACCGAACCTACATTGCTGTGAAGACTCGTCAAGAAAGAAAGAATAAAGGAAGCACTGATTTTGTCATTAGGGGGGAATGTTGGAAGTAAATGACAAAACCAGAAACTTAGTAGTATGTTTTAGGTATTATATGTAATCTTAATATAGTTAAGGGTAGTTTAGTGTTTTATTTGTAGAATTTCGGTATAAACCGAAGTATGTAATTGGGCTGGGTCTTTTAGAAACGTTATAAACCGTTTTACACAAGGGTATAACGTTTAGATAGAATACAACGTTTAGGAGGGTTACTGAATCGGTATAACTCTTTTGAAGCACCGATTCAACAAGTATAAATAGTTAGGTTTTCTGTAAACATTCATTCAATTCCAATACATATCAATACAATTCAGTTTTTACGTTTTGATAATTCTGTTTCTATATTTCTGCACTTTTTCTGTCGCAACAAACATATCCCAAACAGCCCCATAACAGAAGTTGTGATCGAAAGGCAGAATAACAAAATTGAAGTTATTTGCAGCAAGGTTCAAGCTTTCAAGATTCTTTAAACCAAATAGAGCACTGGAATCATTAATTCCACCTGATATCGTTTCATTGCTTAAGTCTAGACCAATAACCTGACCCTTGATGCTGCAAGTGACACCTCCCCATGAGCAGCAATCTGTGGCATTTGGCTTCCAAGACACTAGCTTTGTTGAAAGTGAAGATTCGAACTGGAGTTTGTTCTTCAACTGGATCAAGATCGTTTGGTGATTTATTTGACATTGGCCGGAAACCAAAATTGTATCAACCCCAAACAAGATCAGGTAAAAGGGTAACAAGAATATCTGAAAGCAGAGTTGGGTTTTCATTATGAACTAGGATTTTAGGCACAGGTGATGCTTATGAACCGTCGAGCCTATGAAATTAAAACCTTAGCAACTTTTAGAGATGGCCTGGTTTATATTTGTGTAATCTGTTAAATTATGATCTCATGATAAGCGTTATATCCAAACAATTCTATTATATTATATTTTATTCAGATTTGTTTCATAGAGTCAACCTAAATTTAATTCAACCTTGGGCTCTTTCAAATTTACTAGTTAAGCATTCACAACTTTTGAAGGGACAACGGTTACCGTAATAGTCTCAAAATTATTGTGCAACTAACTTGTTGCAGTAAAAACACAGTTAATGACTACTAACATTGTTAGTTTATCTGGTATGCTTAACAAAATAAACCTTTAAGTTGAAATACTTCTGAATCTGAGAATATTTGCTCCATTCGTCTCATGAAAGTATAAACGAATTGGTTTACCTAATAATTACGTAGTATTTACAGGAATTATTTTTATTGAAAGATGTTTGATATTCAACATATGTCACAGATGAAGTGCACTGTATTGATCGCCATTTTTCACTATGAGTTCAATGATCGGATAAAAGGCTTCAAAATTACGTGTTTCGACCCATTGCCCAACCCGTCTAACCAACTGAATTTTTCACTCAGTACAAAACGGAAGTCACCTGACCATACTTGGGATCTACAGAAACAACTGAAACCGAACCCACCATATTGGTGTATTATTTAAGAGCTACGTACACCCAAGTTGATATTTGCAGGTGTGAGGGGCTATGAATTTGACTGTTTTATCTACGGAAACAAACACAGATAAAACTACTTTTTTTTTGCAGGTAATAAGACAATTTAATATTCGTGAACTAAATGATTTTTCTCAACAAATTTACTGCCAGTAAGTTTTACTAACAACAAAAAAGGTGAATAGAAAATTGATAAAATAAAGGTAGAACGGTAAATAAGAGGGAGTGTGGCTAAGTTTTTCCGAGGATATTAATAGCTTTTCGTATTTTGGATAAGCTTACATGCAAGGCTAATAAGCTGTAAGAACTAGTCAATAGCCATTATCATGCATACTCAACTAGCATTTAATTAGCTTCCTAGCAATTTCTTTCTTTGCTATTGTCCACACAATTAAATGTTTACACTACAAGAAAAACAGCCTATAGTGACAAAATATTAGTGACAACATTTTATTTTGGTGACTAAAAAGACTATATAGTGACGACAAAAAAATTTGTCACTTTGTTTTATATATTATATATAACTTAGTCACGAAACTATCGTTCACTGCCTTGAGTAAATACACACTCTTTTTTTTGTTTTGTTATCTAACTCTTAGAAAGTAGAGGGACTTAAATTGACAAAATGCTTACAAGTTTTAAAAACAACACAAACGCGCCATTTTTCTTCACTCCAGTTTCACACACAAACACATCATGAAACACACACTAGCACCATACGAATCATTTTCTCCCCAACTGCACACACTAAAAACACCATTCCGCCATGGATAACATCTGCTGAATCTCATTTTTCACTATTTTTCCCCAATTTTTTTGAGGTTATCTCTTATGTCTATCCCTAATTATTACCCACTAATTTTGTCTAATTATCGAGATTTAATGTTACTTATTCGAAATTGTTGTAAATTCGTTGAATAATGAAGCTTATTTGACCTAATTTGATTGTTGATTTGATTGCTTATTCGAGTTAATGAAGTTTATGTTAGCGCAAAAGTTGAAGTTTAGGGCAAAAGTTGTGCTTATTTATGTTGAAGTTAGTTTTTATTTGCTCATTTGATAGCTTATTTCCAAAAAATTTACTTGTTTTATTTGAAGAATTTGTCAAATGTGTTATTTGATGACTTGATGTTTTATCAACTTTAGTGAATAGATATCGGAATGTAGTGTTCGCCTGTAGTTTTGATCTATTTTATAACCTGACCTGATGTTAATTTCACTCTGGATAAGTTTCAGTTTCTGAATTTAGTTAAGTGGCGAAAGTATTGCACTATAACGATATTAAGTGGCATAAATTGCAGCTCTAAGTTATAACGAGATATGGAGGGTTACATAGATATTTGGTAGATTAAGTGGTTGTTGAAGTTTGGATACAGTTTCAGTGTTTCACGTCTCGAAATACTACTCTGAATAAGGAGAAATAATTGTAGCAATCTGATTAGCATGGGAATTAAGATATAACTAATTACCACAAGCTAATAGTAGTTTTCTAACAGTTTCTTGATTAGTTTTGCGATTGTGATCGAAACAAGGGTGATTTAATAATTTCTAAAATGGTTGAGCTATTTTGTTATGAACTTTACTCTTGGTATATGTCTTTTTGTAGGTTATTATGGATGCGAGTTCGTCATGAAAGATCATTGATTACGTTCTACGACTAAGAGTATAATAAAGGGAAACCGTAGAGAAAGGGAATGGGTATTCTTAGCTTAATTTGGTATGTCCTTTGAATTCTTTTGATTATGCATTTATATGGTAGGAATGGTAACCAACAACTGGATATGTTTGCTAATGGCGAAAACAACTTTATTATTCAGTCCCAAAGTAATCATTGTTAACTTCCATGCAAAAACAACTTTATTATTCAGTTCCTAAGCCAATTAACTCGTATACTTTCAGTGTGAGGCTCGAACAAGGAACAGTGACATCTCTTGTTGAAGAAAAAGGAGCTGTCAAAGGTGTGCGCTATAAGACTAAAGGTGGACAAGATATCATAGCTAATGCACCACTTACTATCGTTTGTGATGGCTATTTTTCAAATCTGAGACGCGGTCTGTGCAAGCCAGAGGTGAGCATAACTATGCACTACTAAATCAGTTGTAAATTAGCAGCTACATATATTTTAGATCCAAAGTCAGCTCGTATTCATCGTAGGTAACAGTAGGCCAAGTCCAATTTTCTGATATGAATGAGTGAGAGCACAGGAAAGTGAGACCTCAATCATGAGGTCGACAACAAAGACAAGTTGTGGCTAGGCCTACTTCATATGATTTTGGTAGCGACTTAAGTCTTGGATAAATTGCAGGGGAGTTATATAAATCTATAACAAACTCTTTAGATTAAGTTACAAATGATGAATACGAGCTTGGATAACCTTTGTAGGAGAATGTGAGAAAGGATATGCAGTGCAGTTGTTCTTATATATAGCCCTTCTAGTGGGCACAACTGGATTAGGTATGATTCACGTGGGGCTATTTTTATATTTTTCCTATTTTTTATAAGATACTCCTCTATAATTTGCATGTTACTGACAATTTAACGTAAAAACAGGGAAGACACATTGCTTGCAAACACCTTTTCTTGTTTCTTTAATGCTCCATTTGTCATTGCGGATGCAACAATGTTAACATAAGTAAGTTTGCTAATATATAAGATATGGTTTTTGAAGGTACCTAGAGACTTCCTAGGCTAGTGGGGTTGTCGAAGGCAATTGACATGATGTTGGTGAGCTCCTTTAATATCAAATATTCTTTAGTCATCATAAACTATATAAACTTGATTGATATTGATATAAACATTTCATTTGTGGACGTCTAAACTGATACTCTCCGAGGAAGGGTTGAAGCTAGGTCTTATCGATGCTATTGTCCCTCCTCAAGATTTACTGAAAGTATCAAGGCAATGGGCGTTAGACATAGTAGAGGCACGTAAACCATGGGTCCGCTCACTTCATCGGACAGACAAGATTGGTTCCCTTTCTGAAGCACGTGAAATAATTAAAAATGCTAGACAATTAGTCAAACGGACGGCTCCGAATATGCCACAACATCAAGCTTGTCTTGATGTGATTGAGGAAGGCATTGTTCATGGAGGATACGCTGGCGTTTTGAAGGTATATTGACTTTATCTACTTTTTGGATGTGTTTTCAAAAATCCGTTTACAGGAATCAGTTTCTAGTGTTTCAGTAATCTACTTTGCATATTATTTGTCTAATTTATTAGCGGTCACTTAATCATTTGTGCAACAATATTTATTTATCTGAGAATAAGTAGTACTTATATACCCTTATGTCGCTATTACATTATTTGATACTCAAAATTTGTAATCCAAAGTCACATGATCGCTTTCAAAATGCACATCCTAACACCCTTGAAAATATATTTGTGTTACGAAGCTAAAGATATAATGTTTTGTTCCTCAGGAGGTTAAGGCGTTCAACCAGCTTGTTGTTTCAGACACATCAAAGGGTCTTGTTCATATATTCTTTGCACAACGTACAATCTAAAAGGTACAATAATTAATAAAATATACAGAAAATTTATATTATATTCTCAAATGTTGGAATTTTTACAATTTAAACTTGGTTTTCATCAATAGGTACCCAAAGTTACCGATGTTGGTCTCAAGCCAAGGGCCGTCAAGAAAGTGGCTGTGATTGGTGGAGGTCTGATGGGCTCAGGAATAGCCACAGCTCTTATCCTCGGCAACATAAACGTTGTTGTTAAGGAAGTCAACTGAGTATCTTCAGAAGGGAATAAAGACGATAGAAGGTATTAATCAGTAGTTCAATTTTTTGAGCGTAGACGTAGCTGCTTTGCAATTAGGGGGTGGCAAATATATATCTTTTTACTGAAATGGGTCGATTCAGGTTGTGATTTTCTCTGACGGGTCTCATGGGTATATTTTAATCACAACTTCGATGAAAGTGGGTTAAAAAGGTCAACAAAGTTGAATGTAGCCAAAACTTTATTTTTGATGCATAAAACGCCCTTAATCACTTTATTAAAAAAAATTAAGATTATTAATGTAGTTTTAGAATCATATTGACACATAATGAAAATAGTCATGGACGAAAATTGTTTCTGGTATGCACCAAAATTACATGTTTTGACGCTAACCCATGTTGATCTGTCACATGACCAGTTCATTTTGTCACTTCTAATGCAACTATTCATGTTACAGAATAAATGGCTGACATCCTCACTGTGATACTTTGTTTGATAGGTAATGTTCGAGGTTGGGGTCAAATTTACATCAACGATCACAATCAACAAGTTGTAACACTTTTGTGCTTTTTTTTTTAATATATTAGGGAGGGATTTCTTTCAGTTGGCAAATCCCTTTTTACAACAATGATCACAATCAACAAGTTGTACTTTTTTGCTCTGGTAAAACTTGCAGACCTCTTTTTTTGCTCTGGTAAAACATTTTTTTTTTTTTTTTTTTTTTTTTTTTTTTTGGTTTTTGGGCTTATTGAAACTGATGAATAGCAGTGTTTTGTTGTAGCTAATCGTCATAATAATTAGATAAGCAGTTATTTAATTTTACAGTAATTTGTTTTATTTAATGGTTTAAGAGGTGACATGGCAACTCTTATGCTTATAGGCAGTAAGCAGTTTTAGAAATGGTATTTGGATTTTGTATATTTCATGTTTTTTCTTAATATTAGTTTTTGAGAAGTAGAATGAAGAATGTTGAGAGCTGCATATATCTTTTTAAGGGCTTTTTGGGCTAGGGTAAAAAGTTAATTTATTCCTGAATAAGAAGATTTAGGTCACAACCTGCTTATTTTGCCCACAAATAAGCAGTTAAGAGGATAAGTTTTGAATCTTGGATTCTCTAAATTGGTTATAAGTAAGCAATTTTAAACGCTTCAAACTGTTTTTTTACACTTAAATTAGCAAATAATTACTAGCTGTTGTTTTTATCCAAACGCCCGACTGGTTACTTTAACAGTATATTTGTTGAGTGTACCGTGGGATATATGTTTATTATTTATGTTATGACTGTATTATTGACTAATAGATGTTTTATGTATGCTATTGTTAGTTTGAAAGTGCGGCGGCAGAGGTTAGTGCAAATTTGAAGTCAAGGGTTACCGGAGAAACCGGTGAATTGGAGGAACCATAAACACGGGAGGTTCAAATCCTGCTGAAATCAGATGAGGACCCTGTATCGATGAGATCTCTCGGGGTTCGTACCTTATGTTTTTCTCTTTTTGCGTATTTTTGTACGTTTCTTTTTCATGAGCTGAGATTATATGCTATTTTGATTTTAATCTATGGTTTGGTTGCAGATTGCTCAACTGGAACTTTATATAATAGTTTGCATGAAAAGGTTGGAAGTCAAAGAACAAGAATCATATAATTTCAATTCTGTCATGAAAGGTTAGTGCAAATATGATCAACAAATGAAACCTAGCTTATACTGTTTTAGTGATTTCTTATAGCTATATTTATGCAGGGGACTGAGGGGGCCGAAGATTATGAATATTACGTTGAGGCTCGAGATGATGTGTAGTTGAAATTTGGATGCTTGATATATTGGTAGAAGTAGATTCGCCACATAAGGATTCTACTATTGTCAAATAACTTATTCCTTCTTTTCTTTGTACCATTATTGTTGGAAATATATGCAATGAATGGGACAATTGTTTGACATAATTAATGTTTCTACTCGGTATGGATCAAGTAATTGGTTGCGAAAAATTATTTTGCATTTGCATTCAACAAATATCCATTTGGACCTGTATCATTAGGATATGGCTCTTTTGTAAGTGACAACGTTTCTCGTCACTATTGAACGTTAAGGTTCCGTTAGTTTAGCCAAAAATGGCCTTTCTTTCGTCACTAATCATCAAATAGTGACGACTTTAGCCTTCCACGATTGACGAAAGTGACGAAATGTGTTGTCACACCCATAAGTGACGACTTTAGCTTGTCACTAAATTTAGTGTCAAATTCCAGTTTCGTCACTATTAACTTAGTGACGGAGCTATAGTGACGACAAGTGACGACCTTGATTTTCGTGACTAAACCGGTTTAGTGACGACTTTTCCACCTTTAGTGATGATTTTCCTGTCGTCACTATAGCCCTTTTTTCTTGTAGTGAGGTGAAACACTTCCGTCAAATTGATTGATAGTACTTAAATGAAGCACAAAGAAGACCCACTGAATTAGATGTTGTCGCTTAGCGAGCCAATGAACCTACTTCTAATGTCTCATGAAAATCATATCTATATTTTTGTTAGCTTCGCTATTTTATGAAGATAACGTCTTAGACGTGAATTGGACTAAATACGTAATATAGTTAGACCCTCAGGGACTAATATTGTACATGGGGCAAACTAGTGATGTAAAAGGCATATAAATACCCCTCATGACTCTCCATGAAGGTTGTGAGAAAATAGTGCAATATTTCATTCAATCTTATCTAATAAATCATTTTTTATTTTACTTTTCTCTCTCTACTTTCTCTCTCTAGAATTTATCATGTATTTCGATCATCCCGAAGGTGTTTCTTGATGACTACAAGTGGTATAAGAGAAAATAGTGTACACGGGGATTTATCGGGTCAATGAAGAAGGGCTATAGGATATACAATATTGATTTTTATGGTAGGTTAGTCGCATATTATTGCTTCATCTTTCGCGATTTGGTTGATTGAGGGAACTGTGCTTAGATAACAAGTACTTAATTGTGCTTAGATAATGTGTACATTGGGGCTTATTTACCGGCCTGGATGCAAATCTATGTGAGTTATGTTGATATGATGCTCCCCGAACGACAATCATGGTGCTACACTCTACAGTCTACTTTCTCCGCTACGTGTTTGAAAACTAAAAAGATTTGATGAAAGAGGGATGTCAGGAGGGAGCAGATTAAAGAAAAAGGGTCACTAGTTAGGAGGGAGTGATAACCTAACTAGATTATTACAATGCAAGAAGTTCAAAGCTCTAAAGATCAGTGCCATCAGTGAGAAAGATTGATGCTGAAGTATTCGGAATCAGGAACTTCAAGGATGATGCATAAGGAGTTCAGAGCTGAAGAAGATCAGAGCCGTCAGTGCCAAAGATCAAAGCCGAGGTCGTTGCAAGAAAGAACTCCAAGTCATCCTCAGTATCTAAACTACAATGACATCCTCAGAGACTCCGCACTTCATCAAACATTGTTATTTCACTTTGTTATGTACTTATAGGTCTCATTGTAACCATTCACGTGTGACGATATCTTGGAGGGAGATTGTTAGCTTTGCTATTTTGTGAAAATAACGTTTTACACATGAATTGGACTAGATACATAATATAGTTGCACCCGCAGGGACTAATAGTATACACGGGGCAAACTAGTGTTGTAAAAGGCCTATAAATACCCCTCACGACTCTCAATGAGAGGTGTGGCAAAATAGTGTAATATTTCATTCATTCTTATCTAATAAATCACTTTTTCATTCACCTTTCTCTCTCTACTTTCTCTCTCTAGAGTTCATCATGTATTTCGATAAACCTCGACCTCCCAAAGGTGTTTATTGATGACTACAATTTTACATGTCAAAACTTATTACATAGCAATTTGCATTAAAAATTTGATAAGGTTTTGTTTTTATAGGCTCTTAGATTCATAGTATCATTATGCTTGTGTGATAAAAACTATGGTTCCAATGAGCATCCGGATGTGATCTGTTATAATGTTTTGATTGATGGGTGGTTTCAATTCAGAAAGGCGAGTTTGGTAAAGTGGGTGATTAGGTGAGGTTTGGGAGAACTTGGTGGTTTTGCGTGAGGTTTATTCGGATGTTGGGAGTTATAATGTGATGATTAGCAGTTTGTGGTTTTGCGGGAAGGTTAAGGAGATTTTGGAGGTGTGGAGAAGGATGATTGTAGGAATGTTATAAATGTGTTTTGTTTACGGGAGATGGATTTGTTTACGTAAGTAGACTAGTAGTGTTATAAATGTGTTTTGTGAGTCAGGTAATGTTGAAGGTGGTATGTTGGTTATTAACGAAATGATTGGGAAGAAAATGCATTTGGATATTGCTTAGTGGTTGTTTTTGTGGTGGGATGGTTAATGAGTGTTTGAGTTGCGGGAGCTTATGGAGAAGGATGATTGTAGGAATGTTATTACTTTCCGGCATTATTGTTTGGCAAGCATTAATAAAGGTAAATTGCTCATTTATCTCGGGGAGGGATGTAATGTGCCGAACGTTTGCTTTCTTAGGGATGATATTCGCCAATACTATCAGCAATGGATGATGAGCACCAAATTTGACAAACCATGAAGATGATTTTTGCAGTTTACTCGATATGATTAGTTAACTTTTATGACATTTCGTTTTTAGTAAGATTATTTGTGGACTTTGTATACTTTTATATGTTTTAACATTAAGAAGGATATTCCAGTAATATTACTACTTAAAATTTCAAAAAAGGGTTCATGCTGTTGGGTAAATCAAGCTAATAATTGTGTAACAACATACAATTCGAGCTAATAATTGGCTGAAATAAACTCATTGTGGCTTAAGAGTCAAAAAGCTTTACATTTTAGTAACATTACATTATGCAAAAGCAAAAGTTCTAGTAAAAAGAAATGAGGGGATCCAAAACATTATCTCCGTAGAAATGTCACGCATACTTTTACCACCAACTGCACAATACACGCATCTCGTCAACAACTTGCAAAAGAATGCAAAACGGCATCTTGATACAAGTGAAACAATTACAGAATATAATAATAATAATAATAATAATAATAATAATAATAAATAATAACAAATAATAAAAAATAAATAAAAATCATAGTTCAAATTTGCAAATGTTAAAGTGGTATCCTCTTTGACAACTCAGCTCTTTAAAGAGATTCTTTGTCCGTCAAAAGAGAATGACCACCTCAACATTTACACAATTGGAATCATGAAGGTTTTTTATCTTTGTGTGTGGGCTTTGAAAAGGTATGTCCGGATTTTCTAAAAACACATATATTCCCTAAATCATTTTAAAAACATGCATGTTGAAAAAAAGAGCAAAAACTAAGATAATAATAATAATAATAATAATAATAATAATAATAGTAATAACAATAATCCTTTTGGTTTTCTAATGAAGCGATGTTTAGATGATAATAATAATAATAATAATAATAATAATAATATCGAAAATTAAGGGGTTTTATAAAATGGGATTTATTTAAAAGTTAATATAAAAATGTCTTTCACTTTTATACACTTTTAGATTAAATAAAAATCTTTAATATTTAGAAAAATATGATTGGTTAAAGTAGTTCTTGCAGTTCTCTAATTTAAATTGGTTATGAAAATAAAGTCCCCCTATATAATAAAACTGGCGCGGTTTGGCTTTTGGACGAAACCGAAACCAAACCGCATTTTTTGGTTTTTGAAAAAGTAAAAATCGAAGCATCGATTTTTAGTTTCAACGGCTTTTTGTTTGGTTTCGGTTTTTCTTCTCACTCCTACTACCTATTATCAAAAATCTACCTACTTTCCTTTGATAGAACACGTTTCCTTCATTTTCTAAATTATTACTTGTATCAAATGCCCACATTTATTATGTGCTCTTGGGCCTGGTGGACTTCAAATTAATATACACTTAGTCTTCCTATCACTAGAGATTTTTCATAATTCATAATCTTAACTACATTATAATGCATGTAGTACTATTCTATAATTAGAAAGGCTTAAAATTGAGACTTCTCTACTTGCTTGTAATGGAATAATTTCAAAACTTTGATCAATACTTGTAAACTCAAAACTTGTAACCGTAACATTAATAATAAATAAAGTGATTTAATGGGAAAAAAAACATGTAACCACCAAATCAATACTTGTAACATATGAAACTCAAAAAAAGTTATTGATATACATAAAGATGTCAGTTATATTATATTAAGATAAAAATACACCGTTGGCTCCTAAACTTGTCCAAAACCATCGCCTTTGCCCAAAAGTTAAGTTTTTTGTCGTCGGTAGTCCAAACCTTGAGATTTTGAGGCCAAAGTTGTCCCTTGACCCGTAATGCTCAGGTCAACGTTCGTTTTCAGTTATATAATCGAGGGTATAATAGACCAAACACATTTTTCATTATACCTTAGTTAAATCTAACCCAACCTTGTACCCTATTATTGTTTCCATGTATCAGATGTTATGTACCACTGTGTTTGGTTTTGCTGATACAAAGGGGTGATCGTTTGTGCTTATTATACCATGACATTTAACATTTGAAGTTTGATCTTATAAAGGTCAACTGACAAACTAATATGTATACACAAAATATAACATATAAGTCAAACAAACACATATTGTAACATAACCAACCAGTTAGCAAGTTGACTTATAATAGTCAATTGGGGGTACATTGTCCGATACAACATGAAATTGACATAAACTAAAAATTAATTTTCTGATACAAAAGGTTCTACTGATAATTGACAAAATAGAAAAGATGATGCAGCTTTCTCTGAACAACCTTTAACTGATGAACCTTCTAATGATATATATACAGGTACTGGAGTAACATAAAAAACATGAACCTTTAAATCATGATCATACTGCTACTGTGCCTGAAAAAAACAAGTATCCAAACACCAAATATTCAAGTTAGATAAGGTATAATTGCAGTTTCAAAATATAAAACAGATGTCATGCAATTCAACATTGAAACCTCACCTAGGATGGCCTTTGGGCAAAAAGAGCAAGTACGCAGTTGGTAATCCTTTCACTACTTATAAAAAGTATCTTAACACCACTAGCCACAACATCACCAGGACCACCCGCCCTGTTTTCAACACCAGCATCACCAACCTTGTTTTCACCATCAAAATATGGAAACTCAACCATTTTAGCCTTCCCATTCCCATCAAAACCTCGCTTGATTTTTTTACAACTTCCTTGCCCTTTTTCTTTTGAAAAACATCCTCTTCCTCAAGTACCTTTCCTTTTCTCTTATTTTTCTCCCTTTTGTTGTGAAAAACACCTTCTTCCTCTTTGATAACCCTACCATCTTTCTGTTTTTTTCATTTTGGTTACACTCCCCTACATTTTGTTCCTATCTGTCCCCTTCTATTTACGTTGAGTCTTAAAAGGTGTTGGACTTGTCATTCGAAAGTTAGCATTTTGCTGTACCCAACTCACAACCTCTAAACCTATGTTTTTTAAGTAAAATTGTGCTAACTTTTGGGGCTTGTGAGCAACAAACATATCAAGGGACTCGTGTGTTTCAGCCAATGCATACAGCTTGTGGAAAACTAGAAGGGGGGTTGAATAGTTTTACCAATTAAAACTATGTTTTAAACTATTTAGATCGACTTATGTCAATCTATTAAAACATGTCTGTTGGATGTTGATAGACAAGCATATATAAATATGTAATGAAAGAATAGGGAATAAGAAGCACAAAACCACAACGCGGGTATTTATAGTGGTTCGGCTACAAAGACACCTTCCTGCCCTACTACTCACTCCGAGTCACCTACTCAAGAGTTCGTAAACACTGCACGACACCAACTCCTTATGGCGGAGAAGCCTTCACAACGTTGCCTACTCTTTATCCGGTACAAGGCTAGATACCGGGTTGTTCCACGAGGTAGAACCAAACCTATCACAACGTCGCCTACCCTTTATCCGCTACTAGGCTAGATACCGAGTTCCATTACAATGGAGGAACTACTACCCAACACTACACAACTACTAACCCCAAAGGAGATCCACTCCTTATAACAACATCAACAAGGATATCAATATCCTTTGACCCAAGACTAATCTATCTTGTACATCGAGCACACCATATCGAATGTACACCTTAGTAACCTTTCACTAATGCCTTTGGCTTGACTTCTAGGCACCATTCACTAATGCCTTGTGATAAGGTTTTAAAATGTACCTTTTTTAGGGGTCGTTTAAGCCCTTATTTGATCACTTTTGTATCCGTTATTACTTAATATCGTTCCTTTTCACTTTTTAGGTCTCTTGAAGGCAAAATGCTGGAATGACACTTATTCGGACAAAAAGGCGCGAATATACGAATAAAATGGCCAAAGTCAAGAATTGAGACACTCAGGCTGTTGGAACTAAAGGGGATGGCGTCAGGTTCTACAAGTGACGGCGTCAGGTGCTACTAGAGACGCCGTCGGACAAATTTTGTGATGACTCAGTAGCCAAATTGCTTATTTACATGTGACGGCTTCAGGTTTTAAAAGAGTAGGACGTCGCAGCTCAGACGGCCTAGATTTGATCCAAACGGTCGAGACTGAAGAGGACGGCGTCACAAGCATAAGGTGACGCCGTCACAATGCTAACGTGGCCAAGACGAAACCCTAATAACGGCGACCCGACGGCGTCACAAATTAAAGGGTGACGCCGTCGCATTTGTAACCTTATATATAGAATCCGAATTTTTCAGTTTTCAGTGTGAAGTCTTTGGGAGTAAAAACCTAAACCGAACCAAGGCTGTCTTGTACAGTATTTTAGGGTTCCATAGCCTATCTTACATCAAGATAAGTGTTTTACTTCATTAATTCAATTATGTCTTCAATTGATTGTGTGTATGCTTGCATGTTCCCCATGTCCGGCTAATTTACTTGTGTGTTTGCTTAGGTAATATGAAACTTAGTTATTGAATATTGATTGGTTGTCTCTTATCTTAATTGTGATTGACCTAGTATTGTGATAGGTCATTCGTTGTGTTGTTAATGCTTGATTAATCTTTGTTGGACCTTAGTTTATAATCACCTAGAGTAATTGTAGGCTATACATCCAAAGAATACCTTAGAGTTAAAGTTTATAAATCCTAGAGATTTTGTAGTCATTAACCTTTGGTAGCTTCAAAGAGTTAGGGATAAACGCATACCCTACGACCATAGAAACACAACGCGATTAAGAATAAGGATGTGACAATTCAACCATTAATAGGAGATAACTAGGGAGTAATAAAACCTAAGCAAATACATTTTTAATCATCATACGAGCACACAACAATAGACATAGACTACCCTCACCTTAGCTTAGATAATTAGATAAGTAGAAGTAATCGGTAGAAATACCAACCCCCAAATCCAAACACCGAGATTCGTACCTTTCAATTTCCTAAAAAATATAAAAAAAAAAGATAAAAAAATAATCTTCATCAACCCCAACCTTAGCTTAGTAACTTCTCACTAGTATTCTTATTCCCCTAGAGAACGATATCAATTCCCGTGGATTACCCTAATACTACACTACAATGATTAGGTTCATTGCCTAGGGTGTTAAAAAACTTGCTCGACGAAAAGGAAGTTCCTTTGACCCCGAACGCGCTGTGTAAGCATATCAAGTTTTTGGTATTTGCTGGAATAGAATAGCTAGTTAGGAGTCCACCTCGGTTAGGTTTCTTTGCTTGATTCCTATCAAGTAAACTTTTTTCCCATTTTTAGCTTCCTCGTAGTCTATCCCTTTCTTCGTGACCTTTGTTAGTAATCCCATCACTTTTCATCATGGAAGGTGATAACCAACCACCACTCATCAACCCACCACCAAATGACCCACCAAGAGGTACACTTGGTGAATACTCGAGACCAAGCCACCTAGGCTATAGGAACACCATTGAGCTTCCGACCAAGCCCAAACTACGGCCTGCGATCCGGACACCATCCGGTTGGTGCAAAATCGATGTGCATTCCATGGACTTCGTTCCGAAGATCCTAATCAGCATCTTAAGGATTTCTTTAAAATTGTCGATTCCATCAACCTCGCTGCTACTACTAGGGAGACCACGCGTCTGCGTCTCTTCCAATTCTCTCTACGGGACCAAGCTAGCAATTGGCTTGGTGACTTCCCGCCGCTCCATCTCAAGTTGGGATGATCTCACCTCTCGTTTCCTTGCTCAATTTTTCCCACCGGGGAGAACCACTAAACTTAGACGAGACATCTTGACGTTTCAACAACTTCAAGGGGAATCTCTCTACAACGCATGGACTCGATTCAAGGACTTACTCCATAAGGTCCCTCATCACGGCATTGATCTTTGGCTTCAAATCCAAATCTTCTATGACCATATCGATTTCATCACAAGGCGATCCATTGATCAAGCTGCCGGTGGAAGGCTTAGCGTCTTCAACACAGAGGAATCCTGGGATATTATAGAAAAGCTTGCTGATCAAAGCTACAAAAACTGGAATGAATCCCCTAAAACCCCCCGTTAAGGTGGTTAATGCCATATCAATTCCTCTTGTGTCTTCCAACGTCACTGAATAGTAAATGAGTGCCCTTGAGCGTAGGATCGATTATCTGATTGAAAGGCATAAGAGAGCCCCCGAACGAATCCCTCGGGAAATGGTTAATTCCCAATTCCATGGGTCCTCACAACACCTTCCTTCGAATCCCCAAGTCGTGAGCATAATCTTAATTCGAACGGCTTTCGCTTACACTTCCCCAATACCGCTCTCACCAAGCTTTAAGGAACAATTGAGGGAGTACATGGTAGCTCATACGGAGAGATTAGCAAAATTCAAAGAAGAGGTTTATAGGCAAAGGAAGGAGATGCAGGCAAAAATGATGGAGATGTTGAATTTGGTAAAAGAGTATACCAAGACAAAAACTCCCGAAAAGATACTAGTAAGAAGCGACCCTCCCACTTCGTTTGTTAACGCCATTTCCATTATGCCCGATGAAGATGGAAAGGTTGAGGAGAAAGGCCGAGAAAAGCAGAGAGGAGGCTGAAACTAATGAGGAGCAGAGACCATTGAGTACTACCTTAAGCACGAAATTAATAAAAAAACCATTGTCAACCAAGTGAACAACTTTAGGTACAATGAGGTTCTTAGGAAAGCCCTTGAAGGAAAAATAACGAGAAAAAAGTATGACACCATGCCTATGGGACCTCTGTATGAGCTGGTTCTAAAAAAACCAGTAACTAAAAGGCGAAAAACCACGGGGAACTTCGTGATACCATGTAGCATAGGTGACATTGATAATATAAATGCCTTAGCTGATTAAGGGTCGGATGTAAACATAATGCCATTATCAATCTATAATAAGTTGTCTAGGGAGAAGCCAGCCAAGACCGATCTTAGACTTTCCTTAGCAAATCACACCTACGTCTACCCCATAGGAATTGCAGTGGATGTTTTAATAGAGGTGGCTAATATTGTCTATCCGGTGGACTTCGTGATCATAGACATTGAGGAAGATAAAACATGCCACTCATTCCTGGACACCTTTTCGCCACTGCCAAAGCAACCATCAAATGCGGGGAGGGCATCATGATACTTAAAAGCGGCAAGGGGACACACAGGATACCTATTGTTCCAAGGTATCCTCTTAAGATCATGGAGAAGATTACGGATGAGAATCCACAAGTCTCTAACAATGTGGTTAGGAAGAAAATGAACGATTGGGAGAAAGGCTTAGAGATTTCATGGTTCAAGGACTACATGCAACATTGTGGAAGCGCGATAAAATTTTAGGAAATAATCCCACTTCAATACCACAAACACAAAAGAACCATAAGGAATTTTTAAAGGGAGAGAAAGTACTCTTATACAAATCACGAATAAGAGCATTACGAGGAAGAAACAAACCAAGATGGTTTGGGCTTATACTGATGAAGGAAAGTAATCTAAAGGATAAAATCATTACCATAATAGACGACGTTGGGAAGGAATCCACGGTAAGCATACAACGTCTACGCCCTTTTGATGAAGGATGGGCAAAAGAAGGAGGTGACGGTAATGAAGTCACGTAGGGGCACGACTTCGAGTCTAGCTACAAGAATCATAAATAAAAGCTTCGGTGGGAGCAACCCATGTGCTTAATTGTTTGCTTGTTTGTGTCATGTATCTTTTATTGATTGTTTATTCTCATGTTTAAATTTATAAAAATGCTTTATTTTGTCCTTAACCTCGTCTTAATTACATATAAAGGTATTTTACATAAGGGATAAGTGTAGGGAGGATTACGTTTTCAAAAGCGTGAACATGAGAATTACAATTAATTAAAAGATATACATGTGTGTTTGTTTGAGTCAAATGCTTGTATCGAGTCATAATGGATGTTTTTGAAATTTTTTCCGATTCTAAAGATGTAAATTTTCCAAATTTTTTCGAGAAAATCAGACCGGTTTCGTAGATAACTGACGGCGTCGGGATCGCAACACGATGCGTCGAGGAAGGAGCAGTAACTAATTACCTTTTCTCGTTTTTCGAGCTACTTATAAACTTTTGGAATTTCTCAGGTCTTAATTTTTCAGAAAATCTGTAAACATCCATTCCACAAGCATTATATCCTAGTTTAGTAGAGTCATATATATATTGTTACCGCCGATTTTACGCGAAGGTTTCGTTTGTTTTCATCAAGTGCGCATGTTTAATTTACAAAGAAGAAGATACATAAGATGAGAAGGAGCTTTTCACGCAAACATTCTTCTTGATGAAAGATGTAACCACCACTTCACACGGATCCTACCGAGCTAATCAGGGGAGTATTAGTCTCTTTCATTTTTAATTACCTTCCATTATCATAACTTTGATACTTTCGGAGAACATTGTGGACAATGTTCAGTTTAAGTGTAGGGAGGGAAAATAAAATGGGAACTTTGAAACTATGCTTATCCTTGACTATTTGCTTTGTCCAATTTCATTTGTGTAATAAACCTTGAGAAATATCAGTTAGGGTAATTTTGGCACCAAGTTTAAAATTTTTCATAACATATAGGAGTGGGCCATTAGTCTTAATAAAGCGTCTCATAGATAGGAAATTATATGACAAGCACAAAAATCCTTTACCACTTAAATTCCACCCAAAATGTGAGGATCTCCCTTGAGGGATCCGTCCAGTGTATTATTGGGGATCCGTGGGACGCTCCCTTTTGCCTATGGGTTTTGGGTCATGGGTCATGGGTTATGGGTCATGGGTACCAAGTAGATTCAATGTATTTACAAGATGCAATGCATCTAGTCCAGGGTTCATGGATTAAAACCATGGGTCATGGATATTATCCATATATGACTTGTGCATGATGTTATGCAATGGGTTATGGGTTATGTTCCATGGGTATGGGTCATGGACTTTAGGTTTTACCCAACTACATTCAATATATTTGGTCATGACCCATGTCTCTGTCTTCTAATCATCTCCGTAAGTAATTATATCTCCTTAATTCTATCTACTTTATTGTTAGGGTTTAGTTTCTTATCAAAAGTTGATTCAAATAGGTTTATGTTAATTGAACCATTCCTGCGATTTTATTATGCAAATTAGATATCCATTGATGATTTCCCTTAGGGATTGCATCTTCCTAAAACACCCAAAACTAATTTTCACAAAAGCCACATATGGATAATCTTTGGATTGATGAATAAAAAGTAATTTTAAAAATGATATTTGGCATTGTTAATAAAAGTAAAAACGTCATGTTAAATTTATGTAATAATTAACAAATGATATTACCAACTTGTAATAATGCTCTTAAACCCTATTTGATCGATTTATGATAAGAAGTATAAGGTCGTCTTTTACCAAAAACATTCATGTCCTAACTTTAACACATTCACACACGACTCATTTTTGATCGCGTAACTTACTTTGGTAAAATTGTGTAATACTATTTTATGGGTTTTAAAATGCCTAAGTCGACAAAACAAGATTATCATGATACTGTATATTACATCCTTAGATACTACTGTAAAGATGGTCTCTCGCCAGATGGCTGGAAAATCTTCCAAATGTTTCAAAAATGCCTAATCCATGAGGGACGTGTCCTTGAGGAATCTTACCTCGAAGATACTAACATTTCTCAAACTTTCTCCACAATCAAATTTGATTTCCTTTTTCATATCAATGAACAAATCTGTCATGTTTTCATTTTTTAGTTCTATAAAACAGTTCAGATTGTCCGAAACAATGATGGAACCATCTCCATCGCTTTCATCATTAACAACCAAAACATTGTCTTACCTCTCACCACCTTTGCCGAAATTATTCGCATACCCTGTGATGGAATTTGCATGTACTCAAATGATTGGTCCATTGCAAATCAACACTTTGCCTTAGATCCAAGTCCTACTTACTGAACCACTTTTGATGATCACGTTCTTGTCTGAGACTCCGTCTTTATTTGAAGAGTCGAACCCTCTCGAATGAGCTGCAACAAAGAACTCACTTATCGTGATCCCTTTCAAATGGAACTCTTCTAGATACTTCCATCTTACAAAAAGTGGGAAGAAATCCTTAGGGAGATTGTCATTTGTCTCATTGGGAACAAAGATCATCCCAATGCTTGCCTTGTTTACATCGCCAAAAGAATGGTTGGTGTTTTTAAAACTGACAAAATGGTTCTTCCTTATAGTATGCTCCTCACACGCCTTTTTAGGCATGTTAGTGCAATGAAACCTTCTCCAATTACCGATGATCATTTCCTTTCAAACCATATCATGGTAACCCTTTCCAAAGGTCGTGCCAAGATACTCATGGTTAATGGGAAAAGACCTTGTCCTCTCTCGGACTCCTCAGATGAAGAAGAAGCTGATGAAAACGATCCCATCTCAAACTATCGCTTTGATCCTATTTGTTCCCTTGGAAAACTTCCCAAACTTCCCAAAGAAACCGAAGAAATCAAAAAAACAAAGGGAATGATCAAATGCCTCGCCCATTTCCTTACAAACATGGGAAATACGCTAAAGAAATTGACAATGAAAGTTGTGTTTAGGTGAAAAATGGTTGTCATTTAACATTTATGGTTCTTTAGCTTGAAAACATGGTTTTCTAAACTGAATGACTTATCTTAACTATTTAATATATTCAAATGTACTTTTGAATATGTGCAACTATTTAACCGCTATCTTGGTATGCTACTAGTTGTTTTAGCTATTATCGAATAATGGTTTTATAGTCTTCTTGATTGCCTACTTGTTTATTCTACATGCTCTTCTTGCTATTCTAGAAATAGAATCCATTTACATGTATAGCTAGAATCATAATATTTGAAATTTGATAAGTGAGTGCATTTTGGGAAGCCCACTGTGTCAATTTGGCTCTTAGAAGCCGGATCCATCTGTTATAACCAGCCGGATCCATTTTCGAAGGGATCCAAAGGAACCGGATATACAAATATGCATTTATACCATTTTTATATCTCTCTCACCTTCTAGAACTTATTAGATTAATTGCTTATACTCTTTTAGTCACGATTGAGCTATCTTTAGTCTCAGTAGATCCCATATTTTCTTATGGAAGACTTAGGATCCTTCTAAGATGTTTTTGATTTATCATTTCTCAAATACTCACCATTTTTCCACTCCAGGGCTTACACCTTCTTCATCTCATCTTAGTTCACTTTTTTTCATATTAATTATATTTTTTCATAAATTTCTTTTACCCATCTTACCCTTAAAATGTTCATAAATCAATTTTTCATTTCTTATAATTTTTGAGAAATTTTCTATTCTCCTTCTTGATCATTCTATGATTCTTATCGTACCATTAATCACTCTCTAAGTTAACTAAGATTCATCCTTGATCTGTTGATTAGAAAACTCTCCCCTCCTAATGGCGATTTTGGCGATTTCCATCTAATACCCTAATCGTTTTTCTTAATCGATCTCTGATCTACACATTACGATCCGGTTCCGTTTATTGAATCGGTGTTATTCGTTTTTATTAGCGATCGTGTGGGTAATTCTATTAGGGTTTATTGTTCCTCTAATCGCTGGTTAGGATTTTCTTGTTGGCTCTTTATTGTAATATTCAATCGATTATGCGATACTGATTATTCTGGTTGAATTCTGTACTTGATTATAAACCTAGGTTCTAAGGTCGATTTTCTTTAGGGTTCTTCTTAATTCAACTTGTTACAATCAACTGTATCGAGAGCATGATCATGTAATACTTATTGCGCGCAACATGGCTTATGAACCCTAGTTTTATACTAGGTTTAATTCGTTTAGTTTGAAGTCTGGCGTTTTTCTTCTTGTTTTGGGTACGATCACCGGTTTTAGGGTTTTAGGTTTGATGTCAAAGATGGGAGAGGAGACTAATACCGACCCGCGCATTGGTTAAAGATGCTAATGAATATGATCCTACTGGTAGTGCTTACGATTCTCCGTTCGATGAACAAGTGGAGCCTGTTGATCATATTGAATGTGATGGGGCTGATAACGTGAATAAGCCTAATGTGGAGCAATTGATTGCTAATGCGCATAGGAACTTTGATGAAGCAATGAATAAATTGCGTGATATTGCTAAGATGGCTTCATCTTCGATGTAATTTCAGACCAGTGGTATTGGGCTTCAATCTAAGTCGAGTTTTGATGTGGCTATGCAATCCCGGATGTATGGTACTAATCATAGTATTACTTCTAATCCTAATGCACCTAAGGTTGTTAATACTAGTGGTAATGGAGTTAAGTCGGTTCTTACGCGGTGTTGCTTCTAATGAATCGAAACACGTGTCTAATTTTCGAGGTTAGAATGCAGCAAAAAGAAGGATGATGTTGACCTTTCAGTCCCAATGAAAGTGGTGAAAGAGGTGAACATGAGGTTTGAGAATACTCTTTACGGATACTTCCTTGGTCAACGCCTTGCTTTTCTTGTTGTTGACTATTATGTTCGCGATGGGCTAAGTATGGTTTACAAAGGTTATGATGAACGTAAGGTTCTTCTTCTTCAAGTTTAATTCGAAAAAAGGTGTTGATGATGTTCTGGATAATGGTCCTTGGTTGATTCGTAATGTTCCTATTATTCTTAAACCATGGACATTGAACACCAACTTGCTTAAAGAGGATTTGACTAACATTCCGGTGTGGGTTAAATTCCATGATGTTCTTTAGCTATGTTTTTCGATGTGAGGGCTCGGTCTCCTTGCTACATTGATTGGTACACCCAAAAGGTTAGATGCTTTTACTAGTCAAATGTGCAAGAATCTTGGGGTAGTAGTATTGGTTGCTAGGTGTATGATTGAAGTGAAGTCGGATGAGGTTCTTGGGGACAACCTCAACGTCGATTCCTTTACTTGATGGTGCGGGTTCGACTATTGAGAAGATGGTGTTGAATATGAATGGAAACCGCCTAGATGTGAGAAATGTCGGGTTTTTGGACATACTTTGGTGGATTGTCCAAGGTTGTGATTATTTTCCGACCTCATGGAGGACGTAAGTGATGGTTTCAAACTGTTAACAATAAGAAGAAGGAAAGCATGTTGGGCAATCGGTCGAGGAGGTTCTACTAAATCGTGGTGGGCAAGCATTTTGAATATCGACCCAAAACCTCCTCCCGAACCCAAGTAAATGTCGTAAGACGATGGCTTCTAATGTGGCTAAATACGAGTGGAACCGGGATACTACGCCTATCGGTATGATGCTCTTACTATGGATGATCGAGATGTGGATCTGGGTCGTACAATGGAGGTTAATGAGGATGAGTCGATAAGACGGTTCTACATCATGTTCCGCTTTCAATGGGAACAATAGATGTTGTTTCTACTCCCATAGTTGAGAAAATTGGTAAGCTTGAAAAACTAATTATTGATGGGAAAGCTACTCTTGTGGATGATGATGGTCAACCTATTCCGTCTACCTCTTTTACTAAGAGAGCTAACCCTTTTTCTAAAGTGGGAGAGATTGAGGTGTGCTGATTACGAGATGAGGTTGTTGCTAACCCATTTGATGAGTCCTAATTTATTTGTGTGGTGGCCAAGTTTGAAGATGAGTATGATGACTATGACTTCGATGACTATGCAAAGCAGTTCAGGATCTTCCGGGAATTTGGATGCCTTTAATGCCATGTATGGCACAAACTTTCAAGGTCCTAGGAAGTAATCTTATTTCGTTGTGTCATTTGTTATCATTTGAGTAGTGGTTTGTTTTCTTGTTTAGAAATTGGAAGTATCTTGTTATGTAAGCTCTATGCCTATGTAACGGGCTGATATATGGGATTTCACTCATATACATTGTACTTAAACGTTTATTTGGTTATATATTTACCAGGGTGCAGGATTACTCCCCTGTACCCAAAAAAAAAAAAAAAAAAAAAAGCTCTCATTTCCCTATAAAACCCATCATTAGCAATTTATCATCATTAACTTTAAGTTCTCAGAATTTTCACCATTTAAGACACCTCCTTACACTCATTACCTTAAGATATATAGGCTAGAGTTAACTAAATCTTAATCATTTCTCTTCCTCTCTGTCTCAGTTAGCCGGATCCATTCGCTAGAGCTAGCCGGATCCTTGTTGAGAAGTATTCGGGCAAACAAAGACAGTTGCAAACTGCTATAGACATTTAAAACTCATCTTTATCCATTCCAACACTCAAAATTGTCTTTAATGACTTTTATAGAAGATTGTATCTCAATAGTTGACCATTATGCATGCAAATAATTGCAATTTAAAGGATTTAGTGGTTTAAACTTTAATTTTCTTGTATGATCCTTCACTATTTAAACCATTTGTGTTTGTGCTTCAATCCCACACCTCAACATCATCATTCTAAGCTGAAACCTCATACTCTAAAACATCTTTAAGCATGACTAAAATACCGTGTGATCGTTCCTCGACTAGAAGCCCTCCTAGAAAAATTTCCCGTATTGTCCATGAAATATCATCAACCGAATCCTCACCTACAGGGCCGTATCGTGGATTTCAGTGGCCCCGTGCCATTACCACAAAGAAGCCCTCAAACACACACATAATATACATATGTATTAGTAGTACATGAATTAATTAAGCTTGAGTCTCGTATTGTGTCCATATATATAATAGAACTGCATGAAATTTGGTGGCCCTCGTCCAGCGGTGGCCCTGTGCAATCGCACCTCTTGAATTCCCTAAATCGGCCCTGCTCACCTATCAAGAAACCTTCACCTAACTACATCCAAACTCCACCTTCAGTTGAACCAACACTACCACAACTTGCTCCTATAAAATCATTACCATCACTTGCTCCCACTGAGACAACACCATTACTTGCACCTCTTAAATCAACTTCTCCTTTTTCTAATAAACCTACACCTCAAAACACTCCCACCTCTACGCAACTAACATGAATTTCACCTATTAAACCTCAAGAACTCTCCTTCACTACACCTCATACTTCATCATATCAATAGATGAACTCTTTGGAGGACTTGCCTCCTAGACCTACCAACCGTCCACCATTATCTACATTCTATTCCATTGAAAGAATGACTACACAACAACCACCTCTACCCCAAAACGTAGGTGTTGACATCAATGTGCCACCACAAATAACCCATGTGTCTTCTCCACCTTCTCTTGGCCCATTTTTGTTAATGACTAGATATCAATCACCACAACCAGACAATATAAATGCTGACACATCTCTACTTGCTTCACCTACACACACATCTCCACTAACATCCGTTGTGCAACCACAACTTTCTCACTTAGGTCCATCTACTTCATACATACCTCCATCCCACCACAACTCACTTGAACATGGAGACACTTGCAACCATTGTCAACACATCCAAACCGTGGTTCATGAAGTACGCGATAAAATGCGTTTCATGATCTATCATCTTTTTGAACGTCTCGATGACATCAACAAATCTAACCATCCTTAGGATTATTAGAAAGAAGTGCAAGCACAAGTGGTCACCCTCATATCTATTCTAGTCTTAGTTTAGTCCTTCTTTAGGATTTCGTAAGTTTTTGGCCATATTTTTAGTTTTATAGATTGGTCATTATTGTACCTCTCTTTTCATTTTATTACATCGACCTACTTGTTTATGCTTATTGTTTATTTGAGCATATTGGTGCGGATTATCACTTAATTCTATGGTCTTTTATGGCTTATTTTTGCCTTAAACTGCTACTAACAATTGCAGGTAGTCAGATCCTTTGATTTGTACCTGGCAAATCCATTCTGAAATGGATTCGGTGGATCAGGTAATTAAAAATATTTTGAGACATATTTTAGCCTATTCTTACAATACTTCATACTATATGCTTGCATACGAATCATTGTTTTGTAGATTTTTAAAATTCACTTAGATACTTGACGCCCTCGCCAAGGGTAAGCAAATATGCACTACTTTACCCTTATTATCTCTTTCTCATCTCTTTATAATCTCTTTCTTCTCTTTCTTATTCGGGTTAGTTTCTTTTCGACGCTCTTTTTGTTTCGACAAAAAAGGGGTGAAAAGAGTAAAAACTTAAATTCAAAATTTACGAATTCTATTTTATATTTAAAATAATTTTATGTTTTGTCATCAATAAAAAGAGAAATATTGTTAATACAAGTAAATCGTAAAAATATTTATTATATT
>OU343225.1:72410544-72501487 GCA_910596185.1 Chrysanthemum makinoi | reverse complement strand
AAATCAAAGGATCCGACTACCTGCAATTGTTAGTAGCAGTTTAAGGCAAAAATAAGCCATAAAAGACCATAGAATTAAGTGATAATCCACACCAATATGCTCAAATAAACAATAAGCATAAACAAGTAGGTCCATGTAATAAAATGAAAAGAGAGGTACAATAATGACCAATCTATAAAACTAAAAATATGGCCAAAAACTTAAGAAATCCTAAAGAAGGACTAAACTAAGACTAGAATAGATATGAGGGTGACCACTTGTGCTTGCACTTCTTTCTAATAATCCTAAGGATGGTTAGGTTTGTTGATGTCATCGAGACGTTCAAAAAGATGATAGATCATGAAACGCATTTTATCGCGTACTTCATGAACCAAGGTTTGGATGTGTTGACAATGGTTGCAATTCTCTCCATGTCTTGGTTGTTGTAGTGATGGAGGTATGTATGAAGTAGATGGACCTAAGTGAGAAAGTTGTGGATGTTAGTGGATATGTGTGTGTAGGTGAAGGAGGTAGAGATGTGTCAGCATTTATATTGTCTGGTTGTGGTGATTGATATCTAGTCATTACCAAAAATGGGCCAAGAGAAGGTAGAGAAGACACACGGGTTATTTGTGGTGGCATATTGATGTCAACACCTACGTTTTGGGGTAGAGGTGGTTGTTGTGTAGTCATTCTTTCAATGGAATAGAATGTAGATAATGGTGGAGGGTTGGTAGGTCTAGGAGGCAAGACCTCCAAAGAGTTCATCTATTGATAGGATGAAGTATGAGGTGTAGCGAAGGAAAGTTGTTGAGGTTTAATAGGTGAAACTCATGTTAGTTTTGTAGAGATGGGAGCGTTTTGAGGTGTAGGTTTATTAGAAAAAGGAGAAGTTGGTTTAAGAGGTGCAAGTAATGGTGTTGTCTCAGTGGGAGCAAGTGATGGTAATGATTTTACAGGAGCAAGTTGTGGTAGTGTTGGTTCAACTAAAGGTGGAGTTTGGATGTAGTTAGGTGAAGGTTTCTTGATAGGTGAGCAGGGCCGATTTAGGGGAGTTCAAGAGGTGCGATTGCACAGGGCCACCGCTGGACGAGGGCCACCAAATTTCATGCAGTTCTATTATATATATGGGCACAATACGAGACTCAAGCTTAATTAATTCATGCACTACTAATACATATGTATATTATGTGTGTGTTTGAGGGCTTCTTTGTGGTAATGGCAATTATTTTCATGCATAATGGTCAACTATTGAGATACAATCTTCTATAAAAGTCATTAAAGACAATGTTGAGTGTTGGAATGGATAAAGATGAGTTTTAAATGTCTATAGCAGTTTGCAACTGTCTTTGTTTGCCCGAATACTTCTCAACAAGGATCCGGCTAGCTCTAGCGAATGGATCCGGCTAACTGAGACAGAGAGGAAGAGAAATGATTAAGATTTAGTTAACTCTAGCCTATATATCTTAAGGTAATGAGTGTAAGGAGGTGTCTTAAAAGGTGAAAATTCTGAGAACTTAAAGTTAATGATGATAAATTGCTAATGATGGGTTTTATAGGGAAATGAGAGCTAAGGAAGCTAATAAATGATCAAGGATGAATCTTAGTTAACTTAGAGAGTGATTAATGGTACGATAAGAATCATAGAATGATCAAGAAGGAGAATAGAAAATTTCTTAAAATTTATAAGAAATGAAAATTTGATTTATGAACATTTTAAGGGTAAGATGGGTAAAAGAAATTTATGAAAAAATATAATTAATATGAAAACAAGTGAACTAAGATGAGATGAAGAAGGTGTAAGCCCTGGAGTAGAAAATGGTGAGTATTTGAGAAATGATAAATCAAAAACATCTTAGAAGGATCCTAAGTCTTCCATAAGAAAATATGGGATCTACTGAGACTAAGTATAGCTCAATCGTGACTAAAAGAGTATAAGCAACTAATCTAATAAGTTCTGGAAGGTGAGAGAGATATAAAAATGGTATAAATGCATATTTGTATATCCGGTTCCTTTGGATCCCTTCGAAAAGGGATCCGGCTGGTTATAACAGATGTATCCGGCTTCTAATATTATGATTCTAGCTATACATGTAAATGGATTCTATTTCTAGAATAGCAAGAAGAGCATGTAGAATAAACAAGTAGGCAATCAAGAAGACTCTAAAACCATTATTCGATAATAGCTAAAACCACTAGTAGCATACCAATATAGCGGTTAAATAGTTGCACATATTCAAAAGTACATTCGAATATATTAAATAGTTAAGATAAGTCATTCAGTTTAGAAAACCATGTTTTCAAGCTAAAGAACCATAAATGATTAATGACAACCATTATTCACCTAAACACAACTTTCATTGTCAATTTCTTTAGTTTTTCGTATTTCCCATGTTTGTGAGGAAATGGGCGAGGCATTTGATCATTCCCTTTGTTTGTTTGATTTCTTCGGTTTCTTTGGGAAGTTTGGGAAGTTGTCCAAGGGAAGAAATAGGATCAAAGCGATAGTTTGAGATGGGATCGTTTTCATCAGCTTCTTCTTCATCTGAGGAGTCCGAGAGAGGATGAGGTCTTTTCCCATTAACCATGAGTCTCTTGGCACGACCTTCGGAAAGGGTTACCATGACATGGTTTGAAAGGAAATGATCATCGGTAATTGGAGAAGGTTTCATTGCACTAACATGCCTAAAAAGGCGTGTGAGGAGCATACTATAAGGAAGGACCATTTTGTCGGTTTTAAAAACACCAACCATTCTTTTGGCTATGTAAACAAGGCAAGCATTGGGATGATCTTTGTTCCCAATGAGACAAATGACAATCTCCCTAAGGATTTCTTCCCACTTTTTGTAAGATGGAAGTATTTTGAAGAGTTCCATTTGAAAGGGATCACGATAAGTGAGTTCTTTGTTGCAGCTCATTCGAGAGGGTTCGACTCTTCAAATAAAGACGGAGTCTCAGACAAGAACGTGATCATCAAAAGGGGTTTAGTAAGTAGGACTTGGATCTAAGGCAAAGTGTTGATTTGCAATGGACCAATCATTTGAGTACATGCAAATTCCATCACAGGGTATGTGAATAATTTCGGCAAAGGTGGTGAGAGGTAAGACAATGTTTTGGTTGTTAATGATGAAAGCGATGGAGATGGTTCCATCATTGTTTCGGACAATCTGAACAGTTTTATAGAACTAAAAAATGAAAACATGACAGATTTGTTCATTGATATGAAAATGGAAATCAAATTTGATTGTGGAGAAAGTTTGAGAAATGTTAGTATCTTCGAGGTAAGATTCCTCAAGGACACGTCACTCATGGATTAGGCATTTTTGAAGCATTTGGAAGATTTTCCAGCCATCGGGCGAGAGACCATCTTTACGGTAGTATCTAAGGATGTAATATACGGTATCGTGATAATCTTGTTTTGTCGACTTAGGCATTTTAGAACCCATAAAATAGTATTACACAATTTCACCAAAGTAAGTTACGAGATCAAAAATGAGTCGTGTGTGAATGTGTTTAAGTTAGGAAATGAATGTTTTTGGTAAAAGACGACCTTATACTTCTTATCATAAATCGATCAAATAGGGTTTAAGAGCATTATTACAAGTTGGTAATATCATTTGTTAATTATTACATAATTTTAACATGACGTTTTTACTTTTATTAACAATGCCAAACATCATTTTTAAAATTACTTTTTATTCATCAATCCAAAGATTATCCATATGTGGCTTTTGTGAAAACTAGTTTTGGGTGTTTTAGGAAGATGCAATCCCTAAGGGAAATCATCAATGGATATCTAATTTGCATAATAAAATCGCAGGAATGGTTTAATTAACATAAACCTATTTGAATCAACTTTTGATAAGAAACTAAACCCTAACAATAAAGTAGAGAGAATTAAGGAGTTATAATTACTTACGGAGATGATTAGAAGACAGAGACATATGTGGATAAAATCCTAATTGAGAATGTGTGAGCCTTTAGTTGTTGGAGAGATGAGAGGGAAAAGAGAGGATGTCTTTGATGTTTAAATAATATGAACTGCTTTCTGTCAAGCCGGTTCTTCCGAATCCTTTTAAAAATGGATCTGACCTGTTATAACGAGGGGATCCGGGATGACAACAGACACAAGAGAGTTTTGAATGTTGGGTTTTTGGTTTATTGTTTGTTTCTAGTTCTTTTAGTTCAATTGTTTTAGGGGCAATTCTACAAATGGCCCGGTCGCCAAGGTGTGTGGGTTTTTCTAGACCAACTTTGGTTAGTTTCTTGAAATGGACCAAGCGAGTAGCGAATTTAATACAAATGAGACATGTGTCACTAAAAACGTTGCGCCTAATCATTTTGTGTCATAGATGTGTAAGGCACAAGTAGGGGTTCCTTTTGAGCTACTTATTACTAGCGGCTTTTAAAAGTTTGAGTGTACTTGTATTTTGTTTTTTAGTTCCGAAATAGTCAAACTTCGAATAATATTGCCCCTTCCCAAGGTTGAGCAACCTAGCGGAAAACTTTAAGCGACTTAGCAACATGTCACATTTTTGTACTTTACCCATCACCTTTTTAAGTACTTTTACAAAATGTTTTAATTTAAAAATTCGTTTAAAAATACTTTCTAAACACTTTTTTAATTCAAATTATCGAGCGAATTGATAAAAATATTTGAGCGACAAATCAATATTTAAGAAACTTTTTTTAGATTGCCCAACATTGGAATTTTATTTTAGTTTTGTTTTAGTTTATTAAATGTACACAGATTGAACCCAAAAAAATCAATTTAAATATTGTTCACCTAAAAATTCAAACCTTAACTCAACTAGACAATTCATTAGCTAAACAACCATTTTGCAACCATAACCAAATTCAATCAATATACAAATCCTTTAACACCCAATTAACATAACCTCTAATTTGATTTCAGATTACAAACCCAATTGACAAAATCCCCAATTCAATAAACCCTAAAAATCGAGTCCAGTAAAATAAATGAGTTTTCATTAGATCAGATTCCATTACATAAATAAGATATCAATTAACACAATCACCAACGACCAACCGCCACTGTCGTCTTCGACTAACCACCACCCTTGTCAACATTGCATAAATAAGATATCAATAAATCTGAGTTTTGTTTGTATCTTTTAAGAAATAAAGATTGAAGTTTTTTTTTGTCTACAGAAATGATATGAAAATGATGAGTTTTTCTATTCATCCTTTAAAAAGGATATAAAATGATAGTATTTTTTCTGGGGTTGTTTTTTCCAAACGATGAAGATGATGTATTGTTATATTATTTGTGTTGAATGTTAAATGGTTGGGTTTTGTTCGTGGGTTTATTTTTAGATACATAAAGATTATGATGGTGATGGGTTTTTAATTATTTAATTGTTATGTGTTTTGAATATTGAAAGAATTTAAAGATATTGGTATCAAGATTAATGAAGGAAGGGGGAGTATGCTTGGGAAGATGATAATGGATAAAAATAATTTTTTTTTAATTTGTAAAAGTACTGAAAAAGATGATGGGTAAATTACAAAAAGGTGTAATGTTGCTAGGTCGCCTAAAATTCTTTGATATGTTCCTCAACCTTGGAAAGGAGCAAAAAGATTAAAATGATATTATTAGAAGTTTGACTATTTTGGAACAAAAAGACAAAATAGAAGCTCGCTTAAACTTTTAAAAGTCGCTAGTGATAAGTAGCTCAAAAGGTACCCCTAATTTGCCTTACAACAAATGATTAGGCGCGACTTTTTTTAGTGACACATGTAACATTTGTATTAAATTCGCTAGTCGCTTGGTCCATTTCAAGAAACCAACCAAAGTGGGTCTAGAAAAACCCGCACACCTGAGCGACTGGGCCGGTCTCAAAATTGCCCCATTGTTTTAAGGTAAATTATGTATATATATGATTATTGCTCCTAAGCAACTAAAACAAGAGTTTGAGAAATTTAGACGAGAAAAATACTTATCTTCCAATATCTTTAAGCACAAGGCAATACAACGAATAGAAGAGAAATAGAGAAATATGAGAAAATAAATTATTGTGAGGAAGTTTGAGACGCTGATAGATGAGTACCACAAGTGTGATTATAATGATGATTAAGATGTAGAAAACCATTGTTGTGTTGTCTTCACTTCTTCTTTCGGAGATGGGTGATGATTTGAGATATGAGAGTAAACGAATTTTGAAGATGAGGATTAAGAAAATATAGGATGGAATACTATTTCTGGCGGTTTGAGGAGTGTGGGAATTTGAGAAGAAAGACTTTTGAAAGTTGTGATTTAGTGTAACAAATAATTCACGTAGATATGACTCTTAGGAAAGATACACCTAAATAACAATCAACTAAAGGTTTTAGAGAAGAGATCATGTAGATGTTAACATAAGGAAGAAACATATAAATCAACATTTTAACCATATGCAACTGACACATTTTGAAACACTAATTATAAATAAGAATACATACTTTTGCTATATTTCTTAGATGGTTTTTGAAACTATAGATGCGAAATACTTCATGAGCATTTAAAGTACCTGCAAGCTTTTTGGAAAAGCATGCTGACAGATCTTTAGGTACATCTTTGTAAGCAAACTTCATTTTCCTTAAATAGGACGAAGTTTTCAAAGAAACCTAACATGAAGATTTCTTAAGAGGAATTTGTTAGAATTGTTTAGAAAATATAATAGGTAATATCAAAACTATCATTCTCCAAACATGGAAGTTTTATCATTTTTGTAAAAAAATAGATTTTATGTCATTTTTTACAAAGATTTTCCTTCTTTGTAGTTTTCAAAACATTCACGGATCGTTTCAAGTTTGTAAAGTACAATATACTAAAAAAAACTTGGTAACGAAGCTCTGATACCAATTGTATAAAACTAGAAATGGGTTGAATAGTTTTACCGATTAAACTTTGTTTTAAAATTTTTAGATCGAATTATATCAATCTATTTTGATGTGTGTGGATATCGATAATTAGATATGACTAAACTATTCTACGAGATAGAGAAAGAAAGACACAATCACAACACAAATATTTATAGTGGTTTGGCTACAAGGTCACCATCCTTTTCCCTACTCCACTCCCCGATTACCCAACTCGAGAGTTCGTAATCACTACACACCACAAGCTCCTTTAACCGACGGAGAAGCCTCACAACGTCGCTTACACTTTTCCGGTACAAAGCTAAATACTGGGTTCTTCCACAAGGTAGAACCAAACCTACGTCACCTAAACTTTTTTTGGTACAAGGCTAGATATCGGGTTCTTCTACAAGGTAGAACCAAACTTATGTCGCCTACACTTTATCCGGTACAAGGCTAGATACCGAGTTCCTTCACAAGTGAGGAAATAATTCAAGCACCACTAGCTAACACAACTATGACATCCTTGAGAGGAACCAATAGCAAGAGATACTTCTGTGATCTTGTGATGATGATGAAGTCTAGAAACCCATGTCTTCGAGCTTGCAAGTCTTTCATGCTAAACGTCATAATCTTGTCTTTAAGAGGAACCTAGAGAATCACTAAGAGAAAATCTACATAGATGATCCTTATATCTTAGGTAAGAGAGGTAAGAATATAGAGAGAAGATATATCAAAAAGTGGTGAGTAGAAATGAAGAAATGACTCACTAATTATAGAGAAATAGTTTTCTGATCAGCCAGATCCGCCGAATCAAATCCCAGAGGGATCCGGTCAGTGCAATCCAAGGGATCCGGCACATGGGTCAGTCCAGTCCGGATTTTGGGTTACAATTTCGTGTTTTGGGTTATGGGTCATGTGATCTCATGCATGATGCAATGGACATCTTGGGTCATGAGTTATGGAATTTAGGTCATTGGTCATGGACTTTAGATCATGCATGATGTTATGAGCATGGGTTATGGGTTATGAGTTTTGGGTTATGGATAGTCCAACTCTATTTACTAACATATTACATTTAACTAGTTAGTTCTAAAGTATGTATTTTATGAAAATGTAAGTAAGAAATATTTCTTATATGTGTTACATAAAATTGGTTATAGTTTTATATAAACTGTTAACTAAACATGTTTGGTGATTTATTTTTTTTTAGTGAAATGAGTTAGTAAACTATTGGCTAAAAAACTTACGTATTTTATTTATCTCGTTAAAATGATTTTACTATTGTTATCGACAAAACATAAGAAGATCGTAAAATTTAAATAAACGGTTTTACGGTTATTTGTATTAACAAATATCATATACAAATATTTACTAAAATAAATAAATAAATAAACACATCTAAGATGGTGGTGGCAGTGACGTTCTGACGATGGTGGTCGGGGTGCTCTGGTTGTGGTGCTAACCAAACACAAACAACAAAACAAAAAAGCATAATTAAACAAAGACATAAAAAAAACTCTTAAATACAAACAATTAACAAACCAAAATTCAACAAAAATTTAAATTTTAACATTTTGCAACTTTAGGGACGGCAATGTCATCCCTAAATTTCACGAAAGTTTAAATTATTTATAATTATTTAATTCATTTATAAGAGTTAAAAAGTTTAAATTGTAAGATAAAAGAAAAAAAAAACAAAATCGGGACGACAGTTTCGTTCTTAAATGCGTGACGGGATAAAATAAATACTTCGCGGGAAAACAAAAATTTTCACGAAAATTAATTTTGACATTTATCACTTTAGGGACGACAATGTCGTTTTTTCTTCTTATTTTTTAATATTAATCTATTTAACTCTTATAAATGAATGAATTAATTATAAATAATTTAAATTAGTTATAGATTAATTATAAATGATTTAAAAGAGAGTTAAATTAATTATAAATGATTTAAATTAGTTAGAAATAATTTAAACTAAATATACTTGATATGGTATACAGACGAGTCGAGATGATATTGATATATACATGAGATGTTGAATACTTGAGATGATATTGATATACATGATATAGGGATGAGCATGGTACCGGTCCCGTACGATCCCGTACCGATCCCGTACCGAATTAGTGGTACTGATTTTTTCCCGAGCATAAATTAGTGGTACCGGTACCGTACGAGCGGATTCGGATACGGTACCATAATGATACCCGGTACGGGAAATCGGGTTTTCCCCGCTTTTTTTCAGGAATTTCCCGATTTGGTACAAGTCCCGTACCGAATTAGTGGTCCCGAACTTTTTTTCACCTTATTTCGTAGTCCCAGTACCGTACCGTATTTCAAGAATCGGTACCGTTTCGGTACGATACCGCAGGTTCCGGTTCGGTTCCGGGATTCGGTTCGAAATGCTCATCCCTAACATGATATATTAAACGGACGAGTCAATATGATATTGATATACATGATATGTTAAACGGATTAGTCGAGATTATATTGATATGCATGATATGTTAAACGGATGAGTCGAGATGATACTAATACACATGAAATGTTATACGGATGAGTCGAGATGATATTGGTATACATGATATATTATACGGACGAGTCAAAGATGATATTGTTATATGCATGATCGATATATTATACTAATGAGTTGAGATGATATATATATATATGATATGTTAAACAGATGAGTTGAGATGATTTTGAATTTTTGATATAAAAGGTATGTTAAATGGATGAGCCTAGATAATATTGATATACATGATATTTATACGGATGAGTCGAGATAATATTGATACACATGATATGTTATACGGACAAGTTGAATGATATTGATATATACATGAGATGTTCTACTGATGAGTCGAGATGATATTAATGATATAATTGATATGTTAAACGGATGAGTCGAGATGATATTTATATACATGATATGTTAAACGGTTGAGTCGAGATGATATTGATATACATATATATATATATATATATATATATATATATATATATATATATATATATATATATATATATATATATATATATATATATATATATATATATATATATATATATATATATATAATATATTATATTTATAAGATAGGTGGAGGCGCTGATGATATTTATACATGATATGTTTGCACTGAGCGGTCGAGATGATATTGATATATACATGCACTAGTAGAGAAGGAGTATTTTACAACGAAATTTTTAAAACGGTTTCAATTCCACCGTACTAAATAATTTGGAATACATTATATATAACAGTTAACTTGGAGAACGTAATATATATGTCATTTAAAACTGTTGTTTTTTCTATTTAATTTCTTCTTATTATTTAAAACGGGTTACATATAGTCATTTTGAGTTGTGTTGAGAATGTTCTTCAACGGGGCCCTTGGATTATTAAGCAACTCTCCTCTCATTCTCACTAAATGGACTCTACGTGTGCTATTATTTAAAAGTGAGGTAACTCGAGTTCCCTTTAGATTAAATTGCATAATGTGCCATTATGCATATTGGAAGATGGGTTGAGTTTAATTGCTACTCAAGTGGGTAAGCCGATTATGTTAGATGCTTTTACTAGTTCAATGTGTGTTGATTCATGGGGTCGTATTAGTTTTTTTTTTTTTAATTTGTTGTGGAATTATCATCTGATTTCGAGCTTAAACATGTGGTGCGACTATGGCTTCTAATAAGGATGATAGTGGCTTCACTACGGCTAGTATAAAGGTGGAATATGAATGGAAGCCACCACCTTTACGGAATGTAAAGTGTTTGGGCATGATACTGTTGTGTCCTAAGAGTATTAAGGAGTAATGATGTTCCCCCCACCACTACTGTGGATGAACCGATGAGGGTTTAGGTGGTGCGAATCGGAACCAAACCTAATGGTACAAGATGGTGGTGATAATATGGGTAAGGGTCCGATTTGCACCTAGAGCAGGTATATGTTGCTAAGACGAAGACATAGAAGCCATTTTACTAGTGGTATTGCTAATGATACACCAATTACTACGTCAAACTCTTTGGGGACTCTTGAGGTGGAAGATGACTCGGGCATCCCATGTATTGTTATTGATTCTTCTATTTAACGGTGAAGACCGGAAAGTCTTACGATAACAAAGGCGGTATTGATGGCTCTCGGGGAAGGACCTTGGTGGCGTCTAAGTCTCCGGAGAATGGATTTCTTCTATTTTGCCCAAGCTTGTGAGTGATTCAATGGGATCAATGGATGTTGGTTCTACTCCATGCTGAGAAAATTGGTAAGCTTGAAAAGCTAATTATTGATGGTAAGCTACTCTTGTGGATGATGATGGTCAACCTATTCGGCTACTCTTCTACTAAGAGTCAACCCTTTTTCTAAAGTGGGAGAGATTGTGGTGTCTGACTCTAAAGATGAGGTTGTTGCTAACCCATTTGATGAGTCTGTTAATATTTTTGGTGGTGACCACGAGTTTGAAGATGAGTGTTATGATGACTATGACTTCGACGACTATCTTGAAACAGGTTAAAGTGATCTTCCGGGGAATTTGGATTCCTTTAATGCCATGTATGTACAAAGTTTCAAGGTCCTAGGAGTAATTTTTGTTGTGTCATATATTTATCATTTGTGGTTTGTTTCTTGTTTATAGAATAGGAAGTGTCTTGTTGCATAGCTTTATGCCTATGTAACGGGCTGAGATATGGGATCTCACTCATATCCATTGTACTTAAACGTTTATTTGGTTATATTTACCAGGGTGCAGGATTACTCCCCTTTACCCAAAAAAAAAAAGCCTATTATATACAACGATAGAATCCAATCGTCTTAAAAGACTCAATATTTTACAATTAAGCTTCTTATTTACCACGGTTAATATAAAGTTTTAAAAGAATTCAACACTTTCTAGCCTAGTCTTATATTTTGCAACGGTTGCGCATAATTTCTACCAAAGATATTTTCAAAAACATATAAAAGTTTCAAAAGTTTTGTTAATACAAATAAACCGTAAAAACGTTTATTAATATTTTGCGATCTCTTTGTGTTTTGTTGATAACAAATATAATGTTATCTTAAGTATAATTATAAGGATACATGTTATTTTTGTAAAGCATTTACATATAGCCATTTAAATACAAAAATGTAATAATTAAGCATTTGTTGTAATAGCTTATTAGGATGGGTAAAAACTATAACCCATGGACAATAACCCATGGATCTTAACCCATACCCAAGTAGACTAGATACAATGTATACTTAGATACATTGAATCTAAAGAAAACCATGGACCAACCCATAACCCATGACCCATAACCAAAAAACCCATGGGCAAAGAGGGGCGTTCCACGGATCCCTAGGATTACACTAGACGGATCCCAAGTGGAAGGGATCCGTGGGATCGGGAACAGTGAAAATTTTGCCTATAAATATAGAGCCATTTCTTCATTCTAACTCACCCCTCTTCTTACTAAATCTCTCATACACTCTCATTCTCTTCTAACATATAGATCACTTGATCTAGAGAGTTGTTCTTCTTTCTTTCTATTTGTGATCCTCATATAGGTCCTTCTCTAAGGCGAGATCAGAGCATTCTACAAGTCATCCAAGCAAGGGGTCCTTGATTGATTTGTCACTTCATAAGATTTCAGTAGCAAAGATCTTGTATTTGATATTTCACATATTTGTTGTGTAATAGTTGTGTTGGTTTGGTCCACCGTGCTACGGACTCGGTATTTAGCTGTGTACCGGAAAAAGTGTAAGCAACGTTGTGAAGGCTTCTCCGCCAAGTGAAGGAGTTTGTTGACATAGTGCTTGAACTCTCAGTAGGTGACTCGGGGGTGGAGTAGGGAAAGGAAGGTGTCCTTGTAGCCGAACCACTATACATCGGTTGTGTCTTCTCTTTCCCTTCGCTTTACTTTATTTACTTGTTTTATCATTAGATCTATACTTTCTCTACATCCATAAGATCTTTCATATTAACGAATCTAAAAGTTTTTGAAACTAACTTAAAATCGGCAAAACTATTCAACCCCCTTCTAGTTTTCCACAATTGGCATCAAGAGCTAAGTTTATAAAAGTTTTAAAATAAAATTGTATTTTAAAAACTTTTGATCACTATGGGTTCTAAAATTATAAGGAATGGCAATCTATGCAACCACACACTACTTGAAACTGAAGGTTTTATATATTGGAAAAATAGATTCGAAACATATGTGAAGTCTAAAGATATTGATCTTTGGTACATTATTGTTGAAGGTGATTTTGAGGCTACCTCAAATGATGATAAAGGAAATTTAGTTCACATACCTCATGATAAACTAAATGATGAAATGAAGAAAAAGCTTTCTAAAATAGTGAAGCAAAAATGGTTTTATATAATGCTTTACCGAAAAGGAATTCGAAAGAATTTCTATGCTTAAAACCTCTAAAGAAATTTGGAATTCTTTAGTTGTAACTCATCAAGGCAACCAACAAGTTAAAATAATAAAATTGATTTATTTGTTCAACAATATGAACAATTTTCAATATCGGATGAGGAAACTATAGATCATTCATTTGCTAACTTTAATACTATTATTACATCTTTACAAGCACTTGATGAATCTTTTTCTAGCCGTAACCATGTTAGGAGATATCTAAGGGCACTTCCATCAAAGTGGAGATCTAAGGTGACGGCGATCGAAGAGTCAAAAGATTTGACAATCCTCACCCTCGATGAACTCATAGGCAACCTAAAAGTCTGCGAGCTTGTCCTTGCTAAAGATTCAAAGCCTCAAGGTGAAAGAAACACAAATCTCTTGCCCTTAAAGCCAAAAAGGCTTCAGCGATGAGAGAACTCCTCTTCGAGTAGTGACGACGAAGAGTACGCTATGGCGGTAAGGGACTTTAAAAGTTCTTTAGAAGAAAGGGAAGATACGTCAAACAACCATATGATGATAAGAAAGGCTTTCGGAAAAGCAAAGAGGATGAGAAGCCAAAGGATGATCGTACTTGCTTTAAATGTGGGGACCCAAACCACTTTATTAGTAAGTGTCCCAAACGGGATGATCAAAAGGCGTTCGTGGGCGGCACGTGGGGAATGAGCGATGAGGAGGACGAAGAAATTTGTCTCATGGCAAATGACGAGGTATGTCACGAATACTATAGTAGTTCATCACTTGATGACGACTCATTGCATAATGAATATGACAAACTATGCAATATTAGCTTAAAACTAATTAACAAAACAAGCTTTTAAAGAGTCAAAACATCAATTTTAGATAAAGAAGTCATAGAATTAAAAGCAAAACTAAAACGTTTAGAAAGGGTAAAATAGCAAGTGGTGAATGTGAACTTTGTGTTCAACTTCAAACACTAGTGGATCACTTAGATTCTAAAATTGCTAGAATGAGTATGAACACTTTAGATACAATACTTGATGGTGTTAAAACCGGTAACAATCAAAAGGGTCTAGGTAGTCAACAACTTGATCCATCAACTAGTGAAAGTAAAGAAACAAAATTTGTTAGGAACTAGAAAAACGACCCTTTGTTGTGGGGATCCCGGATCCTAAAAAGGGAACGATTAGTGAAAGGGATCCTGGATACTGTAACAACAGTAGCAATGTAACTTCTTCATCTAGAACTGAGTTTGTTATAGTTAATAAGAAGAAACCAACTCATGTCACCACTAGACAACCACCTCCAAAATATAATCCTACTTTTGCAAAAAAAAAGCTCCATCTTTTTCAAAACCAAATTCATTTAGGAGACCTAATAACGTTTCAGAAGTAACCATCAAATTGGATGGAATCCAAACATGCAAAACGGTTTTCCTTTTCAAAACTTTGCTCCATGGAATGCATACTCATCTTATCCATACATGTCTAACATGAATGGAATGTTTAACACTAATGGACCCATGAACAAATGGGGACCAAACTTTTGAGTTTATTATTGTTTTAGGTGTGCTTAAAGTCGACCTAGACCCCGATGAATGGGTCAAGGATAGGTGTGCAACGAGGCACATGACCAGAAATAGGGATCTATTCTCCACATATGAATCCTTCAATGGAGGTAATGTGGTGTTTGGAAATAGCAAAAGTAGAATCATCGGTAAAGGTACGATTTCTAACAAACTCTAACCATAACGATGTGTGGCACGTAGAAAACCTAAACTTTAATCTCTAAGTATAGGACAATATGTGATAAAAGTGCAATGTACTTTTTTACCGAAACCGGTAGAAGATACTAAAAAATGGCATAACCATAGGAAGAGGAATTAGGAAAGATGGAGTCTATGTCATTAAAATCAGTATGAACTAAAACAAACTATATCTTACCTCTATGGATGATACTTCGACCTTATGGCATCGAAGATTGGGTCACGCCAACATGCGACTTCTTCAATCACTATCATCTAAAGATCTAGTAAGAGATCTACCTAAGTTAAATATGAACATCACTTTTGTGATGCTTGTAATGTAGGAAAACAAGTTCGTTCTAGTCATAAAGCTAAAACATGGTGTCCTACAACTATGTCTAGAATTACTACATATGGATTTATTTGGTCCATCCGCTATCCAAATTTATGGAGGCAACTACTACACTTTGGTAATAGTGGATGACTATTCTAGGTATACATGGACACAATTCTTAAAGAACAAAACGGAAACCTTTAATTATTTTGAAATATTAAGCAAAAAGATCCAAAGAAACTAGGAAGTCCCATAGTGTCTATTAGGACGGATCATGGTAGGAATTCGATAATGAAGTGCAATTCGGAGCTTTTTGTGACGCTAATGGTATTACTCACAACTTCTCGGCTCCACGCACTCCACAATCGAATGGGGTAGTAGAAAGAAAAAATAGAACCCTACAAGAAATGAGTCGAACCATGCTTAATGAACAATCCATACCTTAAAAGTTTTGGTGTAATGCCGTTGAAACTTCAACGTATATACTCAACCGAGTCTTAATTAGACCAATCTTAGGAAAAACTCCATATGAGTTACTCGAGGTGTAAAGCCTACTAAATCACTTTAGAGTCATTGGTAGTAAATGTTTTATTCTTAACACTAAAGATTACCTTACAAAATTTGATCCTAAATCAACCGAAGGTATCTTTTAGGTTACTCTCCAATAGCAAAGCTCGTCATATTAAACAAAGTAACAATAAAGGTAGAAGAGTCATTAAATATAAAATTTGATGAAAGTCCACCCAAACCCTCTCCACCTCTTGTCGATGACGAGATATAGAAAGTGAAGCAATAGTAATAAAGAAAAAGATAAGTGAAGAAGAAGAACCTCTAAGTGATGAAATAATAAACATTAAAGAGTCCAAAGATCACCCCGTAGATAAAGTCATAGGAAAACTAAACGAGCGAACATTAAGGTCTCAAGTTCAAAACCAAAGTAGCTTGTTTTGTTTCGTTTCAACCTTAGAACCTAAGAATACACAAGAAGCCATAAAAGATGAGAGTTGGGTAATGGCTATGCAAGAAGAATTAAATCAATTTGTTTCTAATGATGTTTGGACACTTGTCTCTCCACCTAGTAATCAAACCATAATAGGAACCAAATGGGTTTATAAAAACAAATTAGATGCAAACGGAGTAGTGTCTAAGAACAAGGCTAGACTCGTTGCTCAAGGGTATAACACAAGAGGGAAATAGACTTTGATGAGACCTACGCCCCCGTGGCTAGATTAGAGTCCATAAGAATACTTCTTGTGTATGCTTGTGCTAATGATCTAAAGCTTTATCAAATGGATTTCAAAAGCGCTTTTCTAAATGGTTTCATAAATGAAGAAGTATATGTAGCTCAACCTCCGTCTTCATTGATTTTAAAAACCCAAACATGTGTATAAATTAAAGAAAGCCCTTTACGGTCTTTAACAAGCTCCAAAAGCTTGGTATGATAGACTCAAGTCATTTCTAGTTAAACACAACTATACCATGAGGTTAGTTGACAACACACTTTTTACTAAGAAAAGAGAGTCACATATAATCATAGTACAAATATATGTAGATGATATTATATTCGGATCCACTTGTCAAGACATGTGTGATGATTTCTCTAAAATCATGTATGACGAGTTCGAGATGAGTATGATGGGAGAACTTAGTTTCTTTCTTGGTCTACAAATAAAACAAGTAGAAGATGGTATCTTCTTCAATCAATCTAAATACATCAAGGAGATGTTAAAGAAATTCGGTCTAGAAGAGTCAAAACCAATTAGGATTCCAATGTCATCCGACACCAAACTCACAAAAGATGAAGACGGAGAATCCGTAGATCTATACTAAATATCGTGCATGATAGGTAGCCTTCTCTACCTCAAGCAAGCAGGTCGGATATCATGTTTAGTGTTTGCTTATGTGCTAGGTTTCAAGAAGACCCTAAAACATCACACCTAGAAGCCGTAAAAAGGATTTTCAGATATATTAAGGGTACAACACAATTAGGATTATGGTATCCTAAGGGCACGGGAGTAGAAACAATTGTATATGCATATTTTGACCATGCAGTGATTACGTTGATAGAAAAAGTACAAGTGGGTATGTACTTTTATGGGATGTTGTTTAACATCATGGTTTTCTAAGAAACAACCGGCACTTGCAATATCAACAACCGAAGCCGAGTACGTCTCCGCCGGCAAAGCATGCCAACAAGCACTATGGATGAAACAAGCGTTAGTAGACTATGACATCCATCTAAGCGACATAGCCATCCTATGTGACAACAAAGGTGCCATCGACTTAAGCAAGAATCCGTTATTGCATTCTCGCACAAAGCATATAGAGATTCGTCATCACTTCCTAAGAGACAATGTTCAAAAGGGAACATCTCTATTGAGAAGGTAGCATCCGAAGACAACATAGCCGACGTCCTCACCAAACCGTTGAACGGAAAATTCAACCTACTTCTTCTTGGTCTTGGTCTAATGGAACAAACGTCGTAACTTATTTGACTCTACAAGGTATGTAAACACTAGCCTTCTTCTTTCTGAGTCTAGGATTTCTATTTCATGCACAACTAACAAACAATACGGGAATTTTCAAAACCCAAGATAAAGTTTTTCCACTTATAGCTTTCTTACTTTTTCAATACATATTTTCAAAGAAAATCTCCTTTCAAAATGTTTTCTAAAATGATGATACCTTCCCGTATCAATTTCACAAAAGCAATTTCTCACGTCTAGGACAAATTGCTTTTTGCATTATTAATACAAAGTAAAAACCCGTTTTCATTGCATCTCATGTCTTTTGAATGCTAAAGGGGACACATAACTAATATATGTTTTTTCGGGCACATTCATTTAAGCAATTATGAATTAGGAGCATTGATAACACTAAATTACGTACTTATGTACTAAATATGTGTTTCTGTTATCTCAATAGATGTCTTTCTACTTCTAGTTTATTTTCCTTTTTTTAGGAGTCAAGATAACCGTAACTCCAAATAGTTTGCATATAGGCACACAATAGGCAAAATATTTCCAAAAGGAAAATTTTGTGTCTGCCTGGATACACAGACCCACGGATCCCAGCCTTCATGCTGGACGACCCTCAATGGAAGGATCCGTGGATCCGTGAAACAGAAGCGGTTTTACCTTCAATTTTTTTCACTTTGGATGAAAAATCCACATTTGCTTCATTTTTTTTTTGGAGTATGCTCTTTAATGCTTGTGTTCTCATGATCACATGCCTTGAATTCATATCTAATCATTAGATTTTAATCCATATTTTGGGTCAAGCATTCATTACAATGCTTTGTTTCTCTATATATAGAATTCCAAAAATACTTGCATAATCCATCTCATCTTCATAACCACAACACACCATGTCATCCAAAAACCCTTTAGATAAATCACCTAGTACAAATAATCATCTTCATGATACCCAAACATTTGTGCTACCACCATCCAAAATACCACAATCAAATGCTAGGATATCCGCACGGATTAGTATCCGATCTTGTTGTTTAGCAAAATCAACCTCAAATGGTTCATCCTCAACAAATAACTCACCACAAGATGTTTCCATAATAGCACCTCCCTCATCACCAACTAGTACACCAACCTCATCACCACCTAAAGTCACTCTTTTGGAACTCCTTAAGACTCCAACAAGATCTAAACAACCTAAACAAAAAGAAATAGTCTTTTCGACACCACCCACATCTCCAAATACTATCTTTCATGATCATGAAACATCACCACCATTAGTTCCCATCACATTCCAAGAACATCCAGGTTCTTTTCCACCACCATTTACAAATATTCCGGATGTTGATCCATATTTTCCTATTTTTCCACCACACCTTCCGCATAACTCAAATCAAAACAACCCTGAAAACTTCCGCACTCATTACCCACATCATTTACATTGTGAACATTGTCAATCCACTAGGGAAATCGCAATAGAAGTTAGGGAAGAAATGCGTTTCATACTCAACCTCATCCTTGATCGCATCAATACCATCACTCATCAAAACCTCCATCCATAACCTTATGCAGGCATGGAAGGAATCACTACTACTATTTTCTACTTTTAGTATTTTTTTTTCTTTTGATGTCATTTTCAAGAACAAGTCTTGTTCTTATTTTTACATGCTTGTAAGTGGCATAAATATCACTACGATTTGTTGTTTTATTACAAGGATTTGTTTACATACCTTGGCTCCCAATCTTGATTCTCGGCAATCACAAGATTATTTAAGCATGTTACTAACCTTTCTTTTAGTAGGATTTTTATTTTTCTTCACTTGACGCCCCAGCTAGGGAGCTACCGTCAAGGGGGAGTAAGAAATACGTAGACTACGTTTTCCACACTTTTATGTTTATTTCTTCCAAGGGTTAACTTTTTGTTTCGACAAAAGGGGGAGAAGAAGTAAAACTTAGGGCTTTCAAAACTCACATCTATTCTTAAGTTTTACTCATCATAACATTATGTTTTGTCATCAACAAAAAGGGGAGATTGTTAATACAAATAAACCGTAAAAACGTTTATTAATATTTTGCGATCTCTTTGTGTTTTGTTGATAACAAATATAATGTTTCTCTTAAGTATAATATAAGGATACATGTTATTTTTCTAAAGCATTTACATATAGCCATTTAAATACAAAAATGTAATAATTAAGCATTTGTTGTAATAGTTTATTAGGATGGGTAAAACCATAACCCATGGATCTTAACCCATACCCAAGTAGACTAGATACAATGTATACTTAGATACATTGAATCTAAAGAAAACCATTGGACCAACCCATAACCAAATAACCCATGGGCAAAGAGGAGCGTTCCACGGATCCCTAGGATTACACTAGACGGATCCCAAGTGGAAGGGATCCGTGGGATCCGGGAACGTGAAGATTTTTGCCTATAATAGAGCCATTTATTCATTCTAACTCACTCCTCTTCTTACTAAATCTCTCATACACTCTCATTCTCTTCTAACATATAGATCACTTGATCTAGAGAGTTGTTCTTCTTTCTTCCTATTTGTGATCCTCATATAGGTCCTTCTCTAACGCTAGATCACGAGCATTCTACAAGTCATCCAAGCAAGGGGTCCTTGATTGATTTGTCACTCCGCAAGATTTCTGTAGCAAAGATCTTGTATTAGATATTTCACATACTTGTTGTGTAATAGTTGTGTTGGTTTGGTCCACCGTGCTACGGACTCGGTATTTAGCTTTGTACCGAAAAAGTGTAGCGACTTGTGAAGGTTTTCCCGCAAGTGAAGGAGTTTGTTGACATAGTGCTTGAACTCTCGGTATGTGACTCGGGAGTAGTAGGGAAAGAGGTGTCCTTGTAGCCGAACCACTATACATCGGTTGTGTCTTTTCTTTCCCTTCGTTTTACTTTATTTACTTGCTTTATCATTAGATCTATACTTTCTCTACATCAATAAGATCTCACATATTAACGAATCTAAAATTTTTGAAACTAACTTAAAATCGGCAAAACTATTCAACCCCCCCTTCTAGTTTTCCACAAGTTTTTCACCTCAAATGATCAGGAATTTTCCCTCTGTTTCTCTTTTCACCCTTATTCTATTTATTAAATTCAACACTTTTCTTTCTCTTTTTTATATCAACATGTGTATTTCCTTCTCTTAATTTATACCTAAAATTGCTAACTCAAGATTTTCACATTTAGGTTTTTGCATATCGTCAAATAACTAAAGCTTTTCACATTTGCTAACTCAAGACTTCACAAAAATGCATCGTTCATTTATCTAAAAAGGCATTGTTGTAGTTTTTGTTTCATTTTATATTTGAGGGCTTTTTTTATTGTGTCTCATATGTTGCATATTTACTTTTTTTTAAGTTATATTAATTAAGTACACTCAAGACTTTACAAGTGTACATTGCAAGTTTTTGCTTCATTTTACATTTGTGGGTTTTCTTTTTTATTGTGTCTCATATGTTGTAGATTTACTTTTTTCTTTTAATTATATTGATTAAAATCTTCTTTTTATTTTTCTCTAATGCAGGATGCATGTTTGATGCAAAGCTATATTGATTAAATATGTCAGTCAACAAGAGAATCAGAAACTTTTGCTAACAAAAAAGAATAAGAAACCATGGATAATTAATTCTTGGATAGCACAAGATTCTGAGAATGCATAAGTTTTAATGTTTTAATGATCTCAAACAATAACTACCAATTAAAACTTTAATAAATAATTTATGTAACCACAACAGTTGTTAATTAAAATGTTTTAAATGTTGTTCTTTCTAAAATTTTAAGAACCTTATTACAACGGTCGTTCATAAATGTTATAAAAAATGTAATTATTGAAAACGGTTCGAAACCGCCGTAGAAAATCAACCTTATTACTTATTACACTTTATTATAGAACGGTTCAAAACCATTTAAAAAAACCTTATTTAACTGTAAATAACTAAATACTTTATGTACTAGTGATGAGATGTTATACTCATCATGAGTCGAGATGATATTGATATACAAGAGATGTTGTACGGATGAGTCGAGATGATATTGATATACACGATATGTTAAACGGATGAGTAGAGATGATATTGATATACATGAGATGTTATATGGATGAATCGAGATAATATTGATATATATGATATGTTAAACGGATGAGTTAAGCTAATATTGATAATAACGATAAAGTAAATAATTTAAAAAAGTATATATAATTAGACATTTACCTCTTTAAGGAACTTAAATTATTTATAATTAATTAATTAATTTATAAGAGTTAAATAGATTAAATTGTAATAAACAAACAAACAAAAAAATAATATATATATATATATATATATATATATATATATATATATATATATATATATAGGACGACATTGTCGTTGCTTAATGCGTGGAGGGATAAAGTAAATACGTCGAGGGAAAACGAAAATTTTCATGAAAATTTAAATTGACATTTACCACTTTAGGGATGCCAATTACTGGGAATGTGCAACAGCAAGGGATACGTCATACGTGTTAGTTATGACCTTGGGAACAAACTCATTGGATTATCACCTAATAAATGTTGAAAATTGAATCGACGGAAATTGTTTTCGGAAGGACGATATGGACGCGTATGTGATTCCTGAATTTATAGCCGTTGTGGATAGTTGGTGTTTATTTTTTGGAAAATGTTTATGTTCATATGCCAGGCTTGTGAGTATATTAGGGGGTCCTCATGTATTTGATGATGCCTATTGTTGCATGTGTTCACATGCCAGGCTTGTGAGGGATTGCTGCAAGAACTCGTATGAATACACCAATATATAGAAAATGTAGTCAATACAATTAGGCCCCCTCATAATTATGTAATGGAGCATGATGCCTACTGGTATTACTGCTTATGTTCATATTGGTAGCATGCAAATGTAGTCATAGGTGATATGCATGTATTGTAAATTACTTAAAGGTGAATATATATAGTTGTGTTAAGGAGGTGCTGAATGTCTTAAGCCTCCTTTGGTATTAGTTGTTGTATTGTAGAGTTGTATGTTCTTTGTTATTTGATGCTGCTTAGTTGGTTGTTTGGGCATGTCCAAGAAGTAATAAGTAGTTTGGTTGTAAGAAAATTCAACTTTAAAAAAAAATGTGTTATGTAATTTAATGTAAACTATGTGCAACTTGCTACAAGTCTACAACTACGGACGGAATTTAAAAGGGACCGAGGGGGGTTGTGGCCTTCCAAATTTTTTTGATTCTACGTACATTTTTTACCCTTTTATATATAGTTTTAGTCATTTTTAACACAAAAACTTTCAGCAATATGTATTTTCACCCTTTTAAAATAAATATTTTTCAAGTTGGCTCCTTCATCAACAACATTCAAGTTCCGTCCCTGTCTACAACTACTGATGCTCTATATTACTTCAAACGATATCTGATTAATTGACGACAGTGAGCAAAGGCACAAAGCCTAAATCAAATCCGGCAATGGTAACTATATAATGTTGCTTTTGTAACATGCTATAGAGAACTTTGAAGCATATATGGTCTTAAAAAGTGGATAATATGATCTTAAAGTTCTTTTGCCATAGGAACCAATAATATGGTTTTCGTGATTAGTTACCAAGTCATACTCTACTCTTAAATTTATAACTTATGTGATCACGATATCTACCAAGTCTTAAATGTTCTTCGGTTGCGTATTAGCTTTCACTATACTAAAAATAATTGTCGTTTCAAACTACTACAACGCCCTACTAAACATTTGCATGTTAAAGTGTTCTTTTTCCTCAATTTCTTAAGATTTTTATTTTCTTATTTCTATAACAAAATTGTAATTGGTGTAAACCTCCATAGGGCACGCTTCTATCACGGATCTTCTAATGGTAAAGAAGCGTGCCAACATTGGTAGTTCAAAATGGAATTTCTTTCCCCCTCAATTAACAATGATCGCATTCAATGTTAGAATTCCTGAATTTTAAGCAACCTACACAATCCTTTGCATTTGTTACCAATCTAGGTAATATGATCTAACTCTTAATTAGAAACCATGTGCCATATCTATTACATTAAGAACCTACATAGGAACTGTGAATTGATGTTATAAGGTCAGTGTTATTGGACGACTAGGATAGTTGACTCAAAACTAGTTAATTGATGTAAGAAAATGCATATAGTAAAATGCAGCATTTTTGTATTTCGAAAGGAATGGCGATTTGCATGCATAATAATCTAATTGAATAGATGAAAAGTCATTGTGCACGTGTTATAGACATTTCAACCAAGTCTAACTAGTAAGAATTTTACTTCATTTTTATAAGAACATCTAGGATTTAATGAGTACAAAAAAAAATAACTATAATGATTTAGTCTAGAATATTAAACCAAGTCTCTAACTTATTCAGAACTAATGCTAATAAACTTTATACTTTTGTCTTTGACCCTTTCCAAATCCAACAAGCTTCAACACCCTATAAATACAACATAAGACAGCAACTAACACAACACAAACAATTTGTACTAAAAAGTAAAAACACCCTTTTGGTCACCAATTATGCAGAAGATGAACATCATTAGCTTCTTACCTTGCTTTGTTTTCCTCATGCTTTCCATCGCTGCTGCACCTTCAGATGACTATGGTTTATCGACCAAATTTTATGAACGAGTGTGCCCTCAAGCTCTCCCGGCCATCAAATGTGTGGTAGAGGATGCAGTGGCACAAGAACGCCGCATGGGTGCTTCTCTGTTACGTCTTCATTTTCATGATTGTTTCGTTAATGTAAGTAACTTATGGTCTCAAGTTGTAAACAAAATAGAAAAATTTGTACCTTAAATATCTTAGATTGTTTTCTAGCTAATACTTTATTTTTTATAATGTAGGGATGTGATGCTTCCATTCTTTTGGATCAAACATCTACAATTGACAGTGAGAAAAATGCAGCCCCTAACGCAAATTCTGCTAGAGGATTTGAGGTTATTGATAGAATCAAGTCTGAAGTCGACAAAATTTGTGGCCGTCCGGTGGTGTCTTGTGCTGATATCTTAACTGTTGCTGCTCGTGATTCTGTCGTTGCTGTAAGTTAAAACTAAAACTTATCAATGATAACCAAAAGATATAACAACAGTACACTTATATAGTATCCTAGAACTAAGCATAACAAAAAAACTCACATTTGTTATTGGTTTTAACTTGCATAATGTATTATGTGTAGCTTGGTGGGCCTACATGGGATGTCAAACTTGGAAGACGAGACTCAACCACAGCGAGTCAAGCCACAGCTAACGTTACCATCCCATCACCATCCATGTATTTACCAGCCCTAATCAAAAGCTTTCAAGACCAAGGGCTTGATGAGGAGGACCTTGTCGTGCTATCAGGTGCACATACTCTGGGGTTCGCTCAATGTAATAACTTTAAGAGTCACATTTACGATGATACCAACATTGATCCAGCCTTTGTAGGCCAACTTAGTACAAATTGTCCACAAGTTGGTGGTGACTCAAACCTCGCGCCACTTGACCCTACACCAAGCTCTTTCGACACAAGATACTTCAACAATTTGGTGAGCAAAAGAGGAGTTTTGCGATCTGATCAAGCATTGTTTAATGGTAGTGAAACTGATGAGCTTGTTTCAAAATACAATGAGAACTATGAAAAATTCTTTGAGGATTTCGCTAAGTCTATGATTAAAATGGGCAACATCAATCTATTAACCGGGAATAGAGGCCAGATTCGTGAAAATTGCAGGAGAATAAATTAAAAGGGTTTTCGGTATTTGAAGTTTATACATGTTCACGAATTTGTTTTTTGTAGCATCTTTTTCAGTATTGTGGCATTGAGGTGATTTCTTGAGAATTGTATTGCTATATATTTTGCAATTACAAATTGTTATTTGTGTGATGCTAATAATATATGTTTTGTTTAATTTTCTTATACTTGTTTAAAATAAAGAGCAAGTATAGTCATACTAATTAGTACAGTAATTACTAAACTTTAATATATGTCTTTGACAATTTCTAAGACCAGACATCTTTAAAATCTAGCTATGTTCCTTATAAATACAACATAAGACCACAACAAACAGAATACAATTATGCAAAGATGAACTTTATGACCTTATATCTCTTTGTTTTCCTAATGTTCTCTACTGCCATTGCATCCTCAGACTGTTTGTCAACAAAAATATTATGATCGAGTGTGCCGTGAAGCTCTCCTGACCATCAAGCGTGTTGTGGAGGATGCGGTGTGTTGGAATTATATAACATGACATTCAATAAATAATCACAAAACATCAAAGTATACATGCGGAAGCGTATATGATTTATTAACGAATAATTAATTAACATAAACAAGAATATGCGTACCTTACTTGATTCTAGCCGAACAAAAATCAAATCCACAAACTAGCAATTAGGAAGAACCCTAATTTGATTTAATTAGGATTATATGAATTACCCCTTACCGTTTTGTAATTCAATCCAAGAATACTAACAATATTGTGTTAGTACCACTTTCTTGTACACACGTACTAAACCGAATTAAAGCAATGCTAGTTTTGATTAAACAAATAACTTGGTTTGGAAAAAGTAAGGTGATCGATCCCTTGGAGAGGGTGTCGACCGGTTTTGAGAGCAAAAACACACACAAACAATTTTTAGGTTTAGCTTATGAGTACAAGAGATGCAAAACACAAGACCCCTAGCCTTGTATATATACTAAACTAAACTTGGTGAACAAGTTTGAGTTTGAGTTGGGTTGGGTTTGGGTTCCCTTTGGCCGATCGGTTCTAAGCATCCCCAAGGGATTCCGGAACCTTCCCAACTTTTGCAATCTAGTCCTTTTCCAAATACATTTAACGACCGTTAGTCCATTAAAATAATTACTTAACATCCGTTAGTTATTTCGTTTAATCAATAAATAAATACAACGTTTATATTTAATTATTAACTTTAATTCTCATACGTAAAAGTGTGCAATCCTTGGTCTCGAAGTTCGATCCTAACTCACGTCTACTAATTTGTATCCATAAAACCAACAGCTCCCACTTGGATATATCTTAATAGAGTAATCACATCGGTTAGTGTCTAGCAACACTTCGATGCCTCTAGTACAACTCGAGTAAGGCTCCTGGAAAACCTTTTAATGATTTCTTATTATTATTATCCTTTTGTTTCTAATACCACGTTAAATAAAGATATGGAATTAAGTCATTCTTTATTAAACTATTCTGTTCTGTTGTAAGTGATTGACCAAGATTACCAAATCTTCTAAACATATTTAGGGAGATTTTGGGTGCGCCACACAAACATCTTGTCAACCCTACGAGGGCCCAAGAAGATAAACTCCAAATAAATTTGAAGGAACAAATTCTATCTTGACTATGAGACTAACCCACAAACTTTGTAACATTTCTGAAAACAACCTTTATGACTACCAGTTACGTATAGCGTTAAGTTGCTCCACAGAAATGCACTACATTCATGACTCTTATCTGGTATCTCAAGTCTGAGGATAACTATTCATAATTTACTTATAACAATATCCACAAAGTAAATTATTTAGTTGGGATAAGTCCTATATTCAATTCATTGAATATCATCCGAAATTGGTATGCATTCTCATCAATATACTTTCAAGTATATTCTACCACATCTCTCAGATTTGTCTTAGTTTAATGATACTCCCATATCATTAATCGACAACGGACATTTAGAATAACTTAGTTACTCACGGATTAAACATGCAAATATAGGATAACAATATTATAAATGAAAATAAACATAATCCAAACTTTATTTCATCAAAATAATAAATGTTTTACAATATCCTTTATCCAAATACTAATCACAGTTATGTATGAAACTATTAGCTAAACGAAGTCCTATTCCATTGGCAATTCCAATAAGCTTGTCTTTAGCCAAAGCCTTAGTGAAAGGATCAGCTAAGTTATCATCTGTGTGAACTTTCAATAGATTAATTTCACCTTCACGGACTTGTTCCCGAACATAGAGATACTTCCGTAGAAAATGTCTGGTGCCCTTCATGACTCTAGGTTCATTGGCAAATATGATTGCAGCAGAATTTTCACAATACATATCAATAGGCGATTCAATTGAACGCATAACACCAAGTCCTGAAATGAATTTCCTAATCCAAACAGCCTCCATTGCGCTTCAAGCACTATGTATTCGGATTCTAACGCATATCGCAATCGTACTCTGCTTCTTGCTCTTCCAGTCAAATGCTCCTCCATTGATGACAAAGACATAACCCGTCTTAGACTTCGTATCATCTTTATCACACTGCCAAGACGCATCACAAGAACCTGTAACACCAAGCTCTCAGATCTGATTTCCACCATACACTTAAAAACATATCTTTCGTATTCCTAAGATACTTTAGAATATGTTTAATAGCAATCCAAAGGAAGTTCACCTGGATTCTCGTTGATATCGACCGTCATGTTTTTGAGCGAACGCGTGTGGCCTTGTGCATCTCACATCATAGATAATAGATCCTAATACCGAAGCATAAGGAACTCTCTGCATGCGTGCCACCTCAGCAGGTGTTGAAGCACACATATCGCTAAATAAGCCATGCTTTACTTCCATCGGCAAATATCCTTTCTTGGAATTTTGCATATTTAATCTCTTCAATATTTTATCAATGTAAGCGCTTTAACTTAAACCAATTAACTGCTTTGACCTATCTCGGTAGATCTTGATTCCCAGAATGTATGCAGCTTCTCCTAAATCCTTCATGGAAAAACACTTCCCAAGATATGCCTTAACATTTTGCAAACTTAGAATGTCTTTTCCCATAATTAATATGTCATCGACATAAAGGATAAGGAAAATTACATCACTCCCACTAACTTTGTGATATACACATGGCTCATCAAGATTTTGAATAAATCCATACCTTTTGATTTCTTTATCAAATCTTTTATTCCATTGCCTTGATGCTTGCTTCAATCCATAAATGGACCTTTGAAGTTTGCATACACGGTTTGGAAATTGTGGATTCACGAAACCCTCAGGTTGCTTCATATAGATGTCTTCATCTAAGCGACCATTTAAGAAGGCGGTTTTGACATCCATTTGCCATATCTCATAGTCATAGTACGCCGCTATAGCTATGAGAATTCTAATAGCTCTAATGTCAGCTACATGAGAAAAGGTCTCCTCGTAATCTATGCCATAAGTTTGAGTAAAACCTTGCGCAACTAGACGAGCTTTATAGACGTGTATATTGCCATCCATGTCAGTCTTAATTTTATATAGCCACTTACTTCCAACCACCTTGGCGTTTGGAGGTAAGTCGACCTCTTCCCAGACTTCATTTTCTCTCATGGATTGCATTTCCCCATTCATTACAACTTGCCATTTGTCCTTATCAGGACTTGCCATGGCAGCTTTATAACTAGTAGGCTCTCCAAGATCTCCTAACATAGTTTCCTTAACCTTTACGTTAAGACATAGACGTTCAGGTGCATGCCTAGTCCTTCCGGATCTACGAACGAGAATCACTTCAACTTTTGGTGGAGGACCCAGGCTATCAGGTTCTACCTGAAGTACGTTAGTGTTTTCAGTAGGTAATGCATCTTCATGATCATCTTCCAGATCATAAACTCTCTCACTGAATTCTTGAGATACGAGATCACTTTCAAGAAAATCTCCATACCTAGCAATAATTACTTTATTCTCAGTTGGATAGTAAAAGTAGTAACCCATAGTTTCCTTAGAGTATCCTACGAAGATACACTTTACAGATCTTTGTTGGAGTTTATCTGCTGAGTCACATCTAACATACGCCTCGCAACCCCGTGACGTTTAAATAAGACAGAGTTAGGAGCTTTTACCATGCCATATTTCATATGGTGTCTTATCAACCTTCTTTGTGGGAACCATATTTAAAATGCGAACAGCTGATTCTAAAGCATAATCCCAAAAGGACAAAGGTAGAGTGGTAAGATTAAACATAGATCGTATCATGTCCAACAATGTACGATTTCTTCTCTTAGATACACCATTTTGTTGTGGAGTATATGGAGAAATGAGATTCTGGACAATTCCATTCTCAGCTAAGTAATCTTTAAACTCTCTCGCCTCCTCTATCAGATCGAAGAGCTTTAATCTTCTTTCCCAATTGCAGTTCTACTTGTGCTTTGAAAACCTTAAATGTTTCAAACACCTCATGTTTATGCTTAAGTAAATAAACATAACCATAACGGCTGAAATCATCAGTAAAGGTTAAGAAGTAGCTAGCACCTCTCTTTGGCACATGTCTAAGTGGTCCACACACATCAGTATGAATAAGACCAAGTAGATCAGAAGCCCTCTCCATATTGCTATGAAAAGGTTTCTTCGTCATCTTCCCAGATATACATGACTCACATTTATCAAATGATTCATCACTGATATTTTGCAAAAGCCCTTCTTGTTGCAGCTTATGCATGCGAGCTTTGCCTATATGAGCAAGTCTACAATGCCAAAGATAAGAAGAATTCAAGTCCAACTTTATTTTCTTATTGATGCTAAACATCGAATTATTATATTTGTTAGATTCATTTCCAATCACATCAATTTCAAACACACCATTCACAGTAATCACATTAAAATAAAATACACCATTTAAAGAAACAGAAATTCCATTACGTGAAAAGGTAACAACACCTCTAATTACAGAAGGTGTGTAATGACAATTTTTCAATAACAGTACTAAGCCCGAAGGCAATACTAAACTAAACGTTCCTATGGCTTCAACAGCTGCATGTGCGCCATTTCCCGCGTGCAGATATTGCTCCCCATAGGCAAGCTTCCTTTCCACTCTAAACCCTGCAGTGTATTACAAATGTGAATACCACATCCAGATCATATACCCGGAATTTTTATGATTTATAGTAAATAATTCAATGACAAATAAATTACCTGAAGAACCGGCGCCCAAGGACCCGTCGTACTTCATCTTATTTGCTCACAATTCATCAAGATAGAGAGCACAATTTCTCTTCCAATGCCCAACGACCTTGCAGTGGTGGCATGCTTGATCCTTTTTAGGATTTTCCTTCCTAGGAGTAGGGTACTTCTTGGGTTCTGGTTGATAGGCCATAACCTTTTTACCTTTATCAACTTTCCCTTTGCCCTTCACCTTCTTGTTGTTCGCAACGCTTCGCGTTTTGGCTTATTTATCCTTCCACCTCAATAGCAAGTACCGGGGAGTTGGAGCCTTTTGAGGTAACCCTTTCTCATAGTCAATTAGCAATGCGTGTAGGTCAGTAACTGTCTTCCCCACGCAGTGCATATTGAAGTTTCGAACAAAACCACTGAAATCCTTGTTAAGGGATATGTTGATCAAGTTCACAGCCATATCATCTTCATAAGTTTTGCCAAGTGCCTTTAATTGGTCCATGTAACCTTTCATTTCCAATACATGAGCACTTACGGGTTTACCCTTTCCCTGCTTGCAGCTGTGTAATGCATTGATCAAATCATAAATTTCGACTGCAGCTGGTTTCTCGAACATAGTTCGGAGTTCATTGAGCATGTTAAATGGGAAATAATTTTCGAACTGCTTTTGAAGAGCAGGTTCCATCGTTCCCAACATTAGGCAAGCCACATCATTATGACGCTTATACTCAATTTTCCAAGCGTCCTTTTCAGCTTGAGTAGCTTCAGGTCCGGTTGGTTCAGCAGGACAAGGCGTGTACAGATAATTTAACCGGTCAGCAACTCTACAGACAATTCTCAAATAGCGGTGCCAATCATTGAAATTCTTAGAGCCAGTCAACTTTTCTCTATCAAAAAAGGTTTTGAACGCAGAACTTAGTGCAGTGTTAGTGTTATCTTTGTTTTGAGCTATTTCTACAGAAAAAAGTTCAAGTATTAGTATTTTCGATAATACAACTTTTCAAGAAAATAAAATATACCCAACGGTAATATAAACATATAACCATATAATTTTCTCGAAAACTAGGATTCAAATTATCATAGGTTCATTACATCAGTTGATATGCTAGTAACGAAAGCATATAATAAGGTAATTTGTCGAACATTAATTGGCAAACAATTTTCAACTCCTAGATCATTATGGGATTTATATTTTCTAACGCTATTGCAAATATAAACATGTTTCATCCTATCTTATGCCATGAGTCTAGTTCTCACTTCCTACTCAACTTAAGTGTCTAACTTAAAGAACTACAAATATGTCCATGTAAGGTCTGACTTTACATAGAGATTTACCTCTCCATCACAATCTCGCCAAGTACTGTCATGACGTAAATTGCAACTTTAAGTTTCCCTTTAGTTAGATGGCATATAACTTAATTTTAAAAGGGTACTAGTTTTGATTTTATGTGGTCAAATCAAATATGTACAAAGATGTCATGCATTCATCTTGTAGCATAAATTTAATAAAAAACTTTTTATTACCAATTCATAAAGATCAAATTATCAAAGTTTTGATTGAGGTATTGGGTTCACCAATCAAGGAATTTAGCGTTAATTATCATCCATTATACCGTACTTTTGCGTAAGTGTAAACACTTAGTGTTTCGGGTAATTACCACCGAAGTGACGCATGGAATTAAAACTAATTCGCCCTTAAGATGATTTTGTACGCATAGCCTACTTGGTAACTCCAATTTGACACGCAAGTAAGCGGAGAGTTTGGTCAGCGCTAAAGCAATAACCTCCCTCTTTAGGGTCACAATTTAATGCGCTCCCCTCCTTATACTTCCCACACAATCCGTCAAATTGGGTGCGCCGTTCTCACTTTTTGTACCAAAATCATCAATCAATTAAACTATTGAAAACTTAACTCTTCAAAAAAAATAAATCAAATTTCACCATTGTTTAGTCCGTATTATTTTACTATTCAAAATTACCCTTTGATTAAAACTGTCGCACATAATAAACAAACAAGTAAACAAATAAAAAATAAACTAAAAAATAATGCGCACATAATAAACAATTTTAATACGTGTAAACAAGTAGCCACATGCAACTTATTCGATAAAACCCTATTAATAATCAATGTCTACGTTAAATTAATGTATATATTAATTAGGGCTTTCACTCTCCCAATTGAAAGTGAGCCACATACATCGATGAATAGATTGCGTAAACCCATAATTAATAATATACCAAATTGCACATAATTGATTCATTAATATATATAATTTGAGTCTTCCCCAATTCAAGATTTATCGTAAATAAATATGTGATAAATATATCTTATCAATTAAACAATATCAAAGCAACTATCCATGACAAACATGCATTATCATCATGGATATATCATAACAATTATACAAATAGTCACATGATCGCATATCAATAATCCCATGTCACATAACAAATTATTCATGAATTAATCACGTAACATATATATTAAGTCTAGGTTTCGATAAGGTTAGCAAACAAATTTTAAACCCTAAAAAAATTTTAAGCATGTCGACTAAAAAAAATAAGGGGTACGCCCTATAAAAAAAATAAAATCGACACATAAAAAAATATAATCCAAAACCCTAGATTAACCATATCAAACAACATACAATTATTCGTTTTTTTACGCGTTTAGTAATTAATTACTCATTAAAACTAATGTCTCTGATACCACTGTTGGAATTATATAATGTGACATTCAATAAATAATCACAAAACATCAAAGTATACATGCGGAAGCGTATAGGATTTATTAACGAATAATTAATTAACATAAACAAGAATATGCGTACCTTACTTGATTCTAGCCGAACAAGAATCAAATCCACAAACTAGAAATTAGGAAGAACCCTAATTTGATTTAATTAGGATTATATGAATTACCCCTTACCGTTTTGTAATTCAATCAAAGAATAATAACAATATTGTGTTAGTACCACTTTCTTGTACACACGTACTATACCAAATTAAAACAATGCTAGTTTTAATCAAACAAATAACTTGATTTGGAAAAAGTAAGGTGATCGATCCCTTGGAGAGGGTGTCGACCGGTTTTGAGAGCAAAACACACACAAACAATTTTAGGTTTAGCTTATGAGTACAAGAGATGCAAACCACAAGACCCCTAGCCTTGTATATATACTAAACTAAACTTGGTGAACAAGTTTGAGTTTGAGTTGGGTTGGGTTTGGGTTCCCTTTGGTCGATCGGTTCTAATCATCCCCAAGGGATTCCGGAACCTTCCCAACTTTTGCAATCTAGTCCTTTTCCAAATACATTTAACGACCGTCAGTCCATTACACTAATTACTAAACGTCTGTTAGTTATTTCGTTTAAGCAATAAATAAATACAACGTTTATATTTAATTATTAACTTTAATTCTCATACGTAAAGTGTGCAATCCCGTGGTCTCGAGTTCGATCCTAACTCACGTCTACAAATTTATATCCATAAAACCAACACGGTGGCACAAGAAGCGCCACATGGGTGCTTCTTTGTTACGTCTTCATTTTCATGATTGCTTTGTTAATGTAAGTAACTTAATTCAACTGGTTTAAGTAACAACGAAAAGTGTTGCAATTGTTTTAAGACCATGTTTTTATATTTTGTAGGGATGTGTGATGCTTCCATTCTTTTGGATCAAACGTCTACGATTAATAGTGAGAAAGACGCAACACCTAACGCAAATTTTGCTAGAGAATTTGAGATTATTGACAAAATCAAGCTTGAAGTCGATATAATTTGTGGGCGTCCCATAGTATCTTGTGCTGACATCTTAGCTGTTGCCGCTCGTGATTCTGTTGTCGCGGTAAGTTGAACATGTTATTAGAGGGCATACTCACATTATATAACATTGAACCATAGTTACATCATTAGAATTAACCATTGTTATCTATAATTGGTAGCTTGGTGGCCCATCATGGGATGTCAAACTTGAAAGAAGAGACTCAACCACTCCCGGCCGAACCATGGCCAACACCAACCTCCCGAACCCAGAAATGGACCTGCCAACAATAATAAAAAATTGGGTTAATGGTCCAAAAAATATACAAACTTGCCACTTTTTACTATTGTGACAATAAACTTTTTTTTTCCTATTGAAACAAAAAAGTTTCTTAATGACTCTTATTGTAACCAAAAAACTTTCTTAATGACTCTTATTGTAACAAATTTTGACACGTGGCATCATTAACTAACCCTTAACCCAAAAAACTCATTTTAACGCGTTTCATAATTCTGGAGGACCATTTTTGCCAACTTACCAAACATAAATACTAATAATAAACAAAAAAACGAGATATTAAATATAAATACAAAAAACTTTTTCTTTCTTCCCCAAATCTGCTATAAACCCTGCTACTAATATTAAACAAAAATTGAGAGGGGACCATTTAATTAGGAATGGTGGGTGGTGAGGAGGGGACGGGTGAAATAGGGGATGGTGGAGGTGATGTTGGTGGTAAGGTAGGTGGGGTGGCCGGTGGTGGGGTAACGTTTGGTGAAATAGGAGATGGTGATGGCGGGGTTGGAACCGGTGGTTTAAGAGGTGGTGAATTAGGAGAGGGTGGATTTGTGATGTTGCAATTAGTTGTAGGTGCGATGTTTGGAGTGATGCGACAATGCAGGGTGATGGAGCCTGTAGGTGCGATGAATAGGTGTTGGAGTTTCGGGGATGGGTAAAGGAAATGGAATGGCCGGCTGTGGGCTACCAGATGGTGAAGGTGATGTTGGTAAGGTGGGTGGGCTGGTGGGTGGTGGTGTGAGCCTTGGTGAAACAGGAGATTGTGGAGGTGAAGTTGGTACCTGAATGTGGGTCCGTTAATACCACCGGGTGATGAACCTGGTGTTGGTGTCTTTGCCGAATTGTTGTCGGGGTTTTGGGTGTTGAAAATTTTAGTGTAAAGGGTAATTTATTTGGCGAAAATGGGTCGGTTATGGTTCAGGCATTAGTTGATTCCGAATGCAGGTTTTTAGATGTTTCTGCTGGTTGGCCAAGTACTATGAAACTGGAACTTGTGTTACATCAATCGAGTTGTTTTTTCTACGTGGAGGAAACTAGGAGTGTTAAATGGGGCGACATATAAGTTGAATGATGGGACGGATATCCCACAGTACATTTTGGGTGAATCTTGTTTCCCGCTTTTGCCTTGGTTAATTACAACCGTTATAAAAAATCTCGCCTTGATAGTGATGATGGTGGTGGTGGTGGTGAGGGTGATGATCTTGAGATGAAGGAAGCGTTTAATTCGGTGCATAGTAGAGGGATGGAGTTGGTTGACACGGCGTTTGGAAGGTTGAGAGCAAGGTGGAAGATATTGTCAAAAGAGTGGAAGGGTTGGGTTAAGGGTTGGTTAATGATGCCACGTGTCAAAATTTGTTACAATAAGAGTCATTAAGAAAGTTTTTTGGTTACAATAAGAGTCATTAAGAAACTTTTTTGTTTTAATAGGAAAAAAAAAGTTTATTGTCACAATAGTAAAAAGTGGCAAGTTTGTATATTTTTTGGACCATTAACCCTAAAAAATTTAAATACCAAGGTCTCGACAAGGAGGACATAGTTGTGCTCCCCCTAGGGTTGGCTCAATGTAGGTTTTTAGGGTTCATATATACAATGATACTAATATTGATCCAGCCTCTATGTAGCACCGAAATGGGAACGGCAAAGGGATATGGGGACGATACGAGAACGGGAAACAGAAAAAATCAAAAATTCAAGATACGGGAACGGCATAGATACGACAATAAAAAAATTAAAAATATATTAAAGAAAATCCAAAGTAGATATATGTTGATGTAAATTGTAAACTTCAAAAATACTACATCTTCCAAAGGTAATTAATTATCAATAATCAAATAATTTTCAAATTCCGGTTCATTTGGTGAAAGATCGGCAAACTCCAAAAACCCTACATCCCACATCTTTACATCATCACTCGGATTCCTTGACAAAAGTCGGAGATTGTTATGGATGTAAACAAAGTCTTGAGCACGGCTTGTCATCAACTTGTTCCTCCTTAGCGAGTGAATAAATGCATAAGTACTCCAATTACGCTCAGCACAAAAAGACGAACTAGGTTTTCAAAGTAATCTAAAAGCCAAAGTCTGAAGAAAAGGAGTTTGAGCACCAAAGTTAACCCACCAACTCTTGGGTTCCATAGTACCCATCATTGAAATGCTTGTTAAATCACAAAAAAATCCACCCTTCATTGAAAACATTACATACTCATCAAGGACTCGCCTATGCTCATCATTATTAGGAAACAACCTTCGAAAATATTTCGTCCTTTTTTGTGAAATTTCTGCATCCCTGTGTGGAGCACTTCTTGTAAATAGAATCCTCAAGTAACCATGCATCACTATAATATCTACAACATTTAAAAGTCAAAACATAAGTATATAATAGTAATCAAGCATATAGTTTAAAATCATATACCTTGGATTTAAAGAGTGAGCTAAACAATGTAGGGGAGTGTTATTCTTCGCCCATCGAGCCACTAAAACACCATGCCCAACATCGTAAAAGAGATATAATTGAGATGTCAGACGTTTTTATTTCTTGTAGATCTTAGTCTTCACTTTCTCAATCATCGAATCCCACATCTCATACACCAAGTGAAAATATGGTTTGTCAGTGTCACAAGCTCTAATTATCTCATATATAGGTCCATTGAAACTAAGAATATATGATACTTTATCTCACCATTCATCATTCACAATCTATTCTTTAACAAAGTTTGCTTTCATAGTGTCATCTTCTTTATAAGAAGATCATTCTTCGCTTATGACCATAGCTTGAAGACCCGTTTTGATAAGTTTAAATCTCTTAAGCATCACAATGACGGAGGTAAAGCGAGTATCGGCAACCGAAAGCAGTATAAGAGGAGTAAACTTGAAGAAAATAGAGAGTCTCATGTTATGGTTCATGATGAATTTTTTTATTGCAAGCGCATCCCTATGAACATCTTTTATCCACCTGCAATGTTCATATGCTAGTGCATTTGTTTCCACATTACTTCGCGAAAAAATGTTCTTCACAGCAAGATTAAACGTATGAACAACTCATGATGTCCAATAGATATGAGGAAACTGACTCTCTATAAGTTGTCCAGCCGCCTTACAATTTGCTGCATTTTCAGTAATGATTTGCACAATATTTTGATGACCAATTTCATTGATGACTTCTTCATCAAATCAGCAATAAAAAAATCTATCTTTTACTTCCCCAAAATAATTCACTGCCTTTTGAAAACAATGGACCATTGCCTAAGGTAGCCATGAAATTGATTAGAGACTTTCTTGAGGATCACTCACAATAGTCGCCCCTTTTTCTTTCCATGTAGACCTAAGGGGTTCCAATTGCATGTGGACATTATCCTTTTCTTTCTGTAGTAACGTTGTTCAGAGCTTATTATAACCAGGAGGTACATAACCATCAGTTTTGTTGGCAGCAGCAAATTGAAAAGACCTGAGATAGTGTGGATTTCTTGTAAGATTAAAAGGTAAACATCCGGTATAAAACATCCTTGCTATTTCTTGATCTAGTTGGTCCCTAATTTCAACACCAAAAGCTCTTTCAATAGGTCTTAAACTACCTTTTCTTTTCTTAAATCCAACACCAACTTCACATGGCAACACGAATTCTTTCGCGTTTGATTCGACTTTCTTCTCTTCATACGCTTCTTCTAATTGTTTCATCTTTTCTTTGTCACTCGCTGTGCAATCCCAAAACCTATATAAATATGTGTAGTTTATAAGCCTTTCAATTCTACAAGTATTAAACAACTATAAAACACTACAATATAAGTCATTCAAACGTAGAACCTGATGCAGGTTTTACTGACCAGGTTTTAATATTTATAAGTCTCGTTATACCTATGGTCTACCCTAATGCACTAACGGGCAGTGTACCCGGTCGTGTGTAGTGTAGTATTTTGTAAAACCGAGGTCGTCCCAAGAGCTATGTGTGCGGATTTAAACTAAGTCTAGGTGTCACAGATTTTAATATGATTTTGATATTGAATTAACTAATTAACTACTAAAGCAAATAAAGGTGAGGGTTGTGATCAATAAAGGAGAGGGGTGCTAACCTAGTTATTCATCCTAACTAGTTATGTTTATGTCTAATTACTTCCAATTACTTCAGGTGGGGTCAAAATCGCTAGGACAGCATTTGGTCCGTTCGTCCTAACCTATTAGCAAAGGGTCCCACTGGAGAAATCAGGTGACCCGTCATAAGTCCAGTTGTTCTTAGTCCCTTAAGCCAAGTCATTAAGTACCGCTACATGCTAGATTCATAAAATAAGTGCACGGGCTAGCAACTTAAACACTCATCCCCGACTTCTTAAGTTCATCGAAACGGTAGGTGATCAGTTGGTCAAATCGCACAAGCAGAAAGGTCGTCAGTTGGTCATATCTTACCCTTCCCACTCAGTCTACCTACTTAGGGTCAGTTGGTCATATCTTCTAAGTAACTAGCCACTACCGCCATTCAAAACTACCGAAACAAGGGTAGCTACCAACAAACTATGCATGCATACACTTAGAAATAATTATACGAAAGCAATGTAAACATAAACAAAACAATTAAGGAATCATAACTAGGCCAGCACCAGAGGTGCTTAGCCGCTCATATTAACTAAAACAATCGATTCAATATTTAACATTACGAAATACATAAATTGAAAGTAAAGAAAAGATAAAATGCTAATGCTTATCGTAGGGGAGTGATTTCTCCATTGGAGATAGCTCCGTATGCTCCTCTAGATCTGCCTTTGACTTCTACTCACGTTTACTTGGTGTTGTATGTGAAATGGGATGCTTTGAAATGCTGGAATTCGAGGGGTATTTATAGGCCAGATCTAGTTACGGCGTAACTAAAATTAAGAGTTACGCCGTAACATCCAATTCTTCGTCATTTGCACTAAAAATGCTGGTTACGGTAACATCCGAAGGAGTTACGCGTATCTTCAATAAATCCTGTTACAGCGTAATTGATACAATAGTTACGATAGCTTATGCGGCGAAACCTCATTTGACCTAGTTGGTTACGTCGTAATCTTTAGGAGAGTTACGCCGTAATCTTCTGTTGAGTTGTTTTCTGAGCCACGCTTTAGTTACAGCGTAATGTGAGAGAGGAGTTACGCCGTAACTTCTTCAAATGAGCATACTATGATATATCTTTAATAAATTCTCCAAATCCGCGTCTCTTAAGCTCCAATGCTCGTAATTTACCTGAAAATGAAATATAGAGGAAAGCAAGCGTAAATCCATATAAATGATATAAAATACGAGCATTATCGGGGGAAATTGACACTTAATATTCAGGATTATTTGATGTTATCGAATATCCCCCACTTGAACTCTACTTGCCCTCAAGTAGACCTTATTAGAAAGATTCCTAAAAAGATATCTCTTATTACCTGGAAAATATAAGTTTACAAATCCCTTATGCTAGAATAAAAAAAAGCCGAACACCTCACGAAATGGGAACAAAACACTCAAATCTCTCAACTATTCTAAGTGTCAATTTCGGGGTGATCACTCATTGCACAGTCATAGCATGTATTCTATCATAAGCTTGGTACGTAGTTACACAAATCTCCACAACTAGAGTTAAGGACTAAACAATTCTCGAAGGCAATATGGGTAGACACGACAAAGGTTAAGGGTGATTTGTCATTACTAACATGTCACGGCGAAGTGGACAAAATCAATGATACATGACCAAATCCATGGCCAAGACACCAAAGATTGCTCGCTGCATCACCTAGACACGCTTCATGAATAAGGGTAGGATAAGACATGGGATAAAATTGGTGTAAAATAAAATCAAGCAAATAGTCTAAATCTACAACTAAGTCATCACCACTTACCGCTCGCCCAAAGTTCAAGTTTCGAAGTCAAGAAACCGGATCATGATATAACCATGTAGATGTGCCATTAGAGGACGTCATGATGGGCACACTTCCAACTTCATTCTTCAAATGTGACAGAGGTGGCCACCTCAATACTAAATCTATATAAAGCTCATAACAATAGTGCTTATAACATCGCACTTTTACAATCACTAAATAACAATAACTATTTTTTTTTCTGAATCACATCATCATTTTTTTAACATAACATAATAACTACACATAACATCCCCCCACTTGAGATGAACAATATGAGAATTTGGGGGGTCTTCAATAATCTTTAAGGATATGTCGTCCACGAGAGCGTGATTCCTGGACCTTTCCACTTGAACCTTGAACTTAGGCAAATAATGACTTCCCAATTACAAATAAAGACTACATGGTAGGCTAAGGTGTAATGGTGTATCGAAACAATATGTTGGGTGAACAAAATGAAAGGAATAGCTCAAAAGGGTGTATCTAAGGGTATCTTGCACTAAAGGTGAGTGCAACAAAAGAGTTTAACATCGGGGTCGAGAAGTCGAGGTGACTAACCGATAGACACACAATGATAGGCTATTTGGGTGATAATCCTATAATACTGTCTTCTTAAACTGAAAAGTCCAAATACATCGAGCTAACTCAACATACTCGTCTATGGTCTTGAAATGATGTAAAGGCCAAGTTCTAAAGTTTATAAGCTACCGGCACACTCATAATTTAGTGGATTTGGGGTAAAAATTTGGAAACGGATAAGGCTAATCTTACCATATAATATCAAGGGTTATAATGTGCTCGACTAAGGTCTAATCTAGTTAGGTTAAGAAAAACATCTCAAAATTTTAAAAATGGCATAATTTTCAAAATAAACTAGAAAACGAGGGCAAAATAAAGTTCAAGAGACAATTCTACTCCCGTCCCCCCACTTAAAATGTATAAAGTCCCTTATGTACTAAGCGTTAAATAAAGGTGAAGAGAAAAGTAAAATTAGAGCGAGAACTTCCCTGAAATTTGCTCCAAAAAGAAAGAAGGCCCACGAAAAGAGTCGTGCCTTCGCATAAGCATCCACGAGCAAACTTCAATCCCTGAAATCACACTACCGACAAGCATAATTCTAAAAAAGAAAAAGAAATATTGAAAAAGAAACCTAACTCACTTTCGTAGGAATCACGGTTGCATTTAGCGAATGCAACAAGCCTTTTAAACCACTTGGTGTCCTAAGTGGACGAGTGTAGTCTCGTGAGGGCTTACAGGGAACATACCCACAAAGTTCATTTGAAAACTAATACAAGGTTATTGTGTTTAAAATGAAAGAAGTGTTAGAGAGGGAAGTTACGTCGTAACTCCCGTAAGGATTTACGCCATAATTGAGCGAAACCTGGCAGACGCTACAGGAGTGTAGCTACGCCGTAACCGTTGAATGGGATTACGCCATAATTGGTAGTGCTCTGAAGTACTGCTGCAAAAATGTATGTTACGGCGTAACCAAAAATTGAGTTACGCCGTAACTATGGACAAATCAGGTCCCCGTTTAGCTTGGTGCAACAACTTTTCTCGAAATCCTGCAAAAATGGTTAAAAACACAAAAGCCAACCGAAATGGAAATAAAATAAATGAAAGGGATAATTCGGGTTGTCTCCCGAAAGAGCACTTTTCTTTATTACGAGTCTTTAATTTAGACTCAGAGCTTCAGGGCTTTATGTAGGGGCGAAGAACTCATCTCTCGAAAGATTACTAACATCTTGTCCATAATAAATTTTTGCTCGGTGCCCATTCACTTTGAAAAACTCCCCTTCCTTATTATGAACCTCAATAGTTCCATAAGGGAATACCTTACTTACTGTGTAGGGACCAACCCAACGAGATCTCATTTTTCCAGGGAATAATTTGAGTCTTGAGTTGAAAACGAGTACCTCTTGCCCCACTTCAAACTTTTTATCCTTTATTCGCTTGTCGTGCCATCTTTTGGTCCTGTCTTTGTATGCTTTGGCATGATCGTATGCTTCATCCCGTAATTCAGCTAGGTGATTTATTTGGGAAAACCAGTGTTCCTTGACCACATCACCCTCGAAATTAGCATTTTTGAGAGCCAAGTATGCTTTATGTTCTAATTCTACGGGAAGATGACAAGCTTTCCCGTAAACGATCTTAAAAGGAGTGCTTCCAATAGGAGTTTTAAAAGCTGTTTTGAATGCCCATAAAGCTTCGTCAAGTTTGTCGGACCAGTCTTTTTTGTTACTGCTGAAGGACTTCTCTAAAATTCGCTTGAGTGCCCTATTGGTGTTTTATGTTTTCCCATTGGTTTGGAGATGGTAAGGTGTAGACATCTGATGGATTACCCCATCTCTGTTTAGAACTTTCTCCATAATAGCATTGCAAAAGTGCGTCCCTCGATCACTTATGATGATTTTAGGGATCCCAAACCTGGGGAATAATTTTTTCAAAAATCGAATGACACTTCTAGCATCACATGTTTGAAGAGCTTCAGCTTCGACCCACTTTGAAACGTAATCGCCAGCTACCAGAATATAACTTTTATTTTTTGATGGGGTGAAAGGTCCCATAAAATCAATCCCCCAAACATCAAATACTTCACATACCATAATGTTGTTAAGCGGCATCTGATTTCGAGAAGAGATGTTCTCACATGTTTTGCGGCATCCTTGAAAATGCTAGGTGATGAGTGTCTAAATACTCATCATTTTTGTACCATTTAAACTGCAAAAACATCTGAATACACTCAGAAATACATTAAAATGATGAAAATATCACAAATAAGTGTTTTAAATGCAAAAATACCAAAAACAGTTGAAAAACGTATCAAGTTTGCATAATTGGCAGTTTTAGTCCCCCAAGTTTCAAAGTTTGTCAAATCTAGTCCTTGGAATCTATAAATATGGAGTTTTATCATTCAAGGTCCCTGAAATATTCTAAGTTGTCAAAATTGGTCCTTGAATGAATCTTTGGTCAAATGGCGTAAAAGGTTCCTAAACTTTGAAAAATGTCAAAAATAGTCCTTGGTGAATTTAAAAAGTGAAAATAATCAACAATGGTCCTTGTACTATTAAAGTTTGGCGATTGGTCCTTATTATATCTTTGGAAAAGTGACAGGTTTGGTCCCTTATTTCACAGAATACAACTATGGTCCTTGTGTTTATAAGCTACAACAAACGGACCCTTGGTTATTAATAACCCAAAACACAATACCCAACCAACCCAAGCCCAATATCTAGCCCAAACCACGTTTTAAATTTATAACCCTCCTCTTTGCATAATCCTCACCCATGTCCGCAACTCAAAACCACCTTGGTTTCACCACTGCTTTTCCCCACCTTCCACTCACCACCACTTTTCTACACCTGTCTAACCACCCCCTTCCACCTCCACATCCATCCAAAAGCTTTAATTGAGAAAACCTGCTCAAGAAAATTGGCGCCAAAACTCCACATGGACGAATATGATGATTTTGACCAATCCAATGGTTGGAATGAGGTGGGATATGTTCAGAGATGTCGACAAGAGTTGAAAAGATCTTTATAAGAGAGAGAGGAAGCAATGTGAACATATAACTAGTGTAATTTTAATTTTCTTAGTCGTTTTTATTTTTTTAAGCTTTCCAGTGTAATTTTAATCTTCCAAGTACTTTGTTTAAGTAAATTTAAGTGTATGTGAACCTTTATCAATTATAAATTTCAAGTTTTACGTACGTATCCGCTTTATGCAATTTTTGAGCCAAAATCTCAAATTTAGCTTATGTTGTTTGTAGTTGTTGTTATGGACCCAGTAAGATCATATAAGCTCCTAGTAGCTTGTTTAAGCTATTAGAAACATTTTAAACTCATTTTAAGTTTCAAAAAGAAAATTTTCCAAAAATAACAATAAATTAGTGAAAAATAAAAAAAACAAATGAAATGAAGATCAAGACTGAAGCAGGGTGATATATGGAATGCTCTTGGTTTAGAAGCTTTATGGAAAGCTATTAGGGGTGTTCTCAGTTCTCAGTTCTCACTTTTGTGCTTAAACACAAATTGTAAGCTATTTTCTCAAAATTTGCATATTCTAGTATAAGTGTTTTAATCCTGTTAATTTTGGCTTAATCCTGTTTAAATATAATCATTATAAGTTATTAAATGGATTCCTTAGTTTAAAAGGCTGTTTCAAGTTGCTTAAGACTTCAAAACAGTTCTAATAAAGGGTGTTTGGATTGACTTTATTAACTGTGTTAGATAGTGTTCTACCCATTGTACTTGTTTATTGAAGGTTACATTAGGTCCTAATATCTCAGTTCAACAAGAAAAATCAGTCCTTATTTGGTTAAAAGTCAAAATTCCCTTTGATCACAACTTGTTAACTAACTGTTGGAATTTCATAATCATTGATCTTGTTTTCATGTTTACAAGTTGATAAAATTGATCAAACAAGTCTTAATTCAGCTTAATATAACATAGTTAATAAGTAGAATTAATCCTAAGTTCATAAAAGTCAAATTTTTAGTGTAATTAAAAAGTCAAATTTCAAGCTTAGTCGTTTTTGAATAAAATGGATAATTTTATATAGTATTTAATATTGAGTTTCATGCTTTGTGCTTTTGGAATATTAAATTTTAGCTGCTTAACTTAATTAGAAAAATATTAGTTTGCTTTTAATTAGCTTATAAAGTGCTTATTACTTAGCTTCTTTTGACACTTTTTCCAAAAACATGCCCTGCAGCACCAGTTTTACAAGCTATTTCACAAGCTCTCACAGAGCTCATTAGTGAGTATTAGCTTGTGTACCTTAGCTTTTTTAGAAGCTCACCTAGCTATCTCAAGGCTCCAAGCTTAATTTTCAAATTCCTAGCTTATTTGATAGGCCTGCTATTAGCCTTTAGTTTTTTCCATTTTACTTAGTACACTAATAAATCAGTGATTACCAGCTTTTTCAAAAGCTTCTCCCAAGCTTATTAGAGTAATCCAAACTTTGTAAATTAGCTTTTTAGAGAGTTTAGTTGGTTAACTTGTTAGTTCCAGTGGTTACTTTCATTTCCTAACTTATTTCAGTGCTTAAATTTAAGCTTGAAAGTGCCTAGATACTCAAACAGTTATACTGTGTAAATGTTTAGCTAAGTGCTTATTTGTAGTTTGTTTAGTGCTTATTTCTAATTCATTTTGTTTTTTCGTTGTTAAAATTAGCTTATTACAAGTTTCTTAGCTTATTTTCAGATTCACTCTTGCTTATTTCTAGCTTATTAGCCATCTTGGCTAAACATTGAGCTTATTCCATTTTTGCTAACTGTTAAGCAATCTTAAGCTTATTCTGTGCTTATTAGTGTTTTTCATAAAAATTTCTAGTTATAAAAATTGCTTATTATCATTAGCTTAATTAGTTTGTAAAAGAAAAAGTTCAAAAAGAAATAAAAAAATAAAAAGTCATTGCTGGGATTCGAACACTGGCCACCCAGCTCACCACACACACACCATACCAACTGCCCTTGGGTCTTTGACTGGTTTAACTCTGCAACATTTAATATATAAGCCTTGTTTGTCAATTTAGCTTATACGTATTATCTAGCTTATTTAAATAAGTTGTCATACCTTTTGTATTTTTCTTAGATTTGTATTAGTATAAAGTATTTTATAAAAAAAAGTTTCAGATTTTTCTTAATAGTTTTAGTATTTTTAATCATTTAATTAGTTAAAAATAGTATTTAATTCATAATAAAAAATATAAAAGTCAAAAAAATATAAATATTTTTTCTAAAATTTTATTTTGTCATATAGTAAGTAAGAAAATTGTTTTTACACTCGTAGGACTTTGATTTCACAAATTTTACGTTTTATCTTGCGCACTCGCGTAATTTTTATACATAACGCATACATTTCATTCTAGGTCATGTTTTTAGGTAATTTAGGTTTACGTTTTAATTAAAATAGTTTATTTAAGTTATTTTATTTTATAAATCAAGAAAAACATCAATTTTAAAAATAGTGATAGCGTTTATTTAATATAATTTAACTTTTTAATTTTCTTTAATTTGCATTTAAGCCCCTGTAATTCACAAACTTTCTCTTTAGGTATAATTATTCCAAAATCATAACTTTTTCCCATTCAATATCACTCGATCACTACACGTTTAGATTTAATCGTATAGCTCGTTGGGACTTAACGACCCGGGGAAACACTATACTCCTCTGATCTTAATTGCATTTCGTTTTCAGACTGTTTGGACTTTTTATTACGGTTGACCATTCACAAGTGATTAGCTTGTGTGATAAAACCTGACTGTCTGGAGCGAATCACTAGGCCAAAAGAATCCTGCCTCATAAATCTTTCGAGCAGTAGTATCGGCCCCATAATGCCCTCCAGCTGGTCCGTTGTGACAGTGTTCCAGAATCTGTTGTTATTCATCTCCTAAAATACATCTCCGAATAATACCATCTGGGCATGATTTAAATAGGAAAGGATCTTCCCAAAAGTAATATTTAAGATCTGAGAAGAACTTTTTCTTTTGATCATAAGTTTTGTTGCTAGGTAACACTCTGGCCGCGAGGTATTTAGCGAAGTCCGCATACCATGGTTCAGGACTAGGATCTTTAATTTTACCGCCATAAGATGCTCATCGGGAAGGAATCACGAATAGTTTCTATGTCAAGTTCTTCAAGCTCGTGGTTTTCTAGCGAGAGAGGTGATCACTGCTAAATTTTTGCCCCTTTCTTATCCTTGATTTCAATTTTAAATTCTTATAGCAGCAGCGGTACCCATCTTATCGGTCTTGGTTTGGCATCCTATTTATTGAACAAGTACTTCAAGCAGGGTAATGGTCGGTGTAGACAACAGCTTTTTGACATTACTAAATAAGATCTAAATTTATCAAAGGCATAAACCACTGAAGGAGTTCCTTCTCTGTGGTCGTGTAATGTTCTTGTGCCTCATTTAAGGTTTTACTAGCATAATAAATGGGTTGGAATTTTTTGTCCACCCTTTGTCCAAAAACAGCTCCTACCGCATAATCACTGGCATCGCACATAAGTTCAAAATCGTTGCCCCAATCAGGAGCAATAATAACAGGGGCAGTAGTCAATTTTTCTTTTAAAATATCAAAGGCTCTTTTGCACTCATCATTAAAGTCAAATTTTGCATCCTTCATGAGAAGTTGGGTCATAGGTTTAGCAGTTTTGGAAAAGTCTTTTATAAATCTTCTATAAAACCCAGTGTGCCCAAGAAAACTCCTAATTCCCTTTAGATTAGTTGGATAAGGGAGTCGAGAAATAACGTCAACCTTAGCTTTATCAACTGCGATCCAGGTTCGTGAAATTTTATGCCCCAAAACAATCCCTTCTTTTACCATAAAATGACATTTCTCCCAGTTAAGGACAAGGTTGGTTTCTTTACATCTAGCAAGCATTTTAGATAAATTATAAAGACAAGATGAAAAAGAATTACCAAAGACCGAGAAATCGTCCATGAATACTTCCATAAAATCTTGGCACATATCCGAGAATATTGCCGTCATGCACCGTTGGAATGTGGCAGGGGCATTGCATAGTCCAAAAGGCATTCTTCGGTAAGCGAATGTTTCATAAGGGCAAGTGAAAGCAGTCTTTTCTTGATCCTCTGGGGCGATAGAAATCTGAAAATATCCTGAAAATCCATCAAGGAAACAATAATATTCATGTCCAGAAAGCCTTTCTAATATCTAATCGATGAATGGGAGTGGAAAGTGATCCTTCCGCGTTGCGTCATTTAATTTTATGTAATCGATGCACACCCTCCAGCTAGTAACCGTTCTTGTAGGTATCAGCTCGTTATCTTCGTTAGTGACCACGGTCATTCCTCCTTTCTTTGGCACAACATGAATAGGACTAACCCAAGGACTATCGGAGATAGCGTAAATTAGACCTGCATCCAGGAGTTTAATGATTTCGTCTTTTACCACATCTTAAACTTTTGGGTTTAATCTTCTTTGTGGCTGCACTACTGGTTTGAAATCATCTTCCATCAGTATCTTGTGAGAACAGTATGAAGGGTTGATCCCTTTTATGTCAGAAACTTTCCATGCAATAGCTCCTTTGTGCTTGCTTAAAACCTGTAATAGCAATTTCTTTTCCTCGTCAGATAACAAAGAAGAAATCACCACAGGAAAATTAGGATCATTATTAATAAATTTATATTCTAAATGAGAAGAGAGTTCTTTGAGTTTGGGAGTAGTATCAGCTTTTTCCAGGAAGTTTGTTGAACATAACGTTTGGTTGTTCACAACGTCTTCTTCCCATTCTTCTTCTTCATCGTTAGACATGTCATCATTATCTTCAAATTTCAATGATTTCAAAGGGTTAGGCTGAAAGCATTCCTGAGCATGTTTCTGGACATTAACTTCGATTAGGTCGAGATCCTCAAGGTTGTCGTCAGTGAAAGAAGCATATCTCATTGATTTTTCTAGATCGAAGGTAATCTTATTATTTCCAATTTTTAAAGAGATCTTCTTGTTAAAGAGATCAATCATAGCATGTGCTGTGGCAAGAAAGGGCCTCCCAAGTAAAATGGGGACATCATCCTCTTCCATTTCAAGGACAACGAAGTCGACCGGGAAGACAAATTTATCAATCTTGACAAGGACATTCTCAGCAATTCCTTTAGGATGTTGAGTTGTTTTATTTGCTAGCTCAATGCACATTCTATTTGGTTTTAGGTCCCCCAATTCCAGACGTGAGTAAAGCGAGAATGACATAAGGCTAATGCTTGCCCCTAGATCGGCAAGGGCTTTATCGAACATGATACCTCCGATGGTGCAAGGCAAAAGTGAAGCTCCAGGATCTTCTTCTTTGAGAGGCATGTCTTTTAGTAGGGCGGGCAGAACACCTTTGATTCAAGGTAACCTGCGTCCGATCAGAAAGTCTTTTATGAGTGAGGAGGTCCTTTATGAATTTAGCATATTTGGGCATTTGCTCAAGAGCTTCAACGAGAGGAATGTTAATGCTGAGTTGTTGTAAATTTTCCATGAATTTCTGAAATTGCACTCGTTCTTTCTCCTTCTTAGTTCTTCCCGGAAATGGCATGGGAGGAACATAGGGACGAACTTTTTCCACAGTTGGTTGAGTGTCCTCTGTTTCCTTGTTGCTATTTTGAGGTATATCTTCATTCTGAACATTCGAGCTTGAGGGATAAGCTGGTTCTTTATAGTTTAATCCGCTTCGGGTTGTTATAGCATGAGCTAGATCCCAAGGATTTGGTTCAGTTGTGCTAGGAAGTTCCCCTTCATCTCTCATTCTGACTGATTCTGCGAGCTTTCCGACCTGATTCTCTAATCTTCTTATAGCAGTTGCTTGAGTTCTTAGCACATGGTTGTAATCTTTCTTGATGTTATATACCAATTTTTCACTTTCTTCTTGCTTTTTGCTAGATTCCTTCACAAGCTTTTTTACAGCCCTTTCTAGATCCGTCACTCTTCCTTCAACTGGTTTATCGAACTTGTGTTTAACCATCTTTACTTCTTCAGTAAGGGATTGCATATCGACTTCAAATACCTCCAATTTTTTTATTACCGATTGTAGCTCGATTGGGTTTTCATTCCAATCTTCATTCCAAAATGAAGAGTGGAGGGCTATGTAACACCCCCAAAAATGACTCAGCGGAAGCATACAAGTATTGGGGTGCTACTAAATTGGTATCACAACATAAGCATAGAAAAATTGGTTTTTCATAAATAAACTTTTATTCATTCTTAAAAACAATGTTTACATTATTAATTAGTGTGGAAAATGGCCCATTATAAAAAAGATGGTCCCAATACATAAATCGAGTCATCTATGACCATGCCATGCCTTTGCCTTGCGCCTCCAAAGATAAGCTATCACCTCAAAACCTAAAGATACATGCTAAAAGGGGTCATTTGGTGAGTTCATAGGTTTATTTAAAAATGGATTTCAGTATACTGTTTCAAATTTAATTTTTGATGATCATTACGTCTTGCATAATGTCATAAAGTTTATGATTTCAATTCATAAAAGGATTTCATAAAAGAGATTTCACTAGTGGACCATAAGTAGGGTATATGTACATTACAACGAATATAATGTCATATATTGAATCTATTACGCTAGCACTAAGTTCATGCAACCGACTATGACATGGGTTTATGTATGCACAAGGAAGTCATACAAATAAGGAGCCCATGGCGAGTGTTTATCCCGATACACTCGGTCCCGACATGCTATATGTTTCGCCTTGACCCAAGCGGGGTCAACCGAACAAAGGAGTCACCACCATAGATCTATTTATAACATTCGTAAGCTCCCAGCCAGAATTGACGGTTCATGAAAAGGGCATTTTGAGATCTAAAGTCTTAGGCTAAGTTCTGCGTATTCTAGGTCAAAGGTTTTGGTGTTGTCCTTAAAAGCATCTAGGTATGATGTATCTTAAAACATATCAATCAAAGGGCATAGTATGCATAGAATCCAGAATTTTAGTAATTAAATCATTTAAGTAAAATGAGCACGTATTTTCCAAAACATTATAAAACAAGTAAAAGTAGAATTTTATGAAACTCACCTTGGAAATGTGCAATATGAAGTCTAAAGGGAATTAAATCAAGGAGTGATAGTGCACGGCTCCGACACGCAACCTAATTAATATGGCAATTTAGTCTTTATGTTTAAGACTCGATAAAGTTTAACTAACTTTATAAAAAATTTCAATATTTATGTTGTTGTTCTTGTTGTTGTTGTTGATGTGGCATCATTTATTGTAAAGAAATCTTCAAGAAACAGAGTGGATTTCGGCTTAGGAAGGATGGCATGAAAGGAAACTCAAGGAAGGAATGACGAGTTTGATTCAATGTCGACCAAAGGATAGTATACGGAGGGGTTGTATGCTTAATATAAGGCGTCGTCGATGGAAAAGACAAAGGTATATATATCAAGTGTATATATATATGTACTTAGAGCATTTAGTATTATAAAGGAATTTAAGTTTCAATTTAATTCATGAGTAAATTGTATTAGAAAAATATAATGTAGGTTTCTAATGATTATAGTCCAAATACTAATATGTTTCAAAAAAAAAGTTGTATATACATATTTTCATATCGTCTAGTCCTTAAAATAATTGTATTTCAGGTGATATGTTTTGAAAAGATATATATATATAATAAGTGTGTATATATTTTCATCTCAATTAATATTAACAGTAAATTAATACCTTAGCTTAATATATATACAATTTGCATTAGAAAATAATATATTAGTTTTCTAATACATTTCATTAATAAATAGGTTTTTCCCAAAATTTGGTATGTCTAATGTGTATATTCATGTTTAAATATCAAAACTATATGTCTCATTTTATTAAGTCTAACATCCGGTTTTAATAATTAAGCTTGTATGTTTTGTGTCTCGTATAATTCATAAGTCGAGGTGAATGAGAGTCATTGTTTTATAAAAATATGTTTTTCCATGTTAATAATAATGTTGTTACAAATGGAGTGAAGGAAAACGAGTCGGAAGAGTTATTTTGGAAGTGTCGGACGAGATTGAATAATATGGGCGGGCTGTGGCCCGAAGCACAAACCGGATGGACACTTATTAATTGGTAAATGGATCACGGCCCAAGTACTAACTAAACTGGCCAAGGAAATTGGTATCAAGGAAGTGGGCTAGTTTGAGATGGGCTGGCCTATCCTAACACCAAATAGACCCTCAAAGTTACTCACAGGCCAAATGGCCCAATACCAAACTGGACGCACCCTGGGTAAATTTTGCAGACAAAACTTTTGGTGATGTTTTTATCAAAGTGATTTTGGGATGTAATATGAAAAGAAGATCAAGAAAATGTTGATGTAAGTAGTAAGCTCACAACTCGAGTCATGATCTCACGAGGCCATTGGCTATGCGTCTCGTGCCTAGACAACTCATCATGAGTCAAGTACTCGGGTCAAGGGACTACCCTTAGACTCAACGTAACACGTCATACCGCATGGGGTTTAGAGTAAAGTGAGGCTAAAACCAAAACGCAACTACTTGGAGTTTTTCTAATCGCTCCTAGATTTTGACCAGGTACCAAATAAGTTATCAGACGACAAGAACAACTAGGAAAGATATGGGCCGCGGTACCATGCCTTTCACGCAAGACACTTAGGTCAAAGCCAGTAAGCTTTTAAGCATGGCAATAAGTCGAAACAAATAAGCTGATAGGCAAAACTAACCATGACAAAGAGCCTAAGAGACATTTTCAATTAAACCGTGAATAGTGATAAGCTAATAAGCAGATCTTTGAAATAAGCCGATATAACGAAAAGCAAATAAGCCAAAAACTAAGACACCAAAACTTAATATTTTCTGTTTCTTTCTTTTGTGTTTCTTAACAACAACAACAACATATCAAGTTTCAAAAATTCCAAAATCCTCAAATCGACATACATAAGTCGAATATAACAAAACAAGTTTAAATAGATAACAAAATAACAAAAAGACAATGTTCAACCTTGGTGGGTCGAGGAAGACTAAAACCGAACCCCACATGATCTTTAATTGGCACGCTCGGAGATGAACCGGAATGAATTGAGGCTTGAATTAGCTTCCTTCTTCCTCGAATTACCAAACCCCCATGGTAATTATAAAAACCCCTTTGAGCCAAGAACCCTAATTTTTGTATGAACCCTAATTACTTTTGTGTTGTGATGAGTGAATAAACCTGCTTCAAGAGTTGACTCTATTTATAGATGTATATTAAGGAAGCCTTATGTTCTCTTTCTCTTCTTGGTTTTAGTGTGACACCCTTCTTGGCTCGCGTCCCTGGCTACAGTCGTCTCCCAAGACAAGATGGTGCTGGCCTAGGTGAATAGGTAACCATTTGGAGGAAGGTGACAAAGAGCTACTGGGTTTGACTCTCAAAAGGAGGAGAATACATCTGTTTTGGTGTTTATTCATGTGGGAGAGAGAGACAAAAGAGAGAGGAGAGTAGATAGGGTAGGAAAGTGATGGGACGAAAAAAAGAGGTGGGTTAGGATTAATATCATTTTTCTTTTGTCCTATTATTAAATACAGTATAGTCTGTACTCCGTGTTTTGTCGAATCCTAGAGTAAACGTACCTTCCCGATACTCGAAAAATATAGAAATTATGTTTTTGGAAACGATGTCTTAAACGTAATAATATAACATTATTATTACGTAGAAATTTGATTTTAACTGTTTGCCGTTATTTAATTGGTGTCGGTATGCATGCGGTGTCGTGGCTTCCTAAATTCACGAGATAACCTCTCGTTTTCTTTTGTAAATTATCATTGAATGTTAAAATGTGTATATTTCACTTATATAAGTATTTATTTTTAGTTTTGTATGCTACTGCACTGCAGTATGCGAAATAACTTTTAGATTAAGCTTATGTATGCTTTAATTTTAACTTGGACAATAATAAATTTCACATATATATATACAGATACTTAGTAGACAGGTATCATGTGTGCGGTGTCTTATTTTTAAAAGAAACGAGATGACCTCTCATTTTTAAATTTAAATATTGACAACTGTCAGAAAACAATCGATTTGAATTTCCTGACGAATAAATATTATTATAATAATCCGAAATTTTACGGGTTGTTATAGGCTACTTCTTCAACTCTAGTCCATCCTTTATCAGCAGTCATTAAATGGATAGGTTCTTTTGAGTCTAACAATTACCGAGTTTTGATATTAAGCCTATTGTAAAATATTTGCAGTTGCTCGTGTTTGTTAAGTTTATGCTCAGGGCATTTGAGGATGGCTTCATTGAATCTTTCCCAAGTTATAAATAGCGGTTCATCATTGAATTGGCAGAACCTCCTAATTTCATCAACTTGCTGGAGGATTTTTGCAAGGGTTCGGTATTCTTTAAGAAAGGCTTTTTTGAATGCATTCCATGTTGTGATAGATCCAGAAGGTAGTTTCTTCAGCTAATCTCTAGCTCTTCCCTTGAGGGTAAAAGGGAATGCTCTCATCATAATATGGTCTCTGGAGATGCCTGATGCATGGAACAAATCAGCGATTTCACATTCTTTAGCGATGTGCTCGTGTTCTTCTTCATCCCTGTTTCCATAAGCGGATCTCTTTAGTTCTTCGCATAGTCCCTTAACTTCGAATTTCAAATTTTCTTCAAGTTTGGAATAGTGATTCCTTGTTTAACTTTAGAGGTGGTGAGATAATCATTCATGGTGAGAGACATAATATCAGAATAAAATAAAGACTTAAATAAAAATCCTAATATAACTCCCTCAGAAAAGCCAAAAACTTGATGCGTGTTTCTCTGGACCATGTTTTAATATTTATAAGTCTCGTTATACCTATGGTCTACCCTAATGCACTAACGGACATTGTACCTGGTCGTGTGTAGTGTAGTATTCGGAAAAACCGAGGTCATTCCAAGAGCTATGTGTGCGGATTTAAACTAAGTCTAGGTGTCACAGATTTTAATATGATTTTGATATTGAATTAACTAATTAACTACTAAAGCAAATAAAGGCGAGGGTTGTGATCAATAAAGGAGAGGGGTGCTAACCTAGTTATTCATCCTAACTAGTTATGTTTATGTCTAATTACTTTAAATTACTTCAGGTGGGGTCAAAGTCGCTAGGACAACATTTGGTCGATTCGTTCTAACCTATCGTAAAGGGTCCCACTGAGAAATCGGTGACCGTCGTAAGTCCGGTTGTTCTTAGTCCCAAGCCAAGTCATTAAGTACTTGCTACATGCTAGATTCATAACAATGAGTGCCCAAGGCCAGCAACTTAAACACTCATCCCCTTCTTAAGTTCATCCAAACGGTAGGTGATCAGAACATTAGTCAAATCGCGACAAGAGAAGGGTCGTCAGTTGGTCATATCTTACCCTTCCCACTCGGTCTACCTACTTAGGGTCGGGTTGGTCATATCTCCTAAGTAACTAACCACTACTAGCCATTCAAAACTACTGAAACAAGGGTAGCTACCAATAAACTATGCATGCATACACTTAGAAATAATTATCTGAAAGCAATGTAAACATAAAAACAATTAATGAATCATAACTAGGCGGAGACTGGAGGTGCTTAGCCGCACATATTAACTAAAACAATCGATTCAATGTTTAACATTACGAAATACATGAATTGAAAGTAAAGAAAAGATAAAATGCTAATGCTTATTGTAGGGGAGTGATTTCTCCTTTGGAGATAGCTCCGTATGCTCCTCTAGATCGACCTTTGACTTCTACTCTTGTTCACTTGGTGTTGTGTGTGTGAAATGGGATGCTTTGAAATCTTTGGAATTGAGAAGTATTTATAGGCCGGATCCGGTTACTGCCAGTAACTAATATTAAGAGTTCTACCGTAACATCCAATTCTTCGTCATTTGCACTAAAAATCTTTGGTTACTGGTAACATCCGGAAGGGAGTTACGCCGTATCTTCAATAAATCTCAGTTACCCGTAATTGATACAATAGTTACTACTGAGCTTGTGTGGCCTTGCGCAAACCTCATTTGACCTAGTTGGTTACGTCGTAATCTTTGGGAGAGTTACCGTAATCTTACATTGCTTGGTTTTGAGCCACGCTTTAGTTACTGGCGTAATGAGAGAGAGTTACGTTGTAACTTCTTCAAAATGAGCATACTATGATATATCTTCAATAAATTCTCCAAATCCGCGTCTCTTAAGCTCCAATCCTCGTAATTTGCCTGAAAGTGAAATATAGAGGAAAACAATGAAATCCATATAAATGATATAAAATACGAACATTATCGGGGGAAATTGACACTTAATATTCAGGACTATTTGATGTTATCAGAACCTTTTTTTCAACTATCTATTAAACAAAAGTATGAACATGGGGAAGTAAAAGATAGATTTTTTATTGCCATTAAACAAACGTAGAACCCTTTTTACAATATAAGCCACTAAACAATATAAGATCAACACATAAAACACTACAAAGATTACCTTTTATATCAAGTAAATGTGCTCTAACCCTTGAATACGATCCTTGTCTAGTTTCAGTGCAAAGGTTGCAAATAAATTTCCATGCTCCTCCTGCTGCACCTTGCTTTTCGAGTTTAGTCACATATTCCCACAATGGAGGTTGATCTGTATCCGTACTTGATGATCATTGTGTTTCTTGAAAAGCCATAATAGATATTCGATAGAGATTATGAGAGAGTATGTATATAATCGTATATGTATATGCGTGCGGATGCCCTACTGTATATGCCGGTTGGGTTCCCAGCCTTTTGGAATAAAAAGACCCATTAAAACCCAAAAGAAACGGCTTGGAAATTTCTTGGAAATCCAGAAACGGCTTGGAAACTTCATAGGAAACGTTTCGAACATTAGGAAGCGAAAACGTTTGAGGCGGGCGTATCCGGTTTCCACCCCCGTTCCAAGCAGAACAGCACCTTGTAGGCGTTTCGGTGCTTCATAGCTTTGCAGCTCACATTCGGACCATATGTCCACGAGTTGGGGGCGACTCAAACCTCACATCACTTGACTCGACACATAGCTCGTTTGATACAAAATACTTCAGCAATCTGGTGAACAGAAGAGGGGTCTTGAGATCTGATCACGTATTGTTCAATGACGGTGTAACTGATGAAATTGTTTCAAGATATAATGAGGACCAAAAGAAATTCTTTAAGGATTTTGCAAAGTCTATGATTAAAATCGGTGACATCAATCCATTAACGGGAAATAGAGGTCAAATTCGTGTTAACTGCATAAGATTCAATTAAGAATGTTAGTGGTAAAACATTCACACATTAGTATTCATTTATCTTGAGTTATTTAGCTATTGCGATTTAAAGTTTGTTCTAAATTTATGAAGTTAGTTGTTAATGTACTTATGTACACATTGTCGGGTTTTGCCATTTTTGTACTTTGTTTAAGATTGTGTTGTTTCATTATTGTCAACTTTTAAATTTATGCTCCAGTTTTCAATTTATTTGTATATATTTTTGATTTTATATCACTTGGCAGGGACGGAACCGGGGGTTCTAGTGAGGTCTCGGACATTAATGGAATTTTTCAATGTAGTGTTAAAAAAATAATACTCCATCCGTCTCAAATTTATTGTCAGGAGACAAAAAACACAAAGTTTAATAAAAGTGGGGCCACTACAATTTTAAACCACACAAATAGAATATTCACAAAAATTACCTTTTTATTACTAAAAATGGAATGTGGACAATCATTTTGAGACAACCCAAAAAGGAAATATGGACAATAGATTTGAGACGGAGGGAGTAATAAAAAATAAAAATAAGAAAACTTTGATTTTTCTCAAATGCATATTAAATGTATTCGGTCCATCGAAATATATTTTTTAAATACAACTTAAATGCACTCGGTCCGTTGATTTGTCCTAAATGCGTTTTAAGTCACTTTTTAACTCTATTATATTACGGTTACCTAATTATATTTGGTTCTGATTTCATTCATGTCACTTGCTTGTCGTCTTTGTCACTTAAATAGCATATATAAATCTTTAAACATATGTAGATATGATTATACAATTAGTGGTTGTTCTTTCCAACATATAAACAATAAATGCATAAAATAACAATTATAGCCTTATGTTTATTACTTGGTAAAACCAGAAAAGAATATGAATATAAGTTGTAGCGTATTAAGTAAAACCTCTATAATTAATACTCGATAAAATAATAACATCGATAAAATTATTAATTTTTTTGGTCCCAATTTGAAATCAGTACAAATTTGAATCACAATTGATAAAATAATAAGATAATAACTTTTTTGAAACCCAATGTATATATATTAGTGCGAAACTATAAATTAATAATTAATGAAAAATTTCATATACATATATGATACATATCAAAATTCTAAGATTGTTTAGTAAAAAATGAGCCTATAGTTAATTATTTTTTGTTGAGCTTCAAATCTATATTGAGTTCATCTTTAAATCTTTCTATTGCACTAAAGAGTTGAGGTTTTGTCTTCTCCCTATTGCACTAATGAACTTAACAAATTCAATTAATTGGTAAATGTTAATTGAGACTTGTTTTTCTAATTTATTTTCCTTCTCTAACTATATATTGTAACTAGTATATTGAACTTGTAAATTTAAAGGCCATACGTAAAATTGCTCTAAATTAATAAATTATTAATTTATCAATATATAATATCTCGCTAAATTAATAAAATATATCAGTCCCAACATTATTAATTTATAAAAGTTTTACTGTATAAAGTAGTCATGCATTCCTTGTCGTAAAAACTGAACTCTATCCCTAAACCAAAACAAAACTCCGATTTTGATTCAGAACACCAAAAATAACCACACATAGTATAGCTCAAACTGTCTAATATAATTGACTATTATCTTTAGCATAAGTATTTTTATATTAAAGCGTTTAAGTAAAATTATTGCTAGTAAGTTATTGGACTATGAATAAACCCTTATCTAATATGGGATTATTGGGCTAACTATTGGGCTAAAATAATTTTTGATTACTCGGATTTTGGGTTAACACCTCTTTACATAACCTTGCATTTTCTAAAAGACATTTCCAATATCAAAGGAAAAAAAAACCATAAAATTTGCTAAAAATGACACAAAACCTTTGTTTTTCAACTTATGCGACTGCAAAACTGTGCGACTTAAGTGTCACAATAATGTTAGAGTCACACGGTTACACAACTGTCAAAAGTCATAAAGATTGTGCAACTTCACCTCTTTTGAGACACTTGTCACAAAACTAATTTAGTCGTATCGTCTAGTGGTCGCTTAAGTTATAAAAAAAATATATATATATATATATATATATATAATATAATATAGAGGTGATATCAAATAAAAAGAAGATTTTTCGTAAAAAGAATAAGAAGGATTTTTGGCCCTTGATTTAAAATCAACGGATGAGATTAACTATAATCCTAATTAACTACTTAGAGTATAAAAGTAATTTTCACATTCATCTGTCATTGTAACTAACCTCTATAATAATACACCGCTTCTTTGATTTCCTTTTTTGATTTCTCACCTACAAGCACAGAGAAACCCAGAAAATCTTCAATCCTAAAACTCATAGTCACGATCAACTATAATCCCTCTCACTATAATCTTTAATCCGTTCACCAATATTCAATCAAATTAAATTTTGTAACACCAATCAGTTATTAACACAATCACAATCGTGGATTCCAAGCTCAATTTCGAATTTTTTCCAGAATTTTATCGATTAATATAGTGATAATCAAGGTGTGTATTTTTCACGTGTTAAAATTGATTTGGGTTTAACATCAGATAAAGCTTTTTGTTGTAATTTAGTGTATTTAATAATTAGTTTGTGCTATTATTGTAATTTGATATGTAAATCAGTGTTTTTTGGTGTAATTTGCTGCAATTATAGATTTGTGGTGGAAATTAATGCACAGATTCATGTTATTATAGTATCTATTATATAATTCTTGCTATTATTGTGAATTGATATAAAAAATTGTGTTATTAGTGTAATTTGATGAAAGTTTGTATTTGTGAAGAATCTGATGCACAAATTAGTGTATTTGTGACACAAAATTTTGTTATTAGTGTTTTTTATGAAAACTTGTATTTTTAGCCAAATCTGATGCATAAATTAGTGTATTTGTGACAAATATGTGTGTTTATGCGATTTTATGATTAATATGTATAACTTTTAGTTAAATAAACTAACAAGAAATGAACATCGATTTGGTTTATTTTGTTTTGCTATGGTGCAGTAGTTATAGCTTTTTCTTTTGTAATTAGTGCATTTGATATATAATTTTGTGTAATTAGTGTCACATGATGCAGATTTGTACTTTTAGTAGGATTTGATGGGCAAATTAATGAATTTGATACATAAATTTGTGTTATTAGTGTACTTGATATAAATATGTATCTGTAGCAAAAGAATTTAGGCAAAAAAAAGTTATTAAAAACAACACTCAACAAATATATTCTTATTAAAATTGTATGCACAAATTAGTGTTATTATTGTATATGATATAAAATGTGTATTTTTAGTGTAATTTGATGAAAATTTGTTTTTGCAGTGGAATTTGATGCACAAATTAGTGTATCAATCGTTGAAGCATCAATCAAGAGCATTACTGGTGTGGTGATGATTAGATTTCCATGAGGTGAGTCGTTGAAGAGTATCAATCGACTTTAAGATTACTTGTAGATCGAGTGGGTTATTTTAGAGTTGAGATAAGGGCATATTCAACTGATTTATTCCATTTATTATGAATGACAGGAAATATTTGGTTCTGCACCTTCATACTTCTATAGGTTCCGCAATTGTGTAGTTACGGCTTAGTGAAACAAACTATCCCCACGACCATGAAATTGCTATGTTTTTTATTTTGGGATATCCCATAAACATTGCATGATTCGTTGGCTAATTTGCCTGCCAAGATACCCTCTTGCCATCATCGCTCCAAATTGAACTTTGTAGCAACTCTAACATGACTAAGAAGTAAACAATGTAGTTATAGTGCAATTCTTTTTTCATTTGCAAGTATTAGAGCCTTTGGATTGAGACTTTGATTTGAGTTGTATGTGTTCTCCTCTCTTTTCCTCCGGAATGTTTCTAGTGCTGATTGGACATATTACATTTAGAATGTGACATGATTTAGTTATAGTCATTATTTTCTATTGGTACTTGATTTTTTGCACCATAACATCATCATTGATATCACTTCTCATTTCCTATCTATATAGTGTATGTTTTATTATTACATTTTTATATTTCAACAGTTCTGATGATTCTTGTGTCACACGTTACAGATTATTGTCATGGAGGAAGAAGTTTTTTTTTCCTATATCAAGTTTATTGAAAGTTCAACTAGAGGTGGTTGCATTCATGAAAAGTTTAGTCCGTTCACTCATAAAGACTGCCCTTCTACAGCTCCATTAATTTTTTTTTTTTTTTTGGTATCATTATCATCAGTTTACACTACCTCTTTGAGAATCCAGATATTCAGGATTTGTAATGTTAACTTTTGACATAGCTACTTTATAAATAAATTATTGATAAGTCGTCAACTACTTTCCTTGTGGTCAGTTATCTTAGTTTATTGTGGCCATTGTGTTGATCCTCTTTCATTAAATATATGATTGTTAATTTCAAGTTTGTGATCATTCTCATTGACATACGCATATGAAAATCACAGGGCCGAATTTGAATGGGCCTTTTGGAAAGCAATATGGTACAACTGCAGGGTATTCATATTCTACTGTCGATAAGAACATGACTGCTTTATAGTAGCATGTTAGTCTGAAATTTATGTCCACCGGTTATTTTGGCCGAGGATCTAAAGTATGCCATGTTATTAAATATAAAACTTTATTTTAAACAACTCACGTCGATTACAGAGACAACACTTTTTCCAACATCATACGAAAATAGATGCACATTTTTCCAATTTCATGGACAAAATAGTTTTGTTTCAAAAATCATATGTCGATCAACGATTAAAACCTAATAAGCAATGATACTCTCAACAAAGTACATAAAAGAGATACAAAAATCTATTTTTATTACGGAAAGTGATCTCATTTCCTTGCACAAAGTTTCAACCTGAACACAATTCAACTAAGATATAAGTCTTCATGAAGAAACATCCCATTTCTAAAGAAATACAATTCAACAACAATACAATCATTTTGTTTTAAAACAAAATTGAATCTAACTAAGACATTCTATCATCAATGTGATTTTGCAGATCTTCCACCTCATCCTTTAATCCATATTTCCCAGTTCTTATTTCATGTCAGATATATGCTTTAAGATGACGCGACATAAAGAAAGCATAATCAATACAGTAAATCTGGGTTCTCCATCTTTTACAAACTTTCTTCCGCGCTTAGCTAAATCTTGGATGTTCCTCGGATGCCAAGTAGTTAGGAAAAGCTCAATCTACGAAGATCATAATACTACAAAAAGTATAATTTTTGATGCACATAGTGATTCATCCTTTAGTATAATTTTTTAGAATGATTGCAGAGAACGTTGCATAAGAAGGAGGTAAATACATCAACATTGTTTTACGCACATCCTGCAAATGTCGTAAGGAATTCAGTAAGCAAGGTTTTCCTACTGTCCACCTGCACTAGTTATGAACATTGTTTTAGAAAATATGCGAATAATTTATAATTATACCCCTTACTTTAAAAAGGCTTGGCAAATTCATGAGCATACTACAATCGTTAAAATAGTTTAAATATCACATGTTGGCAACTTATTCCAATTTCAAAGTTTATTGCAAAACACAGTCTCCTAATTGGCGTGTCTTATTTATTTTGTTGTTTGTGGAATTTCAAGAAGATCTGATAGATACTAGTCACAAAATATCAGCAATTGGCTTCGTGATTCACAAAATTAATAGCATAAGAGTTATTGTTTAGTGCCCTACAAGCTTTTTGAAGCTTTTTGCCATTTTATCTTTTAAATAGATTAAATCTTCATTCTTACTATTGTCCATTTTTAACACACAAAACAACAGGTATGTCAAGATATCACTTAAATAACTTCCTATCAACAAAATTGAACATTAACTCATTTTGATGCACAAAACATTATTTTTCATACAAAGGCGTGTTGATTAGTAAGGAGAGCACTTTCACTAACTTCCTATGAAAACTAATGCATATTTAGCCCATTTCGATGTGCAGAACAATGATATTTTTATACACGGGTATGTTGATAACCTAATGATATCAATTTACTAACTTCCTATTAAAACTGATGCATATTTCATCCATTTTGATGCACAAAATAATGTTATGTCATACAAATGTGTGTTAATGGCATAAGGATATCAGTTTACTAACTTTAAGTGAATACTAATGCACATTTGGTCCATTTTTATGCCTAAAATAAGGTTATTTTACAAAACACTTTCAATTACCCAAAATAAGTAGTTCACCTTTACTAACTTCCTATGAAAAATAATGTACATTTAGACAATTTTTAATGCACAAAATAGTGTCATTTCAAACAATAGTGTAGTGATTTTCTAAGCATGTCACCTTTTCTAAATTCCTATGAAAACGAATGCACAAGTAAAACCATTTTAATGCTCGAAAATAGTGTTAATTCACACAATAGCTTTGTTGATTACCTAATCATGTCACCTTTACTAACTTCTTATGAAAACGAATGCACAGTTAGACCATTTTGAATGCACAAAACGGTGTTATTCCAAACAATAGTGCACAAATTATCGAAGCACGTCACTTTTACAAGCATCATATGAAAACTAACACACATTTAGCATATTATTACTGTGGAAAACAATATTATTTCACACAACTCTGATTATCCCAACATATTACTCTTTTACTAATTTCCTTCAAAAACTAATGCACATTTAGACCACTTTTTAATATACAAAATATTGTTATTCCACACAACTCACGATTATCCAAAAGTAAACCATTTTAATGCACAAAATAGTGTTAATTCACACAAAAGACTGTTGATTACCTAAGCATGTCACATTTACTAACTTCTTATGAAAACGAATTAGACCATTTTTAATGCACAGTTAGACCATTTTTAATGCACAAAACGGTGTTATTCCAAACAATAGCGCACAAATTACTTAAGCACATCACTTTTACTAGCATCATATGAAAAATAACACACATTTAGTATATTATTAATGTGGAAAACAATATTATTTCACACAACTCATGATTATCCCATCATATTACTCTTTTACTAACTTCCTGCAAAAACTAATGCACATTTAGACCACTTTCTAATATACAACAAAATATTGTTATTCCACACAACTCACGATTATCCAATCGTTGCACATTATACTAACTCACAAAAATTAATGCTTATTTAGACCATTTTAGAGCACAAAACTAATTCAGATTTAGACCATTTTTAGTGCAGAAAACAGTGTTATTCCACACAAGTCATGATTATCCAAACATATTACATTTTTACTAACTTCCTATGAAACCTATCGCATATTTAGCCTATTTTGGATGCACATAACATTATTATTTCACACGACCCACGATTATCCAAACTCATCACACTTTTGCCAACTTCTTAAAAAAACCATCGCACATTTAACCCATTTTTAATGCAAATAACGATATTATTTCGTACAACTCACGATTATCAAAACTCATCGCACTTTTACTAACTTCCTACAAATATATCGCACATCCGGCCCATTTTAATGCAACAACTCAAAATTACAAAAACATATCACATTTTTTATAAACAATCTCCAAAAAATTGATGCACATTTAGCCATTTTAATGGACAAAACATGTACAATTAAACCTGAGGAACAATTTAATAGAATATATAGATTAAAAAAACAATTTTAAGCTAAAAAATAATTACCTGTGAAATTTGAAGGACGATCTTTCTTCATCTTCATCCGACTGTCATTCGTAAAATCACCAATTGAAAATTCGATTACTGTTAAATCATTATTCGCATCATAGATTCAAGATTGTTTGATGTGTTTTTGATTCATGGTGAAATCAAATTTTAATGGGTTCTTTAGAGAGAGAAATTAAAGTTAGAGAGAGATTAAAATGAGTAATGACACATCTGAGAAGTTTGATGTTGATGATACGGTGTGTTCTGGGTAAAGTTTGAGGGGTTTTTTAAGGGAAAATTACATTTTTGCCCTTTCAACAATAATTAGTTGTAGAGATTAATCCCATTCATTGATTTTAAATCTAAAGGTCCAAAATCTTTTTTATTTTTTTTACCAAAAATTCTTTTTTTATTTTAACTCCTCCCTATATATATATATATAGAGAGAGAGAGAGAGAGAGTAGGGATCCAATGAGAAGTAAATTAAAATAAGAAGTGGTGAGAATGACCAAAACTACGATTTGGTGATGAAATCGATCAGATTAGATGATTTCTATTCATATAGACGCAACATCTTGAGTTTGAAAGTTAATTTGATGTATAGGGGATTGCAAATTGATTTTCATGATTTCGCACGCGTCAGAGGAACAAAAACAAGAGAAATCATGAAAATATCAATATACATACGCATCCGATTAAAAGCTAAAACACACTATAGTACGTTATAATGCATCTAAGATTATAGGAATGATCTAATTTGCGCTTCTGTTCATCTCTGATTGATTATTCTTCTTCTTATTACTTCTTATTTTAAGTAATCTTCTTATTTGATCCTATATATATATATATATATATATATATATATATATATATATATATATATATATGTGTGTGTGTGTGTGTGTGTGTGTTTTGTTATCTACGCGATGGAATATGGATTTTTTGGGCATGTTTTTGGCATTTATTCTTTTTTAAAAGCAAAATAGTACCTTAAAGAAAAATATCTTAGGAAGGTAGCACTAATCAATAGATAATATTAATTTTTGAAAGACTATTCTTGTATTTATCCACTTTTTTATTGTGGATATTGCGTATTCGTTAACTACAAGAACAAGAATCTACCACAAATATTCCACCCACCCTTCTATAGCTCATAACGTTCTCTTTTGGCCCTTTATCTTATTCTATTTAGTAAATTTACACCGTCGTCCAAGTCGCTCCCAAATCACACCGCAGAAATTCCTTTTCTTTGCTTTTTGCTTGGGTTTACATATTGCACGCTGTTAGTCCTTATCGCTAACTGCCGTTATCTTTTCGTTATCTCAATGGCATAGTATCCTCGAAATCGATCACGTATCGTAGTCCTTTATACTAACGATCGTTAATAACTCCAAAATTTTATTAAAAAATCTTTCAGCGGTTTTAATCGATGCCCGTTCTTACTTTCATGCTTGTCCGTTTATATAATTTTGGCCTACTTTTTCTAACGTTTTCTCTTACGTTTTGTCCGTTTTATCACGTTTTCCTTAGTTTTACGCTTATACGCTTTTCTTACGTTTTGTCCGTTTTATCGCTTTACTTCGTTTTTCGCTGTCCGTTGTTCTTACGTTTTTGTCCGTTTTATACGTTTTCCTTCATTTTTACGCTTTTGTCCGTTTTTTTACTTTTGTCCGCTTATATACGGTGTAATTTAAAATGGCGTATTTTTAATCGAAAATGACGTATTTTTAAAAAAGCGTATTTTAAAAAATGACGATTTTTAATCGGAAAAAGTATTTTTTAAAATGACATATTTTTTAATCGGAAAAAATGGTATTTTTAATCGGAAAATGACGTATTTTTAAAAATGGCGTATTTTTAAAAAAACGTATTTTTAAATCAAAAACGTATTTTTAAAAATGACGATTTTTTAAATCGAAAAAAGGCGTATTTTAAAAAAAGTGACGATTTTTAAAAAAATCGTTTTTAAATCGAAAAAATCGGATTAAAAGCAGCGTCATTTTTAAATTACACCGTATAAAAGCAACAAAAGCGTAGAAAAGCGGACAAAACGCAGAAAAACTAAGGAAAACGATAAAAGGGACAAAAGCAGTTAAAAACTCGACAAAACGAAACAACGAAGGAAAACGATAAAACTTAAGAAAACGGACAAAAGCGTAAAAAGTAAGGAAAATGATAAAACGTAAAACGTAGAAAAATTAGGCAACGTGTATATAAGCGGACAAAAACGCCATTGAAAGCGTAAGAAAGCAAATAAACGATAAAAACGCTGGGTAGAAAAGATTTTTCTTTAATAAAATTTTGGAGTTATTAACGGCCGTTAGTATAAAGGACTAACGCCGCAAGTGATCGCTGGTTAGGACTAGCGGTGCCATTGAGATAACGAAAAGATAACGCGGTTAGCGATAAGGACTAACAGCGTGCAATATGTAAACCACAGGGAGCAAAAAAGCAAAAAAAAAAAGAAAGGGACTACCGGTGTGATTTGGAGCAAACCACAGGGACGAACGGTGTAATTTACTCTTCTATTTATTATAAATTCATTTTCTTTTGTTCTCAACTCAACTGTAATAAATGAAGGAATTGTCTAACGAGTGCCCTTAAGGTATTGGTTAAACCACATTTATTAAACATAAACTTTTCTTTTAGATTAAAAATTATATTTAATGCACATTAATGAAACTTATAAATTAACATAATTAAATATAATTTTTTATTAAATAAACTCAATGTTTCCTTTTATACTAACCTTAAACCTTCTTTGAGAGCACCCGTTAGACAAACCCATAAAAGAAAACCCTAGAAAAATGTATATAGTAATCTAGAAATGTGAATAACAAAGGACAACCAGTAAGGTTATGTTCAGTGAAATGTAGCAATAGCAATTAACAGTAAACAATAGCAATTAGCAGAAGTAATAAGCAATAAGTAATAGCAGTAAGCCGTAGCTGTTTGTTTTATAAAACGTTTGATAACATAGCATTATTTGTAATTTTAAATTGTTAAATGACGTAAATAGACATATATATATTAATAAAATAAAATAAAGACCAATTATAAAAGTAATAAAGTTAATGTTTTAACATAACCGTTATTTTACATATGCAACCTTATATGTATATATATATATTATGTATCTGAAAAATTAGTGGCTAGTATTGATACATTAGGGATGTTTCAACAAAAACAATTAAAAACATAAGATATTTGTATATATTTCTTAATCGGCAATAACTACAAATGTCTATATAAAAAATGGAGTGAATTACATAAATCGTCCTTGTGGTTTAGTAATATCACAGAGTCCTGTGGTGGCGAAGGTTTTGGCTGGTCGCATCCTTGGCTGAGTCTCGGCCCCAAAGGACCTCCCTTGCAAATTTTCTAACGTGAGGGCTAACGTCATTTTTGGTTTTAACGATCGGAGTTAATACATACAATCGTCCTTGTGGTTTGTAAAGTTCTGAATCTTGTCCCCTTGGGTTTATTATAATATTTTTAAAAAAAAACTGTTTTTTCTTTTTAAAAAATTAATTTTATTAAAAAAATAAAATTAAATTTAAAAAAAAAAAAAAAAAAGTTTTTAATTTATTAAGCGAATGTGAAGCGCGTAACTTTATATACGATTTCTATTTTCACGTTCTTATTTGTTTTATACGGTTTCGTTCGTTTTTGTATGAAAAATGTATGAAAACATTTTGTACAAAATGTGCGCTTGATGAAATGTGAAAACATTTTCATACAAAAGCAAGCAAAAATGTACGCTTGAATGAAAATGTATGAAAACATTTTCGACGTTTTTGTATGAAAAAATGTACATTTCATACAAAAACGCATATTTAAACAGCGTACGGTTTTGTTTAAAATGTATCGTTTGGCGAAAACGCATATTTTAAACAAAAAAAAACGCACGGTTTTGTTTAAAATGTACGTTTTGTATGAAAATGTACATTTTAAACAAAACCAGACGTTTTTAAAAACGTTTTTCTGTAAAACGCACATTTTAAACAAACCGTGACGTTTTTAACGATGTTGTATTTAAAAATGTGACGTTTTCATATTGAAAACGCATCGAAAATGTTTTCATACATTTTCTTTTCAAAACGCATTTTCATACAAAAACGTGCATATTTTAAAAAGCGTTAAGTTTTTGTTTTAAAATGTTTGATGAAAACGTACATTTTAAAACAAAAAAAAAAGCGTGACTTTAAAATGTACGTTTTGTATGAAAATGTATATTTAAATAAAACCGACGCTTTCTTTTAAAGAAACGCTTTTCATCAAAACTACATATTTTAAACAAAACCGCGACTTTTTTGTTTAAAATGATGCTTTATGAAAATGACGCTTTTTTCATACAAAACGCATCTAAAATGTTTTCATACATTTTCATTCAAAACGCATATTTTTTAGTTCGTTTTTGTATTGAAAAATGTTTTCATACATTTTCATACAAAAACGAACGAAACCGTATAAAAACAAATTAAACGTAAAATGAGAACTGTGATAAAAGCGTTTTTATAATGCCTCATCTCGTTTTATAATAAAATTAAATTTTTTTTTAATTTTTTTAATAAAATTAATTTTTTTTAAAAGAAAAAGTAGTTTAAAAAAAATATTATAATAAACCATGCGACGAGACGAACTTTTACCAAACCACAAGGACGATTTATGTAATTAACTCCGATCGTTAAAACCACAAAATATGACTTAGCCCCTCGCTAGAAAGTATTTGCAAAGAGAGGCCTTTTTTGGGACCTACGACTTAGGACAAGATCCGTAACTTTTGTAAACCACGCGACAAACCCTAAAAACCAATACAAGATCCTAATTACTAAACCACAAGGACGATTTATGTAATTCACTCTAAAAAATGAAAGACACTAAGTTTTGATAAAGCAACCAAACTTTTATAATGACCCATGCATTAATTAATTAATAAATAGGGGAAGTATAGTATGGCTATGTTTGGCTATTAGCAAAGCAAAGAAGCAGCAGTAGCAGTTTAGCATGCTAAAGAAATAGTAGTTTGAATTTGTTTTAAAAAATGTGTTTGATAATGGTAGTAGCAATAATTATAAATTGAAAATTACTAAAAAGGTCATATACATGTTAAAATAAAATAAATGATTAAACAAATGAGGGTATATATGTAATTTCATAAACTAAACGCTTGGAGCAACTGTAGAATACTTAATCAAGAAGCATTTAGATTGAGCAAAGAAAAATATTCTAAATTGTTGAAGGCCAAACAAGTTTTCATCTATAATTTTACCACGCCCTAAACGCTTCCAAATGCTTGTTGCCAAACATGACCTATATCTCATTCACAAATGCTACTTCAATTTTCTCGAAGCTCATAAGAATAGTATTTAGAAAAGAAGCATTTTGACCAGATCTTAAACGCAAAATGCTTGTTGCCAAACAAGTTTTTAAATCTTAGCGTTAAATGCTTAACGGTAAATGCTCAAAAACGCTTATTGCCAAAGACAGCCTAAATAAAATATGTGATTTATCTTAGTTTAAATTGCATCTTTACTTATACTGGCAATTTATTTAACATAATCTGCAATTTTATGAGGAACTACAATGTGCGATCCAAAATTGCGAATGACAACAAAAAACCACAAATAGTTTATAAAACCAAAAAAATTTATGGTTGCATAATTTGTAGGTCTATTTTTGGATCAAAAATTTTAGAATGGCATACTCATTACAGATTTAGTTAGTTACTAATATAATTAACCTTGTATTTTTCATACAAGTGGACAACTGAATATACTCCCACAATTTATAAAAAGTTGTAATCTGTGATAGTATAATATCTAAATAAAATGTCTAGTGGTAGCATTGCTAGAAATTTACTAGCGTCCATATCAAGATCTTATTTTTCAGAAACTTAATCATAAAAAGGCAACATTTTGCATGACTTAATACATTCTACTTTGGAGAGTTACCAAAATGACTCATTTCTAATAAATATATAAGGTTTGACAAAGGATGCATCTTAAAATGTGTCAAACAAAACTACACATATACTATCAAAACGCTTATTAAACATTTACAGTTCTCACACATGTTTATTTAAGACATGTAACTATGTAAGCTAACAACTGAAAAGAATCTACGAAGTCTCATTCTGAATACTCGGTAACAAATTTCTAATTTATTTTCTCTATATGTGTCACGTAATCAGATTACAAAAATGTCTGCATGTAAGGCTTATTTATTTATTTTGTACATAAAAAGGCTAATCATGAAGGGTTGGAAACGAATCTAAAATTAACCGATGAATCTTCGTCCATATGAGTCATAAATGTTCGCTCACCCTGTTACAATGAACACGGAAACCTCATCCATTTAACAAGTTTATAGAAAGTCTTACTCCCTCGTCCCAATATTATTATCCATATATCCATTTTGAGTTGTCTCATATTAATTGTCATTACTACAAATACATATAAAGATCTGATCATTACTTGAAATTGTTATTACAAAACTTTCAAAACTATCTCAAGAAAAGTAGGGTGTGCAAAAACAAAACAACCTAAACCAAAACCGAAGAAACCGAAACCAAAAACCGAAACCATTGAAAAACCGACGGTTCGTTTTTTTATTTTGAAAAACCCGTTTTTGTTGTTTTGGTTTTAGCTTTAAAACCCGCCAATATAGAAACCGAATCGATTATTTAAAGTCAAAAGAATATATCTTGCCTTGTTGTTCATAAATAATATAAGTACTTTATCTTGATATATTCCTATTACATTACCACAATGATGCATTTCAAATCGTGATAACTCTGCTAATATTTTATTTTCATAACATAAATGTGCGTTAAGGTAAAAAATGGGTACACAAAGAAGACAAGTTTGAATGTTAATTGGTTGTTCGTTGAAGATGAAAATACATCAAGATCAAAGAACTCTTGCTCCAACATCACTCTTTTTCGCTACACACTCTCTATTGTTTGCAATGTACCTTTCAAGCTCTAACAAGTCCTTGGAACTCTTATTAACTTCAGAATGTTACCGATTTAAGACGGTTCTACCCGTTTAGTACCGCTAAATTTGTATCGTTTAAGATATTGTTCTATTTTATGATATATGTCAAATCACTTTGAAAACAAAGCTCGATAAATCGATAGAAACCGAAAAACCAAACCGAAAAAAACCGATAACCTAAAACCAACCGACACAAAACCGAAACCGAATGGTTTCTAAAAAAAAAAAACCGAAATTTTTCGGTTCGGTTTCGGTTTTATACAAAAACCGAGCCAAACCGAACCATGCTCACCCCTAGCAAAAAGTAAGAATAAAAAATCAATAAAAAGTAATAATTATGTTTTTACAAAACTGTGTGTTTTTATCGGTTATTTTGGACTAAAGGAGTATAAATTTAAAACCTAGAGGAGTAAAGTGCACAAATGAAAAAGACAAAGGACAAAAATAATCACTTTAAGCATAAACCAACAAGTGGTTACGAAGACTTTTTTGCACTTACTTATATGTGAGCCCAAATCCTATTTGCTGATCAACATCACTTTACTTTTTCAATAAGCAATTCATCAATCAATCAATCTTTTACACAAGGTATGGAATATTTTCATCTATTTTTTATAAAATTTGATAATCATTTACAATTGCAGTGAGTGTTTATTTGTTCAAGATTTATGATTTATGAGTTGTTATTGATTTTTATGAGTTATGGTTCATGGGTTATTTAGATTATGACTAATCATTAATGGGTTCTTGCTGGTTTTAAGAATTATGGTCAAAGTTTTGATCTTTATGTAAAGTGAGATTAGTAGCTAAGGCTAATTTTTTGGTCAAGATTAATGGGTTCCTATTAATTTTATCATTTTTTATGAGTTATGGTGTATGGGTTATTTAGATTATGACTAATGATAAGTGGGTTTGTAAAACTATGGTCAAAGTTATGATCTTTATGGAAAGTGAGTTTATTGGCTATTTTAGTGTGTTTGGTTAGATCATGGGTTGTGTTGAGTTTTATGAGTTATGGTTTATGGGTTATTTAGATTAGGACTAATGTTTAATGGGTTCTTGTGGGTTTCAAAAATTAAGCTCAAAGTTTTGATCTATATGAAAAGTGAGATTTTGGCTATTTTAGTGTGTTTGATCAATATTTATGCGATCTTATTGATTTGATTAGTTATGGTTTATAGGTTATTTAGATTAGGACTAATCATTAATGGGTTCTTGTTGATTTGTATAATTACGGTCAAAGTTGTGATCTTCATGAAACTGAGGTTATTGGCTATTTTATTGTGTTTATGGGTTCTTTAGATTATGACTTATGCTTGATGGGTTCTTGTTGGTGTTATTAATTATGCTTAAAATTTTGATCTTTAATTAGAAGAAAGTGATCATGAGCTAAAGCTAGGATTCATGTTATCCTACTTGATTAAGTTCGTTAATTTTGTTTCTTGTATACAGTCTGTTTAATTTGATGCAAGTTTGTTAATTGGATTATCATGAAATTTGTGTTTCAAGTGTTGGTTGACTTTACATCTTATACTAATTAGTTGATTGATGTTTCTTTGATCAGCTCTTTTGTTATTTTAGTTGACTAAGTTTGTTTATTTGTTTATCGAAACTCTTTTTGTCTCATAAGTTTATCTTGATTTAAGTTCTAAAGTCATATTTTGAAGAAGTCATTTTAATTTGTTTATCTGTTTTCTTTATTTGTGTTGTTTATGTGAGTCTTTGCCTAGATTTTTCTTATCCGGACAACCGTTAACATTCCATGAATGGTAAATAACTGCTTTGTTATTTAAACACGCAACTAAAACTAGCAGATTTTCTCGTGATTAATATGAGTATGTTTTAAGTGCATGCATTACTTGCTTACTATTGCTGTCCTATATTTAGCATCTATCATATGACATGTTTTAGAAAAATACTTGAAGCTGATTTGTGATTTTGACTCGCTCACAACTTATTCATGATTTAACATGGTACCAACGTCAGGTAGAATGGGTGGAAGAATAGGGCTCATATTTGTTTTCTTGCTGGCTGCCAGCTTGGCATGTGATGCTCGCGATTTAACTGTTACCTCTAAAAACGAGGTGTCTATGGTTTCAGGTATTTCCTTTATTCAATTTCCATAGTTTTTCAAAATAGTAAATTTTGTAGTGTACAGGACTTCTGCTTACAATGGTTGATCACTTAATTGTTTCACTGTGTAGATGCTAAGCGTCATGTACTACTTATATAACGTTAAATAAGCTTTACACAAATAGTATACGGAGTAGGATTAACTTATTAACGAGTATTTGGAACCTTGTGGGTCCAAATCAATGCTATCCAGTACTTTGTATTGATTTTTGAAACTTTACCAAAAAAATGAAACGTTACATCTAGTTTTGGAAGGTTCGAAGTTCCAAATCAATGCTATCCAGTACTTTGTATTGATTTTTGAAACTTTACCAAAAAAATGAAACGTTACATCTAATTTTTGAAACTTTACCAAAAAAATGAAACTGATAAATTTTTTTCCTTTGTAGTTTTGCGATCACACGTCGAGAAGAGGACTGGAGTTTTAGGAAACGTTGGTAAAAATGACAATCTGTGCACTTTGTGTGAAGAATATGTGAGTGAAGCTCTCGTTTACCTTCAACAAAACAAGACTCAACAAGAGATTATCTCTGCTCTTCACGAGTCATGCTCAAAGCTACAATCATTGAAGAAACAGGTTTTTGTTTTTCTTTTAACTCTTTTCTTTCTCAAAAATTGACACACAAATGCACAATTTGAGCCTGATAACTGAAGGTGATTTTAGTTCTTAAAATATCATACATAGAAAATAAACTCGAGTATAAATCACCTTAACGAGATTTTATTAAGAAAAGCGAAGGATACTAATTTCTTGCGACACCTAAATATACAAAAATGTTTGTTTTAGACCTGTAACTTTTGAAATTTTGTTTGCTTATGCTATGGAAATACCCCAGATGTTTCTATCGGTCACTAGTACCCTTAAGTTGTTATGAATTCCTATAGCTTTTAAAGAAACATCTTTTCGATCATTTACTGTGTTGGCTCTTTGTATGTTTAGCATCTTTTATGGGTCAAAAAATACATTTTAATATGATTATAATTTTGGTTTTCGTCATTTGCAGTGCATCATATTAGTAGATTACTATGCTCCGCTATTCTTTCTTGAGCTCAACACCATCAAACCGGCCGAGTTTTGCGGAAAGGTCAATCTCTGCCAACAAGTTGTTGCGTATGCTCAGGGAATCAAGCAAAATAGTTGTGACGTTTGCAATATGGCTATTGAAGAAGTCATCACGTTGTTGAAAGATCCTGATAATCAGGTATTCCTGAGAAACTTCAACATCAATAATTTTTCAAGGAAATCAGTAACTAAGCATAAATAATAGAAGTAATTAGTTTGTTAGATATAAATTTAATATTTGAAGTTTAATGGTCCAAAAAGTAGTATAAAATTGAAAGATGGTTTTGTTTTGAAACATAGGTGTCAGTGCGTGACCATATCACAGTTGAGTTCTACAAAAGTCTAACGGACGCACCAGCCTTATAAAAAAAGTAAAAATGCAGAAAATTTAAATTCAAGATTATTCATTGTATTTGTTTGGTTTTTTTTATCAGTTGTCAATCTTGGAGTTGCTTTTGAAAGAATGCAAGACCGTCGAGAAGTACTTGCCCAAGGTTTGATCAATACCTCAACTCTTTTTTTGCACATTCATATAAAAATGTTTATTTTGTAAGTCATTTTTTTGAAATAAAGGATGGTCTTGTTGAACCTCTGTTCCTTTTGTTGTTGCAAACTGACCTTTTTTGCAAAAATGAGAGGGAAAAAAAAAACTTGGTACCAGTGATGAAAGGTCTTCTTTTGCATCTAAAAATTTCACAAGTTGTCAAGAATTATTTCATTCATGTCAATTTGTATATCCATTTATTTATGGATTGATTTTTTTGTGTGTTTAATCTAAACGGGTCATAAAGAAGTTAAGTTAAAATGGAAATGGGCCAAGTATGTTAAGAGTCATTATAATTGTCAAAAAGACACTTCAAGAGCGAGAGTTACTGTTTATTGGCAATTTGTGGAAGTGTAAATGCAAATAGACCACTATACTTGATACTTGACGTGTCAGTTCTGCTAAAAATCGCACATTTGAACAAAATGCAGTCTTTACTTTATTTTTTTTTCCAATTTCAGAAGATAGTCTTTCTGTTGGTGACAAAATTGAAAAGCCGATTCTTATATATTAAGCTTTGGAGATTACTCATTAAAATCTTGTTCTGTTTGCAGTGTAAAGTATTAGTGTTTGAATACGCGCCTTTGCTCCTTACAAACGCAGAACAGTTTTTGGAGAAACAAGACATATGCACCAAGCTTCATGCTTGTGATTCTTATGCATCATCAGTTGAAGAGTCGACTATGCTCTCAGATCACTAAACATCCCAAACACGGCGGTCGGTTTTCGTGTGATTCTTCGAATGGTTATTATCGCCTTTTCACACAATGTGTCATATAAACCTTGTACATTTATCCTGCAAAATCTACATTTGAACTCATTATTACTTCATTATAAACCTTGTAATTAAGCATTGCTTTTTTATTCGTGTCCCTTTAATAACAGATCTGTCTAATTACAATTGTGATAGTCATTCTGGATATGTAAGTTAAAAGGTTATAAATATATTTCTTTATGGTTATAACAACCGTGTTACAGCGCCATACCGGTGTTATGGGTCATTGTTATCAACATCACAATGCCAGCTATCGAACAAGTTTTACTTCGGTTCCCAGTTTAACCCGGTTTGACATGTCGTCCTGGTTCAATGAAAAATAAGTATATAACCAGTTAACAGCTCATGTGTTCATATACAAATAAAAATAGTATACTGACAAAGTATTTAGTTCTCAGTTCACGCAACAACATAAACATTACTCTTCTCTTCGTTCCTAGTTTCTAAGCTTCTACACAACACATGACTAGCCGCGTATTCGCGTTGTTGTGACGGCGGATAACTGCAATAAAATTTATTTGGGTTCACATGTTATGCGAAAATAGTTACGACATCAACGTAAACGTATGAGCATCTCCAGTATAATAAACTTATGATATTATCAACTCATTTTCAACATAGCAGAGTATCCGCACGTTGCGGCGGCGGGTATCTTGTGAATAAAGTCAAGGCATCGACAAAATAACAATGACGAGCTGATTAACATGAGAAAAACAAGAAGAAAATGATCTCGTTCCGGCCGGTTCACCCGTTGTTATTGGTTCCGACGATCCTCTTAGGTTCGTTTTCGGATGACTTTGATTGGCTAGGCGAACCGGTGGCTACTCCAATTCCCGGTTAAACGGTTGAACCTGTTGGTTCGGTCTGGTTTCTAAAACCATATGTACCGTTAACTTGTTTGCATATAAATTATATGAAACTTTGTTTGTTTTATTAGTTTATGTACTATGTACAATAACATATATTCTTATTTTCAGCGGTGTTTTAAAAAATAACATATATTAGAAGAGTTTCAATGTCAATAGGTACTTAAGGTTATAGACATTTTCTTTTTTTATATTAAATTATATTCTATTTTTTAATTATTATTTTTTTAAATATTTTTACAAAAAGTGCTTAAAAGTGTTATAACTAATGTTATTATGGTTATACTTGTTAAAATTTGCCTTTATTAATGATGACTATGCTGCAAGTTATTGATTGCATAGCAAAACCAACACGATTCTATAATAAGTAAGTATTAGCTTAATATTTTAATACTTCCTATCTAAAGAAGTTCGCAAATACTTTATAGAGTGTTGTTAAGGGTACCCCTACAGGTTAGTGGTGCAACCCCCCTCCCAAAAAAGAAAAAAAAAGGCTATATCATTCTTTGAACAGGAAAAGGCAGTCTTTTTTCTTGTTTCGTGTTTTCTATTTTTCAATACTTTTAATTTATCAAACTTTATATTTTTCTGTTCCATACTTTAAGTTTTGTTGTTTTATGATATAACTAAATTACTTTTTTTTTCTTTTTTATTGTATAAGAAAAGTAAAAGAGAGGGTATCATTATTCATATAAAAAGGTATATATAACCTAAGTGTGTTGGTTGGTAGCTCCCAGAACAGGGTTAAGACAATCAGTAGCAACTGCAAATACCATTTGGTGGTTACCGGATATCACTTGGAATCGTGTAATCACTTTCCAAAGTAAACTATTCGACCCTAATGCCCTGTTACACGAATATCTAATTGGAATAAGACCAAATGTAGTTATAGAATTATGCACAATTCAATAACCCTCATTATGTTTTAGCTTTTTGTTTGTTTCTCCCGATATTGTTCTTTCGGTGGCTACAGTTGAAGATGTCACTCTCTATTTATAGTAGAGAACACTCAACACTAATCAATGGACATTATGTGTGATTAACGGCCAATTAATCACCCATAATAACCTCCATAATCATAGAAATAGTGGTTACATGACCAATTAAACGTGGTCATAAAGCAGTCATAACAACCAATTGAAAGAGTCAAAGCTTTTACAAATTTATCACTGCAACACTACCAGCAGGAACCATACACTACCAGTAGGAACCATCAGCAGGAACCATCAGAACGAACCATCAGCAGGAACCATTACACTAGCAGCAGGAACCATCAGTTGCTACATTATCAGTAGTAACCAATACACTAGTAGTATAAACCACTATTGAGTTGAGTCAGGGTGTTCAGGGACCTCATGGGCGTATACTCCGTACCTCCTAACCCAAAACCAGGTGTGAACTAATCCCACAAGTGCACTAAATTTTCTAACAAAGTCCACTTTATAATGTAGTATAGATTAAATAACATTAGCCTCCTTTATCTTCTCTACTCCTCACTGTTTTGAGTAACAACTTCTTCCAAAATTTCATTAAGCAAGAGCATACTAGTTTTATTTTGCAAGCTATTTCAATTGTTGATTTAGGTAGGTAAGGTGAACAAGTTAGCTAGTTTTTATCATTTTTTCATTTTATATATTGCTACAAATACGAAGTATTGCAACCTTCTATAGTATTTACGAAAAATTCTAAAAAAAAAAAAAAAAAAAAAAAAACCTTTTGAAAAATATATCAACTTAAAGAACATCAAATGATACAATAGTCATCTTATTTTGTTCGAGTTTTTTCTGTTGTAATTTCACATATAGATCGGAATAAAAGGATAAATGTGTTTTAAGTACGTGAGTGAGTGAAAGTGTACCCATAAACTACAACCATCTGAAAAAGAAATTGCAATATTCTAGGCAAAAGAGTGATACTTGATCCGTTTCGAAGTACTGGTAAAAAATAAACCTAATTACCTTATACTATATAGGGTAAGCGTGTATCATATCCACGAGGAGTATGTGGTCATAGCTAAAGTTTTACGAAATAAATGATTGATTGATGGTTGTTTTAAGAACTTAATAACTAAAATACTAATTAACTAGAAAGTATATAAGAAAATATTTCCCCGTCTCAAATTTATAGTCCATATTTTTATTTTTTTTTGGAATGTCTTAAAATAATTGTCCACTTTCCCTTTTAAGTATAAATTAGAGAATTTAGTGGGAGAATATTCTATTTGAGTAGTTGAAAATTAAAGTGGTGCCACTTTTATTAAAGTATGTGATATCTTCTCATGACAATAATTTTGAGATGGAAGGAGTAAGACATATACTAATTGGACTCGGCACGACTCGTTGACTAGCAATGACATGTCTTATGATAATCAAATTAGATAATTAATCAAATGAACAACTTTGGGTACAAGTTATGTTTCTCACACGACCGTCTTAACCCCTATACTAATTGGGCTCAGCATGAATCGTTGACTCGCAATAACATGTCTTACAATAAGTCAATCAACTAATTATATTAAAACATTGAAAGCAAACAAAAGGTATGCATTAAAAATCATATGAATCAATGTATGACAAACAATGTAAAATCCGTAAACATAATCAAACCATATATTTTTCACCGGAAGAAATTACAAGAGATTTAGCCTTCCATAGATGATGTTGAAATCATCTTTGTCATTGATGACATCTTCAAGATCTTGGATGGATTAATGGTTGGTGGTTGATGGAGATGATTGGAGTTTTTTGGTGACTAGGGTTTTTGTAAAGTGGTGAATTAATTGATGAATAATGGATTATTTAGTCTTCCCATGGCGACTTGTAGAAGAGGATAATTAATTGGTGTTTAGGTGATCCATATATAAGAGTATAATTAGGGTTACAAATTGAATTGTGTTGGGCTCTAGGTGGGGGCGTGTTTTTTTTTCTCCGACTTTTCCTTCACTTGAAAAATACAATAGCTCTACTAAATAAATTAGTAGTGGTGCTATTGTTCATTCGCTTCCCTGAGAAAATTTAGTAGTCCTGCTGCTTCTTTAGTACCGGTACTACCTTAATTCTTTTACACACGTTCTTTTTTGCAATCCTCTGAAAAAATATAGTACCTCTACAAAATAACTTAGTATCGGTTAGACCTTGTAGCGCTCAATATAAACTCCCTGGAAATATTTATCACCTCTAATAGGTATTAGTACTATTTTTGTGCATCTTCTAAACTTCAAATCTTCATAGGTTAAAAACCTTATGTCTTTCGTTCTTCATTCTTCTCTTGTTATATCATCATCTTAACTCCTTGTTATGCGTATCCTAGATAATCACAAAACGCATTAAAGTAGCTTATATAAAAGATAATAACAATGTATAATCAAGCAAATAGGAAAACGTGAGGTATATATAAAATGCACCGATCCGGAAAACTTACAGTAAAAATAAGGCATTTTTATCCGTTCACATATTTCAGTAATAGTTTTAACAACATCATTTATGTAAGTCACGTTGAAAAGAAGTAATACATTTGTTTCAAATGCAAACTTCCCGAAATTGTACCAGCCACAAATTCAAAAAGAAAACACCAAAACCCATTCAACATATCCCTTTGACCACACTAGTAAATACAATAAATATCCTTCCACCAAATATTACCTAACCCTTTACATATATGAGGGACTTTATTTTAGAAACCATCAATCCCTTACTTATCAAGGGACACCTATCAACCGTTGGATCAAAAAAATAATTTTAATGATAAAAAAACGGAGGACTAATCTTGCCAAAACGCGAAACCCCCAACCACATAAACACACACACACGCCATTATTTTCATCGAAAAAACAACACGCCGCTCTCACTAAAATCTCTCACAAAAAACAAACCATAACAATCAAAATCACCAACAATTAACCGTCAAAATAAAAATAAAAAACACAAAACGATCAATCTTCAACTGAAGAAGAAAAAGCACAAAAAAAAAAATGGATCAAAACAAACCTACCAACTCGAAACGAAGGCAATGATGCTTAAAACTAATTATTTAGATGTTATTTATGTATCTCTACTGATTTTATACTTATTTATGAATGTTATTTCTATTTATGAACATTTTATGTGTTTTTGTCTGTATTAATGACATGCAATTGATGATTATGTATTTATTTGAGATTTTGCTGTCATAATCGTAAAGAAGAAGAAATTTATGAATATTTTGTTGATTTTAGATGTTTTTAGGTGTCATCATCTGAAACAAATTTAAGTGTAGATGTAGTGATTTGGTAGTCTTAGTGGTTTAGTTTTGATATTGATAGTGGGGTGGTAGTGGTAAAGGTGGTGGTGGTGTGGTAGTATAGCGGTGGTAATTTCAAAGATAGTGGTAGTGATAGTAGTAGTGGTAGCTGAACGTCGATTTGACTTTTTAGCGCCGTGATATAATGGATATGTTTTAGCTTGTTATGAGTATAATTTTGATGTAAACTTATGATGCTTTTAGTGTGACAGAGAAATATTTTATGGTATATCACTAGTGATAGAAACAGATGTAGCGATAATTGATTACTTGTCACACGATTAGAGATCATGTGTTTATAACCGATACATTTTAGTGTTTTTTGTGGTAGAGGTGCTTGGTTTAGTTATGACTTTTCGTAGTCGTGAGTGTTACTAGTAGGTAAAGTGGTACTGATCGTAGTGATGACGATGAAGAGCCGACGCTTTGATAACTAAAAATATTTAATGGTATATCACCGTGATAAAAAACAGATATATTTTTTAGTATAACAACTGTAATGATAAGCCGCTATAATAAATAACTATATTTCAAATACATTTTGATTAGAATTTATAGTGTCTTTTTGTTTTACATAACATAAGACATTAAAATTTTGATTTTGAAAAAAATGTAGAAGATGATATTTACGAGCATCTGGAGACAATACAAGCTTTAAACGGTCAGTTTTTGTCTGCTAAATAAATCTTTAAACATAAAAATTGCAGACATTCTGTTTGTTTCTTAAAAAATTTTGTAAATGCAGTTTTGTCGACAAGCAAATTTTTGAGCATATCTCCGAGATTCAAAGGAAAAAGTAAATTCCAACATATAAGCATGTCTCCTATAGAAAAATATCAACTATGATAAACCCTGTATGTATGTGGCATACTTGTTTTGACATTTAGCTTCTGTGTTATATCACCTGTGATACAAATTGATATGACATACTTGCAGTAGAATGTTATAAAATTGTATGACGCATAAACATTCAGAGTTTATATTTATCAGAAATAAATATTCATGAAAACTTACTTGGGATTTCTTTTTGCAGTGATTTGAATACAAGTATAAAAGAAATGAAAAAGAAAAGAAGCAAGAAACAAACTCCAATTCAAAAAAGCACCATATCAAGAAAAAACAACCACCACCACCACCAAAAACAACACAAACACCAACACCACAAACAACACTACCACAACAAGAAACACAAACAGAAACATCTACACCCTCACCACAGAAAACAACCATAAAATACACAAAGTCATCGATTAAAAATACACAAAAGACACCCACAAAACAAATAACAACCATTGCACAATCAAGGCTTGTCACACCATTAAATCAGCATCACCAAAATGACATCACCAGAAAACACACCAATAACAACTCTAGCAACCATAGAAACCACACCAACACCACCAACACCAAGACACCATCTGAACCAACACCAGAAACAACAACCAAAACAACACCCGAAGCGACACCCCAAGAAACAGTCAAACCCAAAGAAGCAAAACCAAAGTTGAAACCCAATCAACCAAAGAAAAGAAAAGAAAAGAACAAGCAAAGATTCACCGCTGTAATAAGATCAAGATAAAAAAACAACAAACCTAAAAACAAAAGCAGAAGAAAAAGGAAAGAGAAAAGAGGGAAGAAAAGCTGAGGAAAGAGAAAGAAAGAAAAGAAGGAAGAAACAAAGAAAAGAAAGAAGAAGAAGAAAGAAAAATGAAGGAAAGGCAACAAATAAAAAAAAATGAAGGAAACGAAGAAGAAGAAGAAAGAAGAGGAAACGAAAAAGAAAGAAGAACAAAGGAAGAAGGAAGAAGCAAAGAAGAAGAAAGAACATACGAAGAAAGGCAAGGAAAAAATGGAGGTAGAAGATGAGGAAGAAGAAGAAGAATATGTCATTCCATTCAAGTCGTTGAGAGCTAAAACGACTGTCCAACCGTTTTACGATGCAACACATTCGCGAGCCAGAAAGAAGGAAAATGGTCATGGCAATGGGATTTGGAACATTGATTGATTTCCCGTTGCAAAATCCCCTGGAAAGCTGCCTACTTCATATTGACGCATATGGATATGGAAAGATGCAAATAAACTTGCCAAATGGGGTGTCATAAAATCAAACCGAAAACGATTAGGGAAGTTCTAGGGATACCAATGGGACCGAGACCACTTTGCTCGGACCGAAAGGGATTGGGATGACGTATTTATGAAACAGTTTATGGCACAATTCGAAAAAAGGATAATAACAACAAGATTATCAAAGGTGATTCGAGTATGAAGAAACAGACTTCACCTTCCAGATGAATTTCCTAATGTTGTTTGCAAACCGTTCTGGGAACCTGCTATAACAGTTCGAGCTGAAGTATCACATCATCAAATTCTCGATGACACCAGAGGAAATAACGACATTTGACTGGTGCTCATACATTTGGAACTCTATGAAATTAAGCAAGGAAGGCTGGGATGACTCAACAACGGAAAATTGGTACTATGGACCACATGCAGCATTCACGGTAAGTTAAGGTTATCTTTAAAACAAATATGATGTAGGGTATCACAAGTGATACTTTAAGTTAATGACATATAAAATGTATTCTATCACCAGTGATATTACAAGTTATTTTTAAAAAAATAGATGCCATGTACAATATCACTTGGGATACTAAAAAAAGATTAATCTACCACTTCTTTAATAAGTAAAGGTTTTAATGAATGTTTTGTTTTCTTGAAAACAGCTTATCTACTTGCATTTCACAAAGTTCGATGAAATGGATGTGCCAAGAAAATGGCCAGCCATCAGAAATTGGAACACAAAGCTGATTGAGAAAAGGCAAGACATGGAGATGGACAGGGGAGGGTTTGGTCATGTCATGGTAATTGAAGAAGAGGATGAGAGTGAAGAAGGAGATATCAGGAAACAGAAAGAGGTAATACTTATAATTAATATGAAAATTTTGAATATATCACTAGTGATAAAATACTTATAATTGCTTTATTTAATTAAAAACACACAACTATGAAGCTGTCGAAGAAAAGTTTGAAAGAGTTTTGAATGAGAAGAGAGAGTTAGAAAATTTTATAAGGGTAAGCATGGAGATATACCCGGGAGATGAAACAATAAGGTTATATGTAGAAAAATACAACACACAATTCCAGGGAAATCTTCAAATAGATGAATATGGTAGAGTGATTGATAATCAAGAAGGAACGAGCAGAAGAGATGGAGGAGATGATGAAGCAGAATACTGGAGGAGGAGATGATGAAACTGATGATGAAAGTGATGATGAAAGTGATGATAGTGGTTCTTTCTTCCTCAGTAATGAGGATGATGATGATAGCAAAGGAGGAAATGGAGAAGGAGGAAACAACGATAAAGAAAAACCACAAAAGAGACTCCTGCAGAAACAGATAAACAACATGTTAGATAATTATAATCTAAAGTATTTATCTGTATACAATATCACAAGTGATAAATTTTTACATAACAAAATGGTAAAAAATACAGACTGAAGAAGAAGCAATTGCAAAAAGAAGCAGGCTGAGAAAGAAGCACCAAAAAGAAGCTCAAAAAAGCAGCTGAAAAAAAAAGAGAAGCTGAAAAGAAGAAGAAAGAAGAAGCGGAAAAGGTAATATCACAAGTAATAAACTCTAAATATAACAAAGTCATACAATACAACACTTTTTAGTTTTTGTTTTTATTTATTTATTTATTCTTTAATTTTTTATTAGTGCAAGCTGCAAAAAGACGCTGCAAAGAAAAGCAAAAAAAAGAAGTCAGAAGAAAAGAAGCAGTACCAAAAAGAAGCCGCAAACAAAAAGCAAGAAGCCAAAAGAAGCCGCCAAAAAAGTGCCAAGATAGAGGCTGAAAACAAAAGAAAATCAGAGGAGGCTACAAAACAAGCTCAGGAGAAAGAGGCAGAAAAAAAAAGTTAGCTGTAAAAGAACTTGCCAACAAAAGAGCAAAACAAAAGGTTAAAAGACTCTCAGATATACCAATTTAGTGATATTGAATCGCAAACATTAAGAATGAATGTGAAATGAATCACTGTTATTGTTGTCAAATGTCTTGTTGATGGTTAGATTGTGGATTGTTTATATGACTAAAAATAAAACAAAAATAGCGAAAAACAAAAATAAGCTCGTTAGACATATAAACTTAAACAAAACAACTTGCACAACTTTTGCATATCTAAACATTATTAGATGCTTAAAACAAAGTGAAAAAGACGATGCAAAAAAAACAAGCAGCTGAGACACAAGTAGAAGAAGAAAGGGCTAAAGTTGCAGAATTTCAAAGCCCAGAAATTCAACACAAGGCATTCAGGACTCAGAAAGATGTTGCTGAACAAAGCAACAAAGAAAATGAAAATAGGGAAGGAAAAAGGATTGCTAAACCATCACTGTACTTGAAATCACCTTATATGAACAAGAAGGCGCAGAACGATGGAACCGTTAACAGAGTCTCGAAACAATGCTAGCTAATGCTTATTTTCGATGGAAGAAGATATAATGTAAGATTTCAATTTGCTGTTAGTATTAAGGTTATGTTATTTATCACAAGTGATATGCTATATTTAAGAACCTAAATTTTATCAACTGTGATATTAAAAACGAGAAGACGTATTCAATGATGGCAAGGGCACACCAAGTACCAAGAATAGTAATGCAATCAATTGGCGGGCTTGCTAATAGAAATTCAGGTGATCGATGCATTCGCTTCGGTATTGAATCATGAAGAGAGAAAGAACAAAGTTGGAAAAATGAAGACAAGATACTACTTCCCAACAGATGCAGTGGTAAGATATAAAAACTTCCAAAAAAAATGCAATAATATATCCATGCTTCAAAATTATATAATATGTATTTAAATTATCTTGAATCTATTGTTATCATACAGCTGCCAGAGATTCTGAAGAAAGTAAAAATGAAAAAGCAAAGTGTGACAATTTTGAAAAACTGATGAAAAAACTCATGACTGAGGAAGAAGCAAAACGGAAATTGAAAGATGTGAAACTTGTCTTCTTTCCGATAATTGCTCACGACCATTACTATGTCATAGTTTTCTTTCATGGAGAAGGGCAACGCTGTAATACTGGACAACAGCATTTCGTGATGCCTACAAGGATAAATACAAACCCAACTTCGATTTTGTGGTAAGCAATGTCCGAACCAACTCTTTAAATACTTATATCACTAGAGATAAATTGTAGCAAGTAATATTTTGTTAATTTAGAAGCAATTCTTGTAAATAACCTGATCAAGGCTTCACACCCAATCCTCAATACGATGTTGAAAGAGAAGCCAGCAACTGTGTTAAAGATGAAATGGAGGACAAAGGATAACAAGATTGATTGCGGCTTATACATGATGATGCATATGGAAACATTTGAAGGTGAAGTAGGACCAAGTTGGAAGCCAAACATCATTGATGAAAGGAATCACAGATATGCTGAACAAATGACAAGAATGAGGATGAGGTATGCAGCTAAGATACTGTTACATGAAGTGAATCAAAAGAGTGAACTCATGTCAGAATATGCAATCAAGTTTGCTGAAAAACACAACCATGATGAGAAGGAGATTCAAAAGGTGGTTGAAGAAGCTATCAGGAAGAAGATAGCTGAAGAAAACAAGCATTAAATCTATTTAATGCTATTACAAAACAATTTACATTTCTGTTTTAAGTATTTAGATTTCTAAACAACGTAGATGGATTAAAGTAGGTTTAAGAATCTGATATGCAAAAACAATAGAGGGTCTGCCGCCACGGAATGTGACGGACAGTGTCCAAGTTTGGGAAATACCTAAGTAGATGGGTGGATCTATTAGGTACCTGAATCACATTCCCTGGTGCCGGAGATTGAACTACATTTTGTTTTGAATTTTGCATATTTTAGTTGCATTTACATTTTGTTCTGCATTTTAGATGCAAGTAGGACTGCCGCCACTAAATGTGACGGACAGTGTCCAAGTTTGGGAAATACCTAAGTAGATGGGAGGATCTATTAGGTACCTAATCCACCGTGCCGGATATTGTACTACATTTTGCTCTGAAATTTGCATCTTTTTGTTGGAAATGCAGACGTATGCTTTTAGATGTATTTTACGCTTTGTTCTTGATTTTAGATGGAAGTAAACACTTTTGGGTAATATGAATATAACCTTGCTTATGTTCTTCTACTGATATATGCATGTATCTATCACTATATATATTTATGCTGTTGGATAATTCATAGAAGATTTCGCTACTCAGTTACCTTTAGTTTAAATAAATTGAATTGTGAACCAAAGATCAGTAAATTTGGGATTATGATGAATTTTTTTTCAAAGTGTAAATGATTTATTTGCGATACTTTGGTAAATGATAAGATGACCGCCAAGACGACTGTCCTTAACGTGAATATCAAATTAAGAGATTGATTATTTTTGCAATGACATACTCTGTGAAAACATGTTAAAACCGGTAAACAAAAACTAGCCTACCAACAAAATTTAGATCTTGAGTCACCACAAAACTAGCCTACCAACAAAATTTTCTTTTTCTCTTTTTTTTTAAATGTATCACTTGTGATATTAGAACATATCACCAGTGATATAACTAAAAGTTTATTATATCATTAAAATGTCATCTAACAAAAAAAGAAAAAGCAAAAAATAAGTAAGGATTAATTACTTTCAAAATGTATTTTGAGATGTGAGCTTTTATGTCCTTGGTGTGAAAATTTTCAGTTGACTAGTATAGACAAAAGCTTTTCAAAAAATGTATTTAATTGTTTATCACAAGTGATATAAATTAAAAAAAGCAAAAAAGTTTACATAAAGTAAAAATATAAGGACTGATAATGTAAAGTTCAATAAAATAAAACCAGACTGGAAAACACACACACAAATAAAAAAAAACACACACCAAGAATCAATCATTCGAAAAATAAACGACGAACCGTTGAACCAAATTCAAAAATACATAAACATGAAGGAATCGCAACCTCAACAAGAAAAGGGAAAACAATCTGTTGAAAATATGGATAACGGTACGACACTCATTTCGATATTATTTAAAAATTAATTGAATTTTATTTACTGTTTATGATTTTATTTGAGTTTTATATGCATATTTTATATATGTTTTGCTTATTTTAAGATGTCTTGAAACAATGATAAATTACAGAATATATTTAAAAAAAAAAAAAAAAAAAGAATGAAATGATTGTTCAAGATATATGTAATATACCATTTTATCTTCGATTTAAAAAAATATGTTGAAGACAAAATTTTATGCTATTGAATTAGAAGTTACAATAGCGACAGCTCATGTAATTGATTGTTAGATGTTTACTCTGTAGAAACTAAGATAGTTATAGTTTTGGGATATTTATAAATTGAGGCACATTGTAGTTTGATTGAAGCTCAGCTAACTGTTTTGGGCTTACAACTTCATTCAAAATGCATACTGAAAAGAACTTAGTTTATACATTTTGAAGTTGTAACTACTTTGAGTGAACTTGTAAACTAAGGGACATAAATGTGACTGTTTTGGGATCGTTGAAACTTTTTTTGGGCTCATTATAAAACAAGGTGATTTGGTTGTTAAACATGTAGAAAACGAAAAGGTAGTTTGGTTGTTAAAAACGTCTACCCAAATTTGGTTAATTTGTAGATTCAATGACTGTGAAATTGCCAAACAATGTATAACTGGATTTGCTATTATACGATGAACGAAACCAAAAAGAAGAAAACAATTAGCAAGTAAGAAAAACGTTTTAGAGATTTGCATCAAAAATGGAAGAAAAGAAAAAGGGTTGGAGGAAAAAAAGAAGATGATGAAGGAAGAAGCAACAAAATTAAAGCCTGAGCAAGAAAAAGAAGCATCGAAAAGCTACGAATGTATATGAAAAAGTGTTTTTGATAGTTATGTGAATGCTAAATCACAAGTGATAAATGCTAAAATATCACAAGTGATAAATGACAAAAAATTTTATTTTATTATTTTATTTTTACTACAGGATGCAAAAGAAGCTGGAAAAGAAGATTACACAAAAATGAAACAGCTGAAGAAAGAAACTAAAAAAAGAAAAATCTGAAAAAGAAACTGCTGCAAAAAATGATAATAAAGAAGATAATCGTGAAAGAGAAAAAGGAAAAGGAAAAAGAAAAATTGGTGAAATGGAAGATGATGTAAACGAAGAGATTGAAAAAGATTCAAAAAAGAAACGAAAGGTGTACACAATAGTCAAGGGAAGGGCATCAGTTAAGCCACTTTTTGAGGCAATGCGTGGGTTAAGTGTAGAAAGAAAGAAGGTTATAACACAAATGGGTTTTGGAGACTTGATAGAATTCCCAATAAATGAGATACCGACAAAGCTTGCCTTCTTTGTGGTAGATAGCCTCGACACAGAATCAATGAACCTTAGACTTCCAACAGGGAATTTAAAAATATCTCCAAAAACTGCGCATGAAGTTCTCGAGACTACCAAATGGATCAAGGACGCTAGAAAGAGATGAAGGCCAAAGACAATACAACGATAAATTTGTTGAAGAATGGAAAGATCAATTCAAACACGAAAACAGTTTGACAACAAATGCCATATCAAAGGAGATAACAAAAACAACAAACACATATTTCATGTTCAGAATGAACATTTTAATGCTTATTGCAAATACATTGGGAGGATGCGATAAAAGCTCTGTTGTCACAAAACTGGTTGGAAAACGTGTTTGAATGAGATAACGTGAAAGATATAGACTGGTGCAGATATATTTTTGATTGTGCAAGCTCAACAAAACATGATTGGTCTGCAAGAAAGAATAATAGGACAGAGGTTGAGTATTACGGCCCAATTACATTCTTGATGGTAAGTAATAAATTTTAAATTATTTTTTCTTCCTAACATAAAATGTTATAAAAATATACATTCATTGAACTGATAAAATTGTTGATAAAACAGCTTGCATATTTACATTACACAAAGTTTGATCAAATGAATGTGCCGAGAAGAATACCAGCTCTAAAAAGTTGGAACACAAGCCTGTTAAAAAGTAGGGAGATTCTGGAAATTGATTTCAACAAGTACTTTGGAATGGTGGAAATTATAGGAGACTTGATTAAAGACGAAGAAGATATTCAAAAGGTGTCAGTATAAAAAAAAAATTAAGTTATTTGTTATGTCCTATCACAAGTGATAAAATAAATTATGCAAGATATCACTTGTGATAATACAATAAAATATTAAAAAAAAAAAAACACAAAAAACAATAATATCAATGCTTGATGATGCATATAACTAATATGATCTTTAAATTTGAAATTCAATCACAGAAGTGTATCAGATAGAAGATAAGATAGAAAGTATTTTGAAAAGAGAAAGAAATGCTAGAAGAAA
>OU343225.1:72333346-72410444 GCA_910596185.1 Chrysanthemum makinoi | reverse complement strand
AATAGGGACAATTTATGAAAATTTTAAGTTTGAGGGATGGTATGTGAAATTTGGTAGCTGGTCAATATATTTGCCACAAAGTTATTCACAAGCATTGATAAAACTTTCTCAAATATAAACTGAAATTAACCAATACCTTTTTCATTATCTTTTGGAATCTGGTATCTAATTAAGTACATCTCTGCAACCACCATCTGCATAAATAGATTCCCTGCTTTTGCTTCTCCAAGAGTATCTTGAAATCACCTCCTTACGCAACCAGTCGCCAAGTTTACTACTTTCTTCAAAAAATATCAGCATAACAATATTGGATTTATGTGTTTGCTTGTGTTGGACAGTCACACACGTAGTAAACCACACCCACTTTAAGTCATTAGTTGATTATCAGCTGCCATTAAAGGCGGCTGTCATGTGTTGGTGTTAAAGTAAATATCAAAATGACATTGTTTTCCACGGGAGGAGAAATTTTGACACCTGACGTGATTGCTTATTGTCTCTTGGTCATTAGTTGATTATCAGCTGCCATTAAAGGCGGTTGTCACGTGAAGTGTTGGTGTTAAAGTAAATATAAGAATGACATTGTTTGCCAAGGGAGGAGAAATTTCAACACCTGACGTGATTGCTTATTGTCTCTTGGTATATTGGATTGTAGTTATGCACATGTAAAGATTGTAGATTTGTTACATTGAGTTTCCATTTACATCTATATCCTTAGTATTTATTTTATTTTGCATTGGCAGTTTTCTGTGAAGCTTGAAATGCTTCGTCAATATGGAAAACGAGTTTTCAGTGAAATCGCTCCACACGCTCATGTTAAGTCTGAGTACCACAAAGGTACTTTGATAGGGTTCGTTCTATTAAGTATTTCTTTATGTATGTTTTGTATTACATGTAAGAAAATGTTGCTGATTTTTCGCAGAGATTAGCATGAGTTTGATTGCTGAACACGTTGATAGCATGTTTCATGCTAACAGTAAGTTTTCTATTCTTTTTATTTCTTCTATAAATTCTACCGGGTAAGGATCCAGTGAGAAGAAAACATAAAATGAGAAGAATGAGAAATAACTATAACCGCATATTTGAGATTCATCGACTTGAATGAGATGCATCTCTATTCATGTAGATGCATCACAATTAGTTTCGAAAGTGATTTTGAAGTGTAAACGATGCAAAGTATTACTAGCAATAAATTTGACTCGCAGAGAACGAAAAATACATAGGATTTGTATAACTTGATGAAATGCATCTAATATATGTATATGCATCTAATTTTTAGCTAGAAAATATATTATGATGCATCTAAAAGATTAGGGATGCATTTAAATCAAATCGATGCATCTCTAATGTGTAGTTATAGCTATTTCTCATTCTTCTTATTTTAAGGATTCTTCTCATTTGATCCTTAGTCAAATTCTACCATCTTTAACATATTATTCACGCATAGCAGCGACAATGTATAGTAGGTAAAATGGGTGTGAGGTAAGTGAGAGTGGAGAGTTTCTGGATTAAATTGCAATTTAGTTTTAAACAATTAAAAATTTGTATTACCTTTTACTGTACAAAAACGCCAATTTAGTTTTTGCTATTTCAGGTATGCCTCAACCAGATCTTGGTCCCCTTACTTTACAAAGGATGAATGAGATTATGACTTCAGGCTTCGTTTGTTTGGAAGATCTTATAGGAAGTCGGCGTTTTCCTTGTAAGTATGAAATTTGAAGTTAAAATCTTTTCATGATAGAAGTGGTGTTTTTGGTAAAGCTGAAAGGCTGAAGAATTTTAATTGTAGCATGTTATTTATTATACTTGAAATGTGAATGGGCCTTGTTAGTGTTGGAGTTTGAATCACTCTTGTTTATGTATAGTTCAAGAGCCAATGCTGCTTGAAAATATGATGTATGTTCCAGCTCCACGGTGGGCGCTTCTATTTTTTTATTGACCTTTTACCCAAAAAAAAAAAAAAATATGATGTATGTTCCAGGCTGCTAAACAGCAGGTACATTAACGTGTGCAAATATTTTGCTTTAGAAGTTGATTATCTTTATTTTTTGCTAGATGATTCTACAACTAGAGAAAAACTATGATTCAGTTTGACTTATGAGGTAAAACTTGAATTTAACCATTGATGTGTATAGTCACATAAGCGTCTAAATATTTAGCCTTTGACTCTTCACGTCAAACTTGAACGTAAAGATGTGATCTAGTTAAGATGGTCACATAAACTTTCTAAATGTTTACAGAGTTAAATTAAAGCAATGTAGGTTTTAAAGGTGCCGTTTGACAATAAAGTGCTTGTTGAGTTTTATCTTTACAGATCTGTATCAAACTATCAATCCAAAAAGATTCAGATTTGATTAAAAGTCAAACCAAATTCTATTTAATGACAGGACCGATTTGGATGGTAAAATCTTCAAAGTCAAACTGACAAACGTAAAAATGCACCACTCGTTCGATCAAAATGGTTCCAGCTTCAACTAAAAGAACAGCCACAGCAGGTAAATGTAGTGGTGTTTGTAACAAACAACTTGATCCTGCTCAACAAGAAGCTTACATTAGAAAAAAGAAATACCCAATTCTAGAGTCATTTTGTTTCAAATTTCACGATATCAGGTCACCAACATTGGTGACTGATAGATCAAACATCCACAGTCACACCCAGACGCGACACAGCTACACCCGCCATCAATAAATAAGCGAATGTGGTCTTGTTTCTAACCCATATATAGCCGACATTAATCAAGAGACAAGTCCACTACATATAACTTTAGTTAGCGTTTTAACAACCATAACAAAAAATAAAAAATAAAAAAATAAAAAAAATAAATAAAAAAAACATTATGGTCCTGTTCAAAGTGTTGATACTCATGACTCCATAAAAGAGTACAGAAATGTAGCCGAGATACCAATGATCGTGCTTATTCCTCTGCTTGTTCAATTTATGTACAATGTTATTCCATCCCTTTGCAATGTAGCAGTCATCAAAGTCCCAAAACCATCACGAAAACAATATAATAAATAAACAAACCTTTATTCTTTCAGAAACACAATGTTCATATTGCACTTTTACAATCTAGGTTGCTACTTGGTAGTACGCACCTGAGGACTGTAAAAAAGAGTAAAGCAGGTACAACGACATTTTGTTGAAGGTACACGCGGCAAGCACGAACAAACATACTGTAATTTACCCTTTTGACCAACTTTCTATTGAAATGGCCAACTGATCCCCTTGACAGATAAGTACTTCTTGGCCAATTGGTATTAGAATATCTTTGGTGATAAGTCATTTTTATGCAGTGAAATGACAAGGTTTTTATGTGCAGTGTTGGTGTAAATGTAGTATGCAAATGTATGTGCAGATAAGAAATAAAGGAGGGAAAATTGAAATATAAAAGTAAACTCTTATTGATTGTTTATAAACGAAATTACAAGTCCTATATATATGTCATGAAAGGGTATGACCAAAAGTTGTGTTGTTTCATGGATAAGGCAGTTATGCCTTTTAACAACTTTAACTGCCAATGTAACTGCCCCTTTCATAAATGTATAAACGACCATAAGGCATGGTCATTAATATTTCTAAGTGGCTCTAGCCACATTTTCCTAAGGCTGCAGTCATGTGATCACAAAGGATCAAAACTGCATATGTCTTAATACTTACAATACAAACAAATGAAACATTGTCTTAGATAAAACATGAAAATATAAAATCAAGTATTTTTAGACTTAAGTAATATCCAACATTCCTCCCTAAGGATAAAATGCTGGTGCTTCTATCCTTCTTTTCTGGTTTGATCAAATGATGATTGTGAAATCATCACTGTCATAGTCTCCACAAATCTTGGAGCTTCCTGTCCCTTCTTCTTCATAACATCTGTTGCTTGAATTTTCATTGCTGTTGAGATCTTCCAAAGATCACACCAAAATCTTCCAACCCTGGCCTTTCGCTTGTTCTGGGCTCTTCTTTTGAATCCCTCCAATGCATTTTTCTATGCTCCCTGAAACATACCTTCTGTTTCAGTCCTTGAGGCCCTTACAGTGCTATAAAAAGACTTAAAGACATCTAGGTATTGGTTGTAACATGTTTTAATCTCATGGCCATTCTCCTTTTCAAGGCCAAAAATTTCTGCAATGAAATCAAATTCTTGTGTAAAAACCACACTGAGGTATCCCCCAAGTGTGTCCACAATTTTGTAGAGATCCATCAAGTGGATCTCCATATTTCTGATTTTGGGTGGAATAGGGCCTGGTATGTCCCTATTCAAATGGACAATAAAAAACCAGATATTTGCTTTATTAAAGGCATCTCTAAATTTGTCCTACTCTTGGCTTATTATGTTATCAATTTGAATTAAGTCAAGAAAGGAAACAAGATCTTTAAAAGAGGAAATGTTAACAGGATAGTTTACACATTTGACATAGATGGATTCATCTTCTTTTGATATGGTGTTCTTCTGATCCTCCTCTTTTTTCTCCATGGAACTTTCTGCAAGTAGTTTGTAGAAATTCTCCATATACATGTTTTGTCTATTCTTCATTTTGTTTGGATCAAAACAACAATCTTGTGGATGTTTGAACATAGGTATGAGTCTGCACTTGGTGCCCTTGAAATTAAGTTCCAAGCCTTGCAATTCCAATTGTTTGGCTGATAGTATATTTAGAGAAACATCTGGTGTGTAGTACACACCAGGGATGATTAGGATATCATACCCAAAACGAATTTGCACTTCTCCTACCCCATAGATAAACATTAGTTTCTGTTGTTCATGCATCTTTTCAACAGAAAACCTCTCCTTGATCTTGGAAAATAGGTTTAGATTTGAACAAACATGTTTGTCCAACCTATTGCTGATGTACCAGATTTTGTCCCACCCCTCTCATCAGTGCTTTCCACCATAAAGTCTGTAGAAAAGGGTATAAACTCTGTGTAAGTAATTTGTACATCTGAGTCTCCTGTCTTCTCCTTTGGTTCTCAAGAACATGCTTGTTCTCTTCCTTGTTTGGACAGTTTGCAGAGATGTGTCCTCTCACACCACACCCAAAGCATATATACATTTTATGCTTCTCAGTATTGGGTATCTATGGTTTTGGCAAGGCCTGGTTGTAGGCTTCAATGTACAACATCTTCTTCTTAAGCATGGCTTTGCATTCATGAGACAGTTGTGTCATACAACTCCCAAATCTAGTACTGCTTTCCCTTTGTATCTGTCTTGCAATAAAATCTCTTTGGAATCTTGTTGGCAGGGTTCTCCCAGTGCTTTTGCTCTGATGCCATTTAATGAAATGGCCAACTGATCCCCTTGACAGATAAGTACTTCTTGGCCAATTGGTATCAAAATATCTTTGGTGATAAGTCATTTTTATGCAAAGGAAATGACAAGGTTTTTATGTGCAGTGTTGGTGTAAATGTAGTATGCAAATGTATGTTCGTGATAACAAATAAAGGAGGGAAAATTGAAATATAAAAGTAAACTGTTACTGATTGTTTATAAACGAAATTACAAGTCCTATATATATGTCATGAAAGGGTATGATCAAAACTTGTGTTGTTTCATGGATAAGGCAGTTATGCCTTTTAACAACTTTAAGTGCCAATGTAACTGCCCCTTTCATAACTATATAAACGACCATAAGGCATGGTCATTAATATTTCTAAGTGGCTCTAGCCACATTTTCCTAAGGCTGCAGTCATGTGATCACAAAGGATCAAAACTGAATATGTCTTAATACTTACAATACAAACAAATGAAACATTTTCTTAGATAAAACATGAAAATATAAAATCCACTATTTTTGGACTTAAGTAATATCCAACACTTTCTAACCAACAAGCTACCTGAAGATACACCTTCAGTAAATTTGTCGTGGTATCTGCTGCATTTTTCCCGAGACATAGAAGGGGCTTGTTCTTGATCATTTAGTATGGTGATTTTTAGACTCATTTTTTGCTACTTTCTTGATAGAGCTGGGATCTCTTTGTATACGGAGTGTAAGTGTCAATCCAGCTAAAAAAACTGGATCAATATCCTGCTGGAAAAACTGTGTTTAGAGTGCATGCCTCAAATGTGACATAATCAAGTGGCTTCTAATAAGCAATAAACTCCTTTCTTACCACAATCTAATATCTCAAATCTGCTTGGAGTCGCTAAAGTTCAAATTTTCAGATAAATAGGAACTATACATGCTTTGTAGCTAATGGCACAAACATGTCATGCAACATAAGTCCTAAACAAAGTTCCAAAATCTAATGGCATAAAGATTATTGTGACCATCACATCTAGCCTAGTGTCGATTCACCATATTTGATGTTAGTCTATTTTCGTATCCATCACAAGATAAAAGTAAATATAGTAAGGAAAAGTAAAGCTAGCTAGAATCCAAGTGCCCCCATTACGATCGAGAATCCGAGCATCTTTCATTTTTTCAATTACTTGTGTGGCATCTTTTCTATGTATTTGAGAAACGTGAATCTTCTCTGAAGATGCCATGTTATCCCTTTCATTTCTCAATAAAAATAGTTAAAATTTCAACAATCTCAAAGTGATAATTCAAAGGTTTAGAAGGTGTTACCCTGTAATTATGTTAAGATCAAATATAAGAATAGTTTTATTACCTAGTATATACTCTAAGACAATATGTGTATTATTATTTAATGTCCTAAGTATGCATATGGGTCAGACTATACCCAAACGACCCGTTGCATGAAAACAGTTATTTTAGGCAGTTATGTTGGTTGGTAGTTAATCCCCAAACGACACAATGATTAGTAGTAACTGTCATTTAGATAATTGTGACGTTTGGAAAGGTATAAATAGGCCTTTTGTTGTAATAAACAAAACAATTCACTATCAATATATTTTACTTTGTTGCTTTATTTCTGTCCATTATAAATTTCAGCATCGTTACATTACATACAATACACAAACACAGATTACAATGGTTATCTACAATCACTTGTTTCAATCAAAACGTGTTGGCAGTAAGCATGTCCAACATTGGCATCAGAGCCAAGGAAAGTCAAGATCATGGGAAAGGCCAACATCAAAGATTGACCAAGAATTCTACACTGGTAGATATCTGTTAAGAGAAACACCAACCAGACTTGTCAAATGGTCTGCAAGAAGGAAAAGCATCACTCCTAAAGGAAAAGAGATGCTTATGAAGAAAGTACTGGAAAATCAAGCCTTTAATACTTCTTAAATGGCAGAAAACCAAAAAGTGGAGACTGCAAAGAAAACAAAGAAAGAGAAGAAGGCAAGGTGATATATTTGTAGAGAAAGAGGACATGCTTATTGGGTATGTGAAAGTAGAAAGAGGATTGCAGCAATAGAATTGCAACAAGAAGCAACAACAGATAGGCAAGTACTTGAAGAAGAGGCAAAAATTCCAGAAAAAATAAATGTAGAAGCAGATTACATGATTGAAGGATCAAGTCACAAGACATGGAATGATGTATGGTTTGTGAGCAAAGACTTACAAACATCATCTATGCCCAAGTAGAGTCTAATTCAAACGAATTGATTATAAATTCAAAATGATTTGCAAAGAAGAAAAAGAGAAAAAGTTCATATTCTCTTATGGGGTGGGTGATGCTGTGGTAAATACTAAAGATGGAGAGATCATAATGCAAGATGTCCAATACACTTTTGAAGTGTCTATAAATGTACTCAGTTATGATCTCCTAGAAGAACAAGGATATGTGGTGAAGATAGAGAATAACATGTGCATATTGAAGAGCATGTTTGATGAGAAGACTGTGGAGACAGAGAAGGAACAAGAAAAAGGCAACAGTGGAGAAGAATGGAGTCCAATCAGAGAGCACAACAAATATTTAGAAGATTACTTTGAGTCTTTGGACCCAAAGGATGAATGCTCATTGGTTAGGGGGCTGGAAGAATTAAACTGGAACAAGGAGGACACCCAAGACTATGTGGACAATGAGTATATAAGTTGGAATGGGATACTATATGCCCACAAGGTAAACTCATTCAACAGATTTCTATCATTCATGAATTTACTTAAAAAGGATAGTCTTGTGTACAATAATTGGGGGGTCTTCAGTGGAAAGTTTTTAGAGATGGTGAAGTGGTTCTACTTAGTACATCTTAACTATGATGCATTAGAGATGATACCACCAGTTATTGAAGGAAAAGAGATAGACTTGCTCAGTCTACACAAGATAGTAGATGGATTTGGAGGCTATGTGGCAGTCACCTTGAGTGACAAATGGAAAAGTATTGCAAACATACAAGGGCTAACAGTTGAAGATGGTGAAGCAATAAAAGCTTGTTACGTAAAGTTCATAGACCTTATATGTGTATACCATGATATCAGAAAGATACCCAGTTTGAAGACAAGAGAAAGAGGCAGTGGTCGCAGATGACAAGGACCCACAAGACTGGAAGAAATAAGCAATTAGAGATGGATCACAAGGGCAAGAGATGAACAGCTATGGTGTTAGAATGTATGGCAAGAAAGAACAAACTGAAGCACAAGGCACAAGCAGTCAAGATAGCAGTGATTATGAGATCATTTTTTAAAGAAAAATGGAAGCAAGTCTCACTCAAGAAAATTTGATCTTAAATAATTAAGAGGGAGATATTACCCTGTAATTATGTAAAGATCAAATATAAGAATAGTTTTATTACATAGTATATACTCTAAGACAATATGTGTATTATTATTTAATGTCCTAAGTATGCATATGGGTCAGAATATACCCAAACGACCCATTGCATGAAAACAATTATTTTAGGCAGTTATGTTGGTTGGTAGTTAATCCCCAAACGACACAATGATTAGTAGTAACTGTCATTTAGATAATTGTGACGTTTGGAAATGTATAAATAGGCCTTTTGTTGTAATAAACAAACACAATTCACTATCAATATATTTTTACTTTGTTGCTTTATTTCTGTCCATTATAAATTTCGTTTACTGTTACATTACATACAATACACAAACACAGATTACAATGGTTATCTACAATCACTTGAATCAATCAAAACGTGTTGGCAGTAACTGTCACAAGCCAAATTATGAAGGGTCGGGTATTGTTTACAAAAGTGTTGTATGTGAGGGTTTCCGATTTATCCTGTAGGTCTTATTGGAGTATTCCAACGGTAAATGTGTATTACGTGTCACAAGTAGATGACTCGACATAACACCAAATGTAGGGAGTCAGGGCGCTTGCATGAAGAGTCCAAGACAGAACAAAACCGGTAAACCTTTATTATACATGGGACAAATGACTAGTCCTTATCGGATAAAAAAACGTCGAAGGAATTACTCCAGGGACGGTATCTTTTTTGTGCTAAAATCATTTCAGAAAAATATACGTTAAGATTTGGAATGAAAAAAAGCCTCTGAATATTTAATGCTGAAAGCTACTCCGTATCTAATATGACAATTCGTTAATTTGACTGGAATGACATTACAAATACATGACAAAAAATAAATACTATGAACAATTAATGTGGAATGATCCATTGTCACGCAAACCCATATAACTAGTACTGCATTTCTTACCAGTACCTTTTCTTGGTTCGTGCGACCTAGTGAGCATCCATCACGCTTTACTCCTCAAAAGCTTTTAATCTACGACACATCACACTTGGAATTAATGACCTTCTCCAGCATCTCAGTTAAAACCATCAATGACATATGCAATATTTTCATTCATAGTGACACCAACCTGTTGGAATTATATAACACGACATTCAAATAAATATTCACAAAACATCAAAGTAATCATGCGGAAGCGTATAGGATTTATTAATGAACAATTAATTAACATAAAAGAATATGCGTACCTTTTCTTGATTCTAACCGAACAAGAATCAAATCCACAAACTAGAAACGGATGAACCCTAATTTGATTTAATTAGGATTATATGAATTACCCCTTACTGTAATTCAATCCAAGATAATAACAAAAGTATGTTATTACTATGTTCTTGTACACACGTACTAAACCGAATTAAAGTAATGCTAGTTTTTATCAAACAAATAACTTGGTTTGTGGAAAAGATTTGGATCAACACCCAAAGGGATGGCCGATCGGTTTGGAGAAGAAAAACACACACAAAACAATTTTTAGGGTTTAGCTAATGAGCACAAGAGATGGAAAAATAAAACCCATAGCCTTGTTTATATACCCAACTAAACTTGGTGAACAAGTTGGTTTTCTTTCCTTGTTTTCCCTCTTGGTCGATCGGTTTGGACTCCCCAAAGGGATTCCGGAACCTTCCCAAACTTTGCAATTAAGTCCTTTTGCAAATAACGTGAACGCCGTTAGTCCATTACATTAATTACTTAACGTCAGTTAGTTATTTCATTTAATAAATAAATAAATATAACATTTATATTTAATTATTAACTTTAAATTCTCATACGTAAAGTGTGCAATCCCATAGTCTCGAGTTCGATCCTAACTCACGTCTACTAATTTATATCCATAAAACCAACACAACCACACATGTACAATAAATCTGTTAGATTACACATAGTCAAATAACTATCCAAACACGTATACTCAGTTGCGCTCAGGGACGAAACTAACGGGTCTCATGGTGTCACAGGACCTCGATAGAATATTGGTTCTCGTAGTGTTATTTTTTGTAAAAAACACTAGATTTTCTAAAATGCAGCCGGTTCCAACGCAATGTGTTTCTTATTATTGCCCATCAGTACGTGAATGTGAATATGGTTTTCAATAAACTTAATCACTTTGGCTGAAACTCGTACTTTCTTTAAAAAATTTCCTTATCATTTAGCTTTGGTTCCGTTCTTGACGCTACAACATTCGGCCCAAATGGCGAGGAAATTTTGACGCCTTCGCCGAGGCCTTGTCCTCACTAAAGACCTTTAGCGGGTTTTGACGAGCACATTTGTGTCCTTGCCAAAACCCCCTTAATATTATTTAACATTTTTTTTTCCCTTTTTTTTTTTCTTTTGTATTAAATCAGTGTTTAACTTGAAATTCCACGGGCCAACAATATTGTGTACATGCATAATCGTAAAATTCACACTCTCCTTTTATCTGAGATGACCAAGCTGGAGGAAAGCGTGTCAAAGCTATTACACTAGGTCGGTTTGAGCCCGAGTGCTGTTGTATTAGTGGATTGTTTGTCTCTCTTGATTGCATGACACACAAGAATGAAGATTCCGCCTATGTCTTTACTGATCCTTCGATAATAAGAGACCAAATTTAGTTTTATATTATTTGTATATTGTAGTGCGCTTCGCATAAAATTTATACTTCATTAAGGACACCCAAGCTTGCTTAGATTGTGGTTGAAGTAGGCTGTTTTTTTTTTTTTTTTTTGCCAAAAGTTATCCACATCCCTCCTCTTTAGATTTTGGCACCCCTCTATTTTTTCACTCTTTAATTATTTTTTTATTTTTATAATTTTGATTTACAGAACTATGAGTAAGGAACATAAAGTATATAGTTTGATAATTAAAAAGTTTTAAAAACAGAAAATACAGGGAACTAATCTATAGGGGTACCCTTAACATCACCTTTTTCTTATCAATTTGCACAAAGAGTACCTTGACAAACGTAGGAAATACCATTATACTTGAAATGCGACGCTGGCGGTTATTGTTTTATATCACTTTGTATGATAATAGCTTGATTAATATTAGCTATATAGATTCAGGAAACATTACCAACCCTCTTACACATATAATTAACTATTGTCGTAAACAACAACATTTCTTACCCAGTTTCATTCAGCAAAAGTACATGTAAAGTTTTCATTCAATGACCAAATTAACCCCCAATACTTTACAGCAATGTGCAAAAACAGCCTATTTTAACATTTCACAAAGTTTTAAGAATTTCCGCTAAACCCCATTCTCCACTAAGCAAACATCATATTTGTTGACTAAAATTTTATTTTAGTGATTAAAACATAAGGTGAACAACATTTATTTTAAACAGGTGGAGTAGTAGCAAAACATAAAAGGAAATTTCTAACTTATGTTTAAGAGGCACATGTTAAAGAAGATGTCACAGTCTTGTGTCACTCTCTGAATGGCCAGTAAGTGGTGGTGATGCTGGAAGATAATGGGGACTAATCAATGGTTGTTGGTCATTAGGGGGTGACACACAGGCTATAAGACCCTTTTTAACATATGCTCTTAAAGCGCAAGTCAGAAAAATCCAAACATATATAATAAAGGAATGATATTTCAATAATGATACAACATTTCATTAATTGCGACATAGACCAAACATTTCATTCATTCTGACATGGTTTGATGGCATTGTGACATAGACCAAACATTTACTTTATGACGGATTGAGTTAGATGGCAGCTAGTTAGATAGAAGATGGCATACTGACATAGACCGGCAGCTATCCATCTTCTCGGTTGAAACTTAAAATCATCAATGACAGATGTACAACTTTTCATTCATTGTTACAGAGACCAAACACAATAAATCTTTGCACCAAACTTTACCAGCCTTCTTACACATATGTGAATAAATTTGACCACCTTTAACTTCTCAAATACTCACTCATCCTCTTAAATAAGAGCTTCTTCTCGGATTTCATTCAGCGAGAGTGTAACATTTTTATTCACCACGCTATATTTGTTTAGGTAGGGTAAACAAGTTAGTTTCATTTTTAAGCTCATTTTTAACTGGAAACCCTAAATTGACTTTGAGAATCTTCTCTCTTCATTTAGTTCCTTGTTTCTCGGCTTTCAACACAAGCAATAAATCTTTTGCACCAAACATATACCAACCCTCTTTTATTTTCTCTACTCCTCACTCACTATAAGAGCACTCCCAATGATAACATGAGTTAAACTTTAACACCGTGTCACGTCAGCGCCACATCAGCTTTATCATTTCACCTTAACTCACCAAAAAACACCCACGATCATAACATCCCAAGTTAAACTTTAACATTTGATATTTTCAATTTCAACCCCTAAACTAAAACAAACACTTCATTTAAAAAAAAAACTTAACTTAAACATATTACAATACCAAATATAAAATAACTAAAAAAATATGAATTTGAATTATGGAAGTGTGAGATGAAGTATATAAATTGTGAATTTGAATATGGAAGTGTTAAAAAAAATGGTGTTTTAGTTGGGTATTTATAATGGTAAAAAAATGTTTTTGAATTTTTTTATTAAAATAGCCGCTGAAATGGTGGGGGATAAATTTTTTAGCCATCAACGCCCGTTATAGCCCGTTATATGGTTAACATCGGGACTTTAACGCCGCATTGGCCAACGTGTAACGCGGATTAACGCCGGGTCCGGCGTTAATCGTTGGGAGTGCTCTAAACTCTATAACCCTTACCCTAAAATACCAACCCCAACACTACAAACATGATCTCTTTGTGTTGATTTTCGAAAATAAAGATCTTGTATCGGAATTTGAGTCTGGTTTTGGTTTTTCTTTTGCTTATATCCGAACCAAAATCACAATAATTTCAGCTCCTAAAAACACAGAAACAAGAACACTATGGATGGTGGAGCCTTTTATGCTCAAAAGTGTTAAATGATACGAAACAAAAAAAATAAAAGAATATTTTTATTGTCAATAAATTGGGTACTAAAAAGGTATTACTTGTAATAAAAGTAAAAAGGGTAATAGTACCACCCATGAATCCTTTGCACGTTGTTTTGTTATAAATTCACGCAACAACACAAACATTACTTCTTTCTTCTTTCCGTTCCTAGTAGTGGTGCACATTCCGGTTAACCGGTTCGGTTTGACGGCCGGTCAAAACCGAACCGGTTTGGGTCAACGAGAAAAAAAACCTGTCGGGCCGGTTAACCGTTCGTCCCGAACCGGATGGGTGAAAAACCCAACCGGTCCAAACCGACCGTCTAGACCGTTAACCGTTTTGACCGTTCTAGTTTTTCGGGCGTTGTTTGTCATAGTTTTCTTTGTTTTCGTATTGATAAACTAAAACTTTTATTTAATAAAACGGATAATACATGATACATCACACATTACACATAAACTTAAAACATAACACATAATAACATAAAACATCGATAACTTGATAAGCTACTCAACGCCGACTCATGTCTCGAATCGGCATCAATCGCAGTGCTTGGCGGCAATACTTCTTTGTGTGAGCCCTCAACGCCGTGTTGGAAGTGGGGTTGAATAAACATAAACAATGCTTACATTGAGCCTTTCGCGTGCCATCCGACATTTCGGCATACATGTATCGAGCCCAAACATTTGGTACACGGTTTACCGCAAAATACTTAACAATCACCGGGGCGGGGTGGCGGAGGTGGTGCAGATCAAAGACGCCCATAGTAAAATGTAAATATAAAATGTAAGTATAAAAGTTTCAAAGAAATAAAAGCACATTTTATCTATTTATACTAGTTTTACAATGGCAAAAATGTAAATATAAAAAAAAATTCAAATTTTGAAAGTTTACCCGCCTTCCCGCTCAAAAAAAAATCAAAATTTGAAATTTTAAAATTTTAATATTTCGGACCGGTTTGACCGGTTTTGGACCGGTTTTTAACCGGTTAACCGGTTCGGTTTCAAAATTTTGAATTTTTAAAAATTGCCGCCTAGTTCAAAAATTCAAATTTTCAAAAGTTTGAACCGGTTTTATTTTAAAAAAAATTTGCCGCCTAGTTAAAAAATTCAAAATTTTAAAACATATAATCGGTTTGAACCGGTTTTTAACCGGTTAACCGGATTTTTTTTTATTTTTTATTTTTTCGTTTTTCAACATTATTCAAACTTACACTGAATAAACTTTAACTTTTATTTATAACGTCGGAAATACATAAACCGAAGGAAATACATAAACTTAATAGAAATACATCAAAGGAAATACATAAACTTAAAACATAATACATCAAAGGAAATACATAAACTAATAGTCGTCATCGGATCTCCTAGCTTCTTGAGCCGCGATCTTGCCTTAGTTCTTCATCGAAAGCATCTCGATTTCACCCGCTTGTGCCTCTTCCACGATCTCCCCTTCGGTTCCGGCATCATCAAGACTACTTTTATGTTGCACTCGCTTCATTGCGGCCAAGTGATCTTTCAAACCCATACACATCTCCAAAGAAGCCGGTGTGAGTCTTTCCGATTTGATAAAACCCTTCCACTTGTTGAAAAGCGGATTCGGTTAAACGAAGTAGCTTGTACACTTAGTACATCACGAGCCATTCGGGATAGAACGGGAAACATTGTTTCCTTTGCTTTCCAATACGCCAACACATCAAAGTTTTCAACTTGTTCACCGAATATGTGAGATAAAATCGGTTGTGATATATCTTTCATATTCATGCTCGCTAAACCATCATTTCTTAACCGTTTGTTGGGATTTTCTCTTATCTTTTTATGCAAAGCAAGTATCGGATTCCCTCTAAAAGCCCTAGATGATGATGAAGAAGACTCACACGTAGGAGGTGGGTTGCCATATTTTTCAAAATAATATTGCCACAAACTTTTAAAAGAATTGCCAAATGACTCTTTTGCATCATTAGGATAGTTCGGGTTTGACGCGAAACAACCCAAATCATCACAATCGAGTCAATAAGAACCTCCACCCCGCTTACATTATAACATGGATTTAATGCGTCCGACAAGTAATTAACGGCAAAGTTTCAAAATATTTCAACAACTTTTCTTTCATCCCGGAAACCATGCTAGTATAAACACCACCATTAAATTCAAATGCCGCGATTTGTGAAGACATCAAGAATAGTTGCTCGAGTACCAAATGAGCCGTTGGATAATAAACTCCCGACAATTTTTGTTATGTTGTAAAAACTTCAAGTAGTCGGGTTATTTTTCAATAGTATCCCAATTATCTTGACTAAATGGAGCACACCTACCCTTCCCCGACAATTTCTCATCATGAAAATATTGCAAGGTCACCTTTTGTCTTAAACCACTTATGAACATAAGATAAGTGGAGTTCCACCGTTTTTCAATATCCCAACAAGGTTGTAACCAATGTTTCCTGAGTTTCACACATCCAACATTATATATTTTTTATTACCCTTTTTAAAAACATCGACTAACATTCTTTTAAAATCTTCTTTCACTTCACTCAAATGCGGATCTTTTAATCTCGCTTGCACGTCCAAGTTAATGATGTGTGCAACACATCGACTATGAAAAAATTTGCCATTACAAGGTGGCTCATATTCCATTTTTAGTCGACCCATTGCATTTGTGTTGTTACTAGCATTATCCAACGTTATTGAAAAAAAAATTTCTGTCATGTTAAACTTATGAAACACTTTTCTCAACAAATTGTATAAAGCTTCTCCGGAGTGAGGAACCGAAAAGTTTTCAAATGCTACGACTCGCCATCATTTGCCAAAGTTCGATCAACCCAATGCGCGGTAACACAAAGGTACGAAAATGGCAAATTATGAGGAGCGGCCCAAACATCGGTTGTTAAATTAACACAAGCATCCATATTTAAAAAATTATTTTTAAAATCTTGCTTAGCCGCTTCCACATTCTCATAGCATCGCGTTTAAGAGTCATAACGACTTTACATGATGGTAGCGGTTGCATATAACTCGTACACCTCCGTCGTCATCTCGTTGTCATAGTGGTTGAACGGCAAACCACGTTGAATCACCAAACCGCCGCTTTTTTCACGGAGTAAATCATAATCGTATTCAAAAATAGTCCCGTCTCGAGCCATGGACGATTGACCGCTTCCGAACCGATTTGAGTGCCTTGCAATACTTTTGTTTGATGTGAGCCCTCAACGTCGAGTTGGAACCGCTAGACAATATACTCAAGCAATATTTGCATTGAACCTTTTTCTTACCGTCCCATTATCACGTAGGGGAAGTGTTCCCATGGATCTTTTACACGGTCACACGGTAAAACTTTCAAAACCGTCACGCACTTGTTGAACCCGCCGGTGTTGGTGGTGTTGTTGGTGTTTGAACTTTCCATTTGTGTTTAGTGAAATACTTTCGGTTTTGATTTTTTTGGAGTGTTTTTGATTGCTTGAAAGTGGTAATTAACCAAATACATAACACATCTATTTATACTAACATTTGTATGGCAAAATCGTAAATATTTAACAACTTTTAATAAAATCCCCCCTCCCTCTTTCAAAAATTCAAATTCAAAATTTCAAAATTCAAAAAACCAAAAATCCCACCTACCACAAAAACCGTTCCAAACCGGTTAACCGAACCGTTTGGTTATTCGTTAATAAAAACCGTCTCCAAACCGTGGTTTTTCCAAAACCAAACCGTTCCAAACCAAATAAGTTTGGATAAAACCGACCGGTTTAGTCAAAACGGTTTTGACCGGTTAGGTTTTTCGGTTTCTTTTCGGCTACGGTTCGGTTAACCGGTTTTTTTGTGCACCTCTAGTTCCTAGTATCTAAGATTTCAACACAATAAATATTTTTACACCAAACATATACCAACCCTCTTACACATGAGTAAATAACATTGATCTCCTTTATTATCTCTACTCCTCACTCACTCACTGTTTTGAGCAACAACTTCTTCTAAAACTTCAGCAAGAGCATACTAGTTATATTTTACAAGCTATTTCATTTGTTTATTTAGTTAAGTTAAACAAGTTAGTCAGTTTCTCTACAATTTTCTCATTTTTTTGTATTGTTACGATTAAAAAGTATTGCGAATTTTTATAGTATTTACGAAAAATTCTAAAAAAAAAATCATTTGAAAAGTGTATCAAAATGAAAATCCAATTATAAGGTAATACTACAACTTTGTCATAATATGTTCAAATTCTTTTTGATGTAAATTCACACTAGTTATAATGCCCGCGCACGCGCGGGGTTTTTTCTAATTTTTTGAATAATGTATTTTGACCAGGTTTAAGTTAAAGTCCAACATAAATCGGTTAATGTGGGTCATGTTTAAAGCGTATTTGCTATATTGTGTCTATTTTCAAATAATCAGATACGAAACGTGACAAATGGTTCGAGTGTCTCAAATTGTACAAAAGTAATCCAATAAATTTTCTAAATGCATATATCTATTAAACTGTATAGACAATACATATAATTATCGTTGGAATTTCACGAGACAATCTTGATTGGACTTATGTCCGGTCCTAGTTCTAGTTATAATACCCGTGCACGCATGGTTTTTTTTTTAATAATTTGATGAATAAAAAATCAGAATACATTTACAACTATAAAGAAAGTTGCCTATAGTCTGTTCATGTAGATACTAATGCATGCACCCACCTAAATCAGTTATTCAAATTATTAAGATTATTATTGCTATAGAAAATAATCCATTCATAATACGCATTAGTTGCAAAAAAAAGTTCAAAAAAGGGACAAGAACGCGTCGGTATTTTAACCCTATCTGACTTGACTCCTACAAAGCCATAATCTGTATTTGATTTGATTAATTTATATACCATATTGCTGAGATAAACGTAGATTTACCTCACTATTACTAAAACAGAATACGTATTACTTTTGTGATCAAACTCTGATTCTATAGAATACACATCCAAACTTCCTTAGGTACTAAAACAATCTAAATTTACTGACCTTTGAAAGTTTTATGCAGTCGGTTACATGTACTGAGCTCATTAGCTGTACCACGAAAAGCTACCATCTTTCTGTACACCCTTGTGCGTTCATCCTGAAATTAGAGCAAGTATGATACTTGATTACTCAGAAAAAAAATTTCAACATAGAGCCGCAAGATGGGCATAAGAAGATACTTACAAAGGTCAAATTTTGACCAAACTCTGCAACATGATGACAGTTGGGCGTTAAAGGGAAATTTTGCATAAAGATCTTGTTTTTTTTCATCAGCGGTCCTTTGAGAAAGCTTGGATCAACATCCTTCAGTATTTGATACACCTAACAATGATTAGGAATCAACACGAGTGATTAACACATCAATAATGGAAAAAATAGTAAATGAATAAAAAATATATAACTGATTTGAAGGAAAAAAAAAAAGTTACCTGTGCATGTGTAAGGACTTTTTGACTAAATGATGAAAATGCTTCTTCTTGTTGAGAATCTTCGTGAACAAAATCCCAATAATCATGAGGCAAACTTTTTCCTGAAATAAGCTTCTCCGGGGTTTACTATTTCCACGCTAATTGCACTCTTCCCAAACACATCGTTTGATAAAACTTTGAGCTTCATAGCCGGATAATCATCTTTGTAGCTTCTCTGCGAGATGAGAATGGAATATAAATTATAAAGACATTTTTTTCACATAATTTGTTGCTTAAAGAGAAGACAAAGTAAAATATATGACACTCACATCACAATATTTGCATATTTTAGAGGCTTGAATGACGGGTGCCGTTCCATTTTTCTGCAAAATTGAAAAAAGAGTAGAAATTCAAAAAAAATTGTAAAGCAATACTACTTTTATTTTGCATCTCCAGATGTATAGTCTGTGTAGATGTGCTTGACCACATCTCAAGGAATTAGTATGCAACATAATAATACCTGACCTTGGTCTTTTTCAGGTTTTTACATCCGGGACAGATTTTATTCAAAATTTGTGCGACTTCCGGTAAGAAGTATGGATGAAGTATTGTGAACGGAAATTTGATCAAGCCAATGAAACCTGCAAGATGAAAAGTTCAAGATTAGTATCAAATCGTTGTTACACACAACCAAAAAAACCCGAACAGCATGATCACACACCTTCACAGGTTCTATAATCTTTGGCCCCGCATGTATGGCACTGTGATGCCGGATTCGGGAATCCAAATGCTGGGTCAGTTACTTCATTCGCCACAGTGACTTCCTTCACGGATGCCTTCTCTTAATACACAAGTATAATTCATTTCGTAAAAGTTAATATATCAAAGTTTTAATCCTAATAATAACAAAACAAAAGTATGCTCAACTTACTGCATCTTCCGTGGATAAAACTTTGAATCTTATACTGGTAAGAACGCCAGATGGTACTTGTTTCTCTATATACACTTCATGGTCCATCAAACCAATATTGTCGCCTGTTGACAACCCTAATTACAAAAATTAAAGTCAAAATTGAGAATACAGTAAGAATTAAAAGGCTCTAAGAAACAAAACATATAAAAATGACAAAATGATCCACTAAATTATAGAGTAACAGAAAGAATCATCCTCGCTTCTATAAACAGTAAATAATTCATCTTAAACAGTGTAAGACCATAGTTTTTTACAATCTTAGAAACTCACACATTCTTTAAGTTTTGCATTGATATATATGACTTTCTACCATAAAAGTTTCAAGCACGAATCACCTTAAATATATAATCATACAGATTACCATAGCATACTTAGCACTAAAACTCACAAACCCTCGTCCTAATCAATCAAAAGGTCAAACCCCAAATTACACAGCATTCAAAACCACATCACAATCGCGAAAACACATCATCCAAACAATATTTCCAAACTCCAAGCACTCTTAATGTATCTTGAAGCAGTAGTTCTCATGCCATACTGATATTGGGATGTCATATATGACCAAAGGGGATGTCCCACCATTACCAAAACTGAAACTAACAACAACATATTGACGATCCCTTTTGCATCCTTTGCACAGATTAAGTGTATTAAAAGAGCAAATTTCCCAATCACCACAGTGCTAGTGCAAATGAGTCCCTATGATACCATTATTGAAATAAGCACAAATTAGAAATAAGTAGGGGTGTAGTTCTACAATAACATATATGGAATTACTTTTTTAGAGCTTTTAGAAAGAGCCAGCTCAAGCTTAAACTTTCGTCCATTCTATAAGCATTTACTACTGGTGAGTTTGAGCCATAGTCGTCACAAATCAGTTAAATTCTATCATATATCATGCAACTCCTATTTTGGCTGGTTTCTATATGAAAAACGTGTGGTCCTTTAACTAATTACCAATCTTTCACTTTTATACATCCACTTTATGTTCCAGCATAAAGTTTGGATATCAATGAGTCTAATAGCGGAATCTATACATATTTCTTGACATATTCGCATATATAAACATTAAACACAACTAAAATATCACTCTACCAGTACATCACCTCTTACATAGTTATGCCCATAGTCCACACCAGCTAAATCGTTTATTCGGACACTTGTCACCTGAAAACCCCCTTCGAAAGAATCTCGGCTCCAGAAACCTGATAACATCATTAACAAATAAAAACAGTCATCAAAAACTAAAAAGATTTACGGTCAATTACAGAAATAACAAATGGCAATGAAATAAATTATGCAGCCGAGCTGTCACTTTGGAGGACGGTAAGAAACAGCATAATGGCACACTTGGAAATTACCAGTAGCATAAGCGATCCGGAATCTTCTGATGCTTTGGTCGTTGATCTGTACTTGACCTTTCCCCATACTGCTAATGTATAAAGCGTATGGCTCGTCTCCCATAGGTGCATTGAAGGTAGCCTAAAAACCAATTCAAAACATTAGCCACTTATAGTCCGTTTGTGATGGTTTATGGCATGGAAAATGCCTCCATCCTTGAATTTACCTTGTGCCGTGTAAGTGACCGTTGTTTCTGGGCAATAAGATAAGCCTACAACCATTCGACCGATGACAGATTGTCTACTGAGATAACATTTGTGGCCTCACCTTTCAAAGCCGCTTATTAAAACGAAGAACCAACCATCAGAGGTGCTTGTTTCAACTTATTTAGCTTATGGGCTTATGGAGTTTTTGAAAGACTAATAAAGTCGCAATTTTGGGCTTATGAGCTTATCCCGATTATAGCTTATCGAAGTTCATAAGTATTCATTATCTATATTCCGACAAAATTTTCAAATGCGCCTAAATGGCTCTAAACTAACAAAGGCCCTTAAAGTTTCAATAGCTAATGGGCAGTACCCCAATTTACTCGAACCCCAAAATACTATAATAAAACAAATCATACATCAGGTATTAGTGTATAAAATGTGACTCACCAACAACTTTTCACTTTCTCATTTTCAACTGCATACATAATTGTTAAACTCACTCCATCCTAAATAATTCCCATTTGACCCGTATGATCCCTATAAGCTAAATTCATTTGAATACTCATTTGACCTGTTAGGAATACATCATAACCTAACGCGACACATAACTAAGTAAGCGCATCAAAATTGCAACCTATAGCTGAAACATAACCCAAGTTATAAACACTAAAGACCCATCTATTTACATCTTCTTTCTTAAAAATAAAACACATACCATGTTTTTTATGATCATTTGTTAGCTGGTTATCAAATTTTATATCCGGTAGACCAAAATAGTATTCACCAAAGCCAAAATAAAAATTATTTGGTGTTGACAAAAAAACCCACGTATTCATATTCTATTCCCATATACTAATAAAAATGGTTACAATTTAATCATAAGATCTGAACATCAGTGTTTCCAAAAACCAATAATAAAATTATAAATCTAAATTACCATAAATTACAATACTTTTTCATGTAACTAAGCATAGATTTACGAAAAATTTTCACATTTAATTAAAAAAAGGAACATCAATTACAAACATAATAAAGAAAATACACATTAAAAATCATACCTTCCCTCATTTGCCGCCAAACTGCCCACCATTAATATCAATGATCTAGCAAAATAACACGAAATTGTAGAAAAGTTTATCACGGAAAATAAGCCTTACCACATAAATTAAAGCACAATAACACAAACCCATAACTTAATTACCCAAAAAACAAAAGCCCTAGATTAGTAGATAAAATTAATAAGTAATAAATTAATATAACTTTAGTTCATTAACCGAAAAACATACCTTTGATCAATAAGATTGAATGTCAGTTTTTGGTTGTTTTACTTTTTTTGGTGTCATCGTTTGGGTTTCTTTGTGTGGTGTGTCTATCGAATGAAAATTGAAGGGGAGAAGAACCTTGGTTTGTTTGTTAAAGTTTTAGTTTTCACCCTTTGCTTTTGTAGATCACTCCGCTTTCTTTAAGTTTTTATTTTTTATATTTTTGACACTTATATTTTTATACCAATTTTTTATATAATTTTTTCAAAAACGTTTTTTGATAGCTTTTGGCCAATTAAGGAAATATTTAGCCTTTTTTCTTCTTTAAATATTTGTTTTAAAAGATTAACTTTAATTTATTTATTACTAAATAAGGTATGGTTTGATTTTTTTGAAATGAAAAATTCCCACTAGAGGTTTTGTTTTATTATATAAAAGATATAGATGAGATTAAAAAGGATGAATGTGTTTTAAGTACGTAAGAAAGTGAAAGTGTAGAAATAAAGTACATCCATCTGTGAAAAAAAAAAAGAAAAAAGAAAAAAAGAAAACTCGCAATATTCTTGGGTAAAAAATATTTCTTTAAAAAAATAGAGCATTTTTTGTCTGTGCACATATTCAATTATAGCTTTTAATAATATACAATTTACGTAAGTCATATTGAAAATAACTAATACAAATTTCCGGTAATAAATCCAACCACAAGTTAAATTAAAATAAATAAATAAATAAAAATCCATTCAATATATCACTTTGGCTACTAGTAAACACAATAAATATACTTCACCAAATATTACCAACCCCTTACACATATAATTGAATAAGACCGAAATTCATTTACTCAAATTCATACACCAAGAATGTACTAGTTTCATTTTGATTTTTGTTTCAGAAAAGTGTACTATTTTCATTTTGCAAGCTATTTTGTTTTTTTTTTGTTTAGGTAAGTTAAACAAGTTAGTTAATTTCTCTATCATTCTCTATCATTTTCTCACAAGTTCGAAACACTAATTTTCTTTTTTAGGATCTTGTTTTTTCAGTAGAAATGGTAGAACTAGTGAATTAAACATACTCCCATTCATCGTGAAAAGAACCCTTTGATACACCAACACACGGTGCCATGTTGACGCAAAAGATGGTCGTTGGTCATTGTTAGGAATTTATTAATGGCAATACAAACCACATATAACAAATATCGAGGATTACAACACGGTGATAGAGGTATGCAATTAGTAATGTCCTAAAACATAATTTCTTCCGATATAGTGTGACTATTTTAAAGATACAACGATCTCACCATGGTTTATCTCACACACACATGTTTCATCACCAAAGTTTCCTTAGATTAAAAGTAATGGTCACACCGGCTCACTTTGTACATCAACGTCACCTCAATTTTCTCTCTTTTTTTCACACCCCTCACCTAGTCACCTGTAAATGGTCACAACTCTCCTCACATTTCATTAAAATATTCATTTTATATAAACATATCCAATGCCATGTAACAAGGTATGCGACCACCCCCCTCTTTACGTGTGTTTCAAGCGTGACAAGAGTTCACAATTTTGTTTTATTTTTCTTTTTATGTGAGATGAGATACGTACTGCTAAATTTATGATTTGGCTTGGCTACCACCTACTAGCCTTAATTTCTCTTATCAAAGGTAGGCAAACATTTAATTTGTACAGAGGAATATACTGGCGTGATTTCAACTTTGCAAGAAATTTTTTGTTGCAAGAGAAAGGAAAGTAGTGATGCTCATGTATTTTGTACATCGACCCAATGGTAATATGATAAACTAATAAGTTTTTTCCTTATTTCTCTTGGAGATGCTAACAACTTAACATGGTCTATTAGTTAGTATGTGTCTAGTTGCTCAATGAAAAAAGAAAAAAGAAAAAAAAAAATCTTACTGTTGCTTTTTAAAATAAGGGTAAAATAAACCGATCGTCCTGAAGGTATGGGCAGGTTGCGGATATAGTCCTCAGTCTGGGATTTTGCACCCATAGTCTACAACATCACCTTTTTTTTTTGTAAAGAGATTTATCCATGGTAAATTTTACTCCAAAAAACAGCTAACTACAACGAATGTGGGTAAATCCCACATTTCAGCCCAAAATTAAGCAAAAACAAACACATCAACTATGCTTCAAACCTAACCTATCATAAGAATAACATGTCACATTTATGAGACCCACTTACGGACGCTATTTAAGCTGAACATGAAGACTAATATAAAAAACATCACGTTTCTCACTCTCTCACGATCCAAAAACCTAACGCTCGTTAAAAACCTTGTTAGCTGAAAGGGTTTTTTTTGCGTCTCTTCGTCATTTCATGTCCAAACCGACCAAACATCCTATAACATACATCCACTCACGCATTAACCCAAACACATATTATCTTCAACCTTTTCACCACCACCGCCACCATATCTATATATTCCAAAACGTAAGTGTTGCTCAATTCTAAAACTGTCTTCTATCTTCCGTTACTTTGCAATAGTGTAGTGAAAACCCTGCTTATTTCCACAGAGAAAAGTCTCCCAAAGAAGATATCAAAGTTCGAGAATGCTGACACCAAAATATAAGAGAATATGATTTATATACCGAGGGACCGTAATGAAATAGAAAGATGTGACAGTCATTTAAATATATATGACGAGTTAAATTTGCTGTGGTTTCAAGATTTTGTGATGGATTGTTCTTGAATATAAGTCTCAAGTTATTCAATAAGTTATCTAATATTTTGAAGTAAGTTTAAGGACTTTTTGTTGGGAAATCATAGGTTGTGTTTAGTTGCACAGAAATATATTCACTTTTTCATTTTTGGTTTTCTTGATAATAGAAATTTTTTTCTTCTCTAGGAAATGGTTAAGACTTTGAAAACTCGTTTAGAAAGTGTTGCATTTTTCATTTTTTAGTGAAAATAAAAGTAGAGAAGGGTAAATTTGAATTTTTTGAGATGTTATGTTAAAATTTGAGAAATGAGATTTTCATTATTTTAAAAAAAATTTGTGATTAACGAGTTTTCTGTTTTAATATTTTTATGAAATTCTTTTAAAATTAAGTATTTCTCGCCAACTAAACAAAGTCATCAAGTCTCATTCAATGGTTTTACATCATTTTCAATTTGGTTAAGATAGGAATGTGGCTACAATGTATTTCCATATTTCAAAACTCTCCTAGCCTTCTTCACTGTGCTTCACAGTTGACCACATGGATCTTTCAAGATCCTATTCAATGAAATTTTTTTTTTGCTAGGTTAGTCTAAGTTAAATTTTTACCCGTACTCATTTAACTTCAGTTATTGACTTATTGGTTTGCTTGGGTCCGTAATTCTTAGTTACACATTTGGGTCCGTAAAAATAAGTACAAAAGTCAAAAAAGTGAAATCAACAAGTCAATGTAAAAATAAATACTTAGAGCATTGGGTGTGGCTTGTTGTGGCTCGCCTTGGAGGTGACATGGCACCTTGTCGTGCCTCTTCACCACACCGCCCCCCTCTTCGTCCCTTTTCATCACAACCCTCTTCGTGGCCACGACGAGGGTATAATGTGTACTTTGGTCAAGTTTTTTTTGTTTTTTTGTTTTTTTTGTTTGTAAATATGTAATATTTTATTTAGCGGTGGGTCTCAAATGAAGAGGTTGAGGTTTGTTATGAGGGAGGGGGTTTGTTGTGGTTAGTTGTGGAGGTTTGTTATGCTGATGTGGCGTTGAGGTGGCGGTGATGAAGAGCCATGGCTAACCTACCACACCCAATGCTCTTAGTTACACATATGGGTCTCAGAATTCCCGTTCATCGAAATAAGGTTGCAGAAGAGGGTGGCGGCGGCGGTGGTCGCGGTGAAGTGGTTGAAGAAGATATGTGTTTGAGCTCATGTGTGAAAGAGGGTGTGTGTGTTTAATGTGTGTTATAGGGTGTTTGGACATGAAATGATGAAAAGACGGAAAAACCTTTGCATCAAACAAGGTTTTTAACAAGCGATAAGGTTCTCGACTATGAGGGAGTGAAAAACGCAATGTTGGGGACTACGGATGCAAAATCCAAGATCTCAAAACTGCGTCCGCAAACCGCTCAGACCTTGAGGACCAACGGTATAATTTTCCATTAAAATAAACCATTTTGAATAAGCAAATATTCACTATATCTTGTTCAAGAATAATCAGATAAGGAGTTTAAATCAGTTTCAGACATTTTCACATATGTGCATGCTATTCAAACACCTGCTAAAATTGTTTTTGGGATTCTTACCAATTAACCAACGATATTCATAATGGCTCAACGCTCATAAACTACTTAAAATGTATTTTCAGATTTGAACCATATGCTAAATACAACACGACTATGTACGGTTTTGGTTCTTCGCCATTGGCTAACTACTATGTATGTGTTTTATCTATATGTGTATGTGTAGAAATTTAGGATAGCATTAATACGCTTAGATTAAAAACATAGAAAAGAAAAAGAATAGTAACCCACTTTCTTTTAGTTGATAGTGGTTAAGGTCCAACAGTGACATTCAGTTGGACAATATGCTGACCCTGAGACATGCATGTTCTTCCTTTACAGCCTTAAGGGGTAAAAGTCATGAGTGAGACTCGAATTTAAGGCCTCCCCTAACCAAACATCCCCTCCCTAAGGCACCCTAAGGAAACCTTTGTGGTCAATCTAGTTGGGCAGTATGCTGATCCTGAGACCATAGTTTTAGTGAACATAAACGATGTCTAGAAATTATAGTTCGAACCAAAGAGAGCGAGTGGTTGACTTATCCACATATGAAAATCATTGGAAAAACACATCTTGGAATCCAAAGCCCATTGGAAAAACCTACTAGCCTTAATTTCTCTTATCAAAAGTACATAAACATTTAATTTGTACAGAGTATGCTGGCATGCTTTCAACTTTGCAAGAAATTTTTTATGCGGTAGACTATAATGACCCATTGTTTTACAATCTATACCCTCTATGTTTTTTGGGATTTTTTTATAAAATTGTGAAACGAAAAGTGCGGAATAAAAAATATAAAGTTTAACAAGTCAAAAGTATTAAACTGGAAAAAAGTAAGGTGCATAAAAAAAAAAAAAAAAAAAAAAAAAATTCCTATGTTATATGGTAAACTAGGGAAAAAAACATATTTTTTGTACTTTTCTTGTGGCCCTGGGTAACCCGGGTTGTGTTATCTATACCCCCCACTCCACTTTTTAAAATCCTCACCCCCTGCCCCACTGTATTCGACATTATAACACATTTTTATTATCAGCATCTGTTCCGTATTTTTTTGATAGTTTAATACTTTTAACTTGTTAAACTTTATATTTTCAGTTCCGCACTTTCTGTTTCACAAATGTAACAACAATCTAACAACTCAACCTTCTCCCAAAATTACACAATCTCAAAATTATACAATCTTCTTTAACGTGATGAAGATTCTTAGCTTGATGATATTATGTAATTATGAGATTGTGTATGTAGCACGATGAAGATTCTTAGTTTGACGGATAAAAATGACATACTTCTCCCAATCAGGACCAACTACTCAGGAACTTAGTGTTGACTGCAATTCTTGGCATAATTATGTTATGTTTGTCCAAGTCATTGATGATATCTGAAAATCGATGATGATATGACTCTAATATCTCTCTCCAGGTTCAATCATGAAGTGTTCATAAGCCAAGTAGATTTTGGATTCCATGTCTTCTTTATTGAGTTCAGTGCCTTCCATGAGAAGATGAATATGTTCCCACATTGCCTTAGCAGTCTTTTGAGCATCAACACTTCGAAGGATCGGATTAGGTAGTCCTAAAAGGATGTATTGCATTGCTAGCTCATCAGCTTCGAAATGAAGAAGTTCATCAGCAGTGAGGTCAGAAAGAGTTGCAATGTTGGTGACATCACCTCTTGGTGGAGTAACATTTGGATCTCCGGTGTAGTGACATGTAGGGATCTGAAATGGACCTTCCAGATAACCTTCTTTCGAACTTTCCATGTGGCTTCTTTAGATCACAAAACCTAAAGAACCTAATCACCCATTGATCATAGTTTCCGGGAGTGAGCATTGGAGGTCTATCAAGTGATCCAGCCTCATGAATGGATTGTTGGCTACTTAAAGCTTCACACATCTTTGCAAACCAAGTCGGTTCCTTCATAGTATTCCTTGATGGATGTTGATTGTAAACGTTTGTGTAAGGTTGTACTTGAAGACTAGGTGGTGGTTGAACCATTTGAGGTGGAATTGCTCCTTGTTGTGGATAATGTTGTTGATTAAATTGTTGTTGATAAATTTGTTGTTGTTGATTGAATTGTTGATGTTGTGGACTAAGTTGTTGTTGTTGTTGTGGTTAAGGATACACATGAGGAAAGTAGTTAGAGTATGGTGGTTGAGACATCTTGAAAACTTGTGTTGTAAAATGGATCTTTGTAGTCGAATGAAACTTTGTTGACGAAGAGTCCTTAGGCGTAGAAATCAAGCTTAGGCAAAGAAAACCTTAGGCGTAAAAAACACCAAACTTACGCGTAAGAATGAGACTTACGCATAGGAGTAGCTTACGCGTAGGATTAGTTAAACCTTAGGTTATGCGTAAACTAAATACTTAGCAGTAAGAAACTTATGCGTAAGTTTTCCTTAGGCATAAGACGCATGCGTGCGAGGAAATGCTTAGGCGTAAGATTTTTTTACTCGTAAGCTTTTATGCTTAGGCGTAAAACTAGGGTTTTGCCCAAAAAATCCTTTACACTAATCTCAGTGTAAAAGATATACAAAGTCGAAGTGTTTTCAGGATTATCCAAGCAAGAAAATATTGAGTAAACCAAGAAAACTGAAGATCAATCCACGGATAACTTACGCGTAACTCTAGGGTTTTGTTACGCGTAAAACTTGACCAAAACGGATTTTTTGCCCAAAGTGATTCTAAACCAGATTTTTGTGATGAAAAAACTTCAATATCATCAAAATAACATAAAAGTGTGAAACTTGATGATCCAAAACTTGTAGACACCTTACGCGTAGAAATGAGCACACGTATAAAACCAAGCTTAAAAGCAATGAATTACACGTAAAGTTTGAAACTTTTTGCCAAAAACTGAAATTTTAACACCTAAAAATCTTGAAAGTACAAGAATCTTGGATTGGAAAGTGTAAAAAATGAGTTTTTAAGCGTTTAAAAGTTTGAAGACCGAGACTTACGAGTAAAACCAAACAACTTCAAAAACAACAAAACCTTTTCACCCAACTATTTGGCGAATGATACCACTGTTAGGTTTCCATATTTGTAACACAAGCCTCAATATGTAAGAAAGAAAGATAAGATGATCGGTTGAACAAGACACAACACTATGCGTATGAATGTGACACGTTTATGCAAAGAGAAAATGAAATGAATTGAACAACCAACTCTCAAATGGGAGTTTACAAGATTATTTATAGGAGGGAACTAGGGCAACACACCAAGTTCCCATCCTTTACTTATTGAGCTTTGGATAGGCTCATGGGCTTTCTACATGAGCCTAACCTTGATTACTAATATAAAAGCCATAATTAAGCTAACTATTACATATTAATGACTAACACTTGAATTCTAGTTTAAGAGTGATTCCAACACAGTTTTATAAAGAAAATAATACGAGAAACACTTTTTTTTTTAAATAAAAATAAAAATTAAAAAAAAAAAGAAGGGGAAGTGCCATATGTGTTTGGCGAGGGTATGGATAACTTGTCCCATTTTTTATTGCAAGAGAAAGGAAAGTAGTGATGCTCATGTATTTTGTACATCGACCCAATGGCAATATGATAAACTAATCCATTTATTTTATTATTTCTCTTGGAGAAGTTAACAACTTAACATGGTATATTAATTAGTATGTGTCTAGTTGCTCAATGAAAAAAAATATTGCTATTGTTTTTTAAAATAAGGTTTAACCGATGGTCCTCAAGGTCTGGGCGGGTTGTGGATATAGTCCTCAAATATGGGGTTTTGCACACGTAGTCTCTAACATCACGTTTTTCGGTCTCTCACGATCCAAAAACTTAACAATCGTTAAAAACCTTGTTAGCTGCAATTTGTTTTTTTGTCTTTTTGTCATTTCATGTCCAAACCTCCTATAACACACATTAAACATACACACCCATTCACACATTAAACATACACACCCATTCACACATTAACCCAAATACATATTTTCTTCTACCTTTTCACCATCGCCGCCGCCACCATATATATATTCCAAAACGTATGTGTCGCTCAATTCTATAACTGCCTTTCGTTATTTTGCAATGGTGTAATGAAAACTATGCTTATTCCGACAGAGAAAAGTATCCAAATGAAGTATCAAAGTTCGAAAATACTGACATCGAAATATAAAAGGATATGATTTATATACCGAGGGACCGTAATGAAAGAGAAAGATGTGACAATTATTTAAATATATATGACGAGTTTAATTTGATGTGGTTTCATGGCTCTTTAAAGATTTTGTGATGGATTCTATTTCTCAATATAAGTCTCATATTATTCAATAAGTTATCTAATATTTTGAAGTAAGTTTAAGGACATTATGTTAGGAAATCATAGGTTGCGTTTAGCTGCACAAAAATATATTTACTTTTTCATTTTTGGTTGTCTTGATAATGGAAAAGTTTTTCTTCTCTAGGAAATAGTTAAGACTTTGAAAAACTTGTTTAGACGGTGTTTGCATTTTTCATTTTTTTTTAAGTGAAAATAGAAGTATAGAAGGGTAAATTGGAATTTTCAAATTTTATGTTAAATTTGATAAATGAGATTTTCAGTTTTAGAAAAAAATATAAGAATTTGTGACTAAAATTTGATAAATGGTTCTTGGCCGTTGGCTAACTGCTATGTATGTGTTTTATCTATATGTGTAGAAATTTAGGATAGCATAAATACACTTAGATTAAAAAAAAAAAAAAAAAAAAAAAATCTTTTTGCGTAAAAAACATCTTTGGTACACATTTAGTATTTCCATATTTTCCAAAAAATAACGGTTAAACGCTGACCGAAAACTAAACCAACACAAAAGTATTGGTCATGACTTATAACCTCGCAGTGCTAGCTAACATATTGGACTTCAATGAGATTCAAGAGAAATAGAAGCTAGCTTCCACATAGAGGAAAATCCACTTGAACTTGCTAGAATTAGAATTTGGCCAAAACTAATATGGGGTCTAAATGTCTAAGACATTACCACTGTTGATATAATATAAAGGCAACACGGTTTTAAGAATCACTACTGTGTCCTCAAGATTATAAGAGAAACCGCAATGCAAAGCAAGGAACCATGATCTTTATCCATTGTGACCAACCAAACACCATAAATGTTTTTGACCAAACATCACCAACCCTCTTGCGTATAACATTCATTTTCCCACATTGTCTTATATTTCATTTAGTTCAGTTCTTGTGTTCTCGCTTACGTGTTTACAAACAATTAAAAAGTATAACAACCATGTAACATGTCTAATAAAATTAGTTAACACAATATAACAGTTTATATGAACGAGTAATAAAAACCAACATACTTTTCAACGTTTAAACTCTTATTAGATATACATCAAAGAATTTATACAAGAATATTTACGGGATAACAATCTAGATTGAATGACAATGTGTTGGCGATCTCCTTTCTAAACTCAAACATAAACCCAAGTTAATGTTTAAGTAAGAACTATGCTTTACTAACATATTGTAATATCCGAGACTTAGTTCTATTTGGAGCCTTGGAGGAGTAATATGAGCTCTTGAAAGTGTTAACAAAATTGTCAACCCATGTGATGCATTAATTTATTACTTATAAGCCTCTTTAAAATGCTAGACCTTTTCATGTTATCTAGACTTCAAATTATTCCTCACTATAATATACAAATTTTTGAATATTTGTAATTTCTAAAACCTATTCTCAAATAACCATATTACCAACCCTTACTCATATGATTAGAGACTTAAAAGGACATTATATTTGTTAATAGATATTTTTCATTCATTGTAACACCAACCAAAACATTAAATCTCTTTCACCAAACTTTACCAACCTCTTACACATAGTTAAATGATTTTGACCACCCTTTCTTTTCTCCAGGCCTCACCTCATTGTCTTAAACTTAATAACTTCTTCCCAAATTTCACTCACCAAAGAGTGTACTAGTTTCATTTTGATTTTGTTTGAGCAGCAAGAGTGTACTAGTTTCATTTTTAAGAAGCTATTTTTTAATAGGTAAGTTAAACAAGTTAATTAATTTCTCAATCATTTTCTCACAAGTTGGAAACCGTAATTTTCTTTTTTAGGATCTTGTTTTTGAATGAAATGGTAGAACTAGTGAATTTAAACATAATCCCAATGATGGGTGAAAAGAACCTTTTGGTTGATGGGATCCATTACTTTGATACACCAACACACGGTGCCATGTTGACGCAAAAGATGGTCGTTGGTCAATGTTAGGCTAGTCCCAGTCGTGACGACCTAGGTCATCCAACGCTATGTCAGCTTTCTCTCTCCAGCAACCTGACACGACCCGGATGCCCGAGTCGACGACCCAAGTTTTTTGTTTTTTTTTAATTCAAACATTTTTAACATTAAATTAAAATTTCATTCAAATTAAAAAAAAAACATTACATTACGAAATAAAAAAAAAACATTACACTACGAATTTAAAAAAAAAACATTACAAAACGAAATTAAAATAAACACTACAATACTTAAACTAATAATCTAAATTGTAACGTGCTTTGATTGTTGCCTTAATTTATCCAATTCTTCTAGTTGGCGGCCGGTCAATTTTGGGTCGATTGGGGTGTTGTAGAAGATGTTGTCGGACTCCTGTTTTGATATCCTCATGAGCTCAAGTTTTTCTTTTTTCATCTCGAGCTCTTTTTCCCTCAACTGTAACCAAGTATCTTCTAAACGCTCCTTATTCTTACCTTTATCTCCTTTTGACGGCTTCTGAAGTTTTGGCCAACGATTGCATAAATGAGTCTGATGGAACATCATCATCATTATGAGAGGAGGAGGATGGTTTCTTCCTTCCTTTTTCACGACCAACCGGTCATGATTCTCTAGTCCCTTCCTCAAGTAATCATCAACGTTTGGACATCGAAGGATCACGAGCTTGTTGAACAGAGGTAGGGTAGAACCCTTTGTTTTCTTCCGACTATTCGTTTCGAAAGTCGGCATCTCAACATCCTTCCAAGCAGCATGACCTTTTAAAACCTCAAACACTCCTCCAAAGTGAAATCATGACCGTACGTCATACGGTATTCTCTAAGAGCTTTTGTAGTGTCGTCGATATCATTCTCACCGCTTCAATGGGTATTCTTGATATTCTCCATGATAGCACAATAATTACCAACCATATTACGAATCTTGCTCTTCCATTTGGTCGTAATGGAGTCATAGGTTCGGTCTTTGCCAGTTTCTTTCTTAAAGTAGTCGATCACTGCCTCCCAAAACTTGAAGCTTCTATGCGTTTCCTTCTCGCCGCGTTTTCGACACATATAAACCCAAGCTTTACAAAGCACCATCTCTTCCTCCTTTGTCCATGGCTCTGCTGGCTTCTTCGCTTTCCCCTTGCTTGTTTCCGGCTTCTTGGCTTTGTCCTTGGCCTTTGAAGCACGTCTTGATGGCTGCTTTGGTTTGATGGAGGACATCTCTTCAGCGAAGCCGTTTTTCATCATCAATCATCAACGGGAATGGAACCATGGAACGAACCGTGGTGCGAACCGTGACCCGAACCTTGTCCCATCGAAGCATCTTGACTTTCGTAGTTTTGTGTCGGATACTCCGGCATAAAATCTTCCAAATTCATGTCAAGATTAGTACTTCGAATCGGGGAATAAGGTTGATACGGTTGAGAAGGATAAATGAAGTCTATGTTTGGATGGTACGACGACCCACTAGGTTCTTGTCGGTAATCGTGGTAAGGACGTTGCGGTGGGACAAAAGGACGGTTAACATAAAACGGGTTTTGGTTTTGATTTGGTTGGGCTAGTTGTGATTGATAATCAAAACCTTGTGGACGAAAGCGAATAGGCCGGTTTTGTTGTGGTGATATGCCGGTTAACTCGAAGTTGTTTTCCGGCGAGAAATTCAGATCCGGGGCATTTTGGGGTAGTCGTGATCGTCGGGATTTTGATTGTGGGGTATTTTTCTTTGACATTTTGAAGTTGGATAAGAATTAAATTGAAATGAATGTAGATGAGAAATGGTGAGTGGTGAATTGTGTTTGAGGTGAATTGGTATTTATAGAGTGGTAAAATGGGGTTTGATTTTATTTTATTTATTATTATTATTTTTTTTAGTTTAATGACCAAACGGTCATTTTTTAAAATTTGTATTTAATGTATACGTTGGGAAGGAGAATACAAAGCGTTTACATCGAGTGTAAAACCAACCGATATTCCAAATCTTTGGTCCACGATCGGTGTGGCAACCGGGCACCACAATCGTGCCAACCGATGTTCAAGTCAGTCGAGGGTGAAAAAAAAGGGTGCCCAACCGATTTGAAACACTCGATTGCGTCCAGCCTTAGGAATTTATTAATGGCAATACAAACCGCATATAACAAATATCGCGGATTACAACACGGTGATAGAGGTATGCAATTTGTAATGCATGTTTTAAAACAAAATTTCTTCCGATATAGTGACTATTTTGAAGATACAACAATCAATTTAAGAATTTGAATCTAACCAATCTGAATTGGTCTTCATGATGATTTTGATGCCATATATATAACACACAAAAGGTTACGGGATCCATTTGCAACTATTTAAAAATACTGCTATATCGTATAATTGTCAAAAAGAAACGTTCGTTGCATCAATTTGTTAGTCCTCCGGTTCAACTGTTTTTTAAGACACTCCATAGTCAAACATAAAATTAGTTAACGACTAATATGCTCATATACAAACAAAAATAATACACTCACAAAGTATTTAACTTTATCCTTTACATGTTCTTTTGTTATATGTTCAAGCAACATGCAACACAAACATTACTTCTCTTCCTTTAGTTCCCTGTTTATCTTTCAACACATGTAATAAATTTTAACACCAAACATATACCAACCCTCCTACACCTCACTCACTATATAAACTATAAGCCTAACACTACAAACACACGCCTCACTCTTATTCTGCTTCACCTATCCAGACAAACATGATCTCTTTGGGTTGATTTTCGAAAATAAAGATCTTGAATCTGGAATTTGAGTCTTGTTTTTGTCTTTCTTTTTCTTATATATATTCGAAACAAAATCACAAAGAATTAAACCCCTCAAAACACATAAACAAGAACACTATGGTTGATGGAGCCTTTTATGCTCAAAATTGTTATGCTCAAAAACGTTATTATTGGGTGAGCTTGAGTTAACAATAGGTTGTTTTTTCATAGTTTTTAGCTCTAGAGATTCTTATCAGATAACATAACGAGATTTGTTTTCAGGTCAGAGACCAAGAAAAGATAAAGTCAAACGAGCTCGTTGTCACTACTGTTGTAATAGACGTTTTCGGAATTTTCGACATCAAGGTATAATTTACTTCACATTTGTAGCTAAATTATGCCACAACTTTTTATTTCTGTTTTGGTTTGGACGAATCTATTTTCGGATATATTGTTTATGGTACAATTATATTGTTTATGGTACAAATGTGTACGTTTACTTGTATAATTTTGCTCTAATCTTGTATCCAACTCATATCATATCTCCTCTATTTAGCTCTATTACAACTCTCTCTATCGTCACTTTTGTACTTTGTTTACCACAATTAGCAATCTATATAGATCTGCTTCTCTCAAGCCCCAAAATTATATCATACTACAAATCACCCTCATAAAATGAGATAGTTGTTCTGATTTGCACACACCATTTTATCTTATGCTTATGCTTATGCTAGTTGTTTGTAACATGATGTGTGCAAATCAAGAATAATCATGTCACAAAAAAAAAAAAAAAAAAACATTTACCACCAAGAAACCCTTAAAATCGATATCACCGCGTGTCAGATTCACTTTTCCAATAAGGTTTGTTTCTATTGTTTTTTTTTAGTTTTATATATTAATGTTATTTTTATAAAATAGCCCATTTGGACTGTGGGCTAAATTTCTTTTGTGCTAATATGTTTTTTATAATTGGGCTCGTTGCGTTTATTAGCCCATTGTTGGTACACAATCACAGAAAGTCACAAACCCTTCATTCAAAAACCCTACTTGCTGCTGCTTCTTTCAAAACACACACATATTTCTCTCTTATCATTGAAAATGTCAGGTACTTCTCTTCCCCGCCCCCGTATCATTATCTATGTTGATGAAGTGTGTGGTGATGACCTGGATGTTACCCTTGATGAAGAAACGGGTATTAATGGGGCTGATGACACGTATTATTGCCGTGGCTGATGACATCGGGGCTGAAGACATGGATATTAACGGTCTGAGAACATGATCTTATTATATGATGATCTTGTTAAGGTATTGATTTATTTTATTTCATTTTATTCCTTGTCTTGTATTTGGTATTATGTCCTAATCTCATTTTTTGTTCAAACAGATTGCCCAGGAAATGTATTCCACTTTACCTCCGACAAATGTGATTCTTATCCACCAAGAACCTATAAGCAAAATTATGAGATACTCCGAATCGTCTAAACCTGTATGGCGTGCGGTGTGGAAATGGATCGGAGAGACACCTATTTTAGTGCGTTTTCCCATCAATGTTGGAATACACAAGAATATAGTCTCTTTGCAAGAATTGCCACACTAGAATATGTAAATAACTTGCAATTTTCACATACTATATTATTTATTTTAAAATTATTATTTAAATTTTTTTTTCTAATTATTATTTTTCTTATTATAGATGAAGGCGAATGTCGAATCGCATGTAAAGGATGTTGGGAATTATGCGAAGTAGGATTTCTACCGTCAATTCTGCCGAAGGATTTTGCTGAAGTAGAAGCAGAATCTGCTGAAGAAGAGATTCTGCTGAAGTATAAAAGCCGTGTCGTGTTTCACGGGGTGGAAGCTGACTAGGATCTGCATGCGCTTTATTAATTACATGCTAACCGATCATTATTCTTGAACTGCCCGAGGTTAGCATGGGTATTATTGTACTGCTCAATATTATTTAATGTTTACTCATAACATGTATGGGTTGAAACAAATGTTTAAATGCATGCTTGCATGCTTAGTCGTTTGGGTAGAAATAGTTTAGGGTTCCTTGTCTATAAAAGGAACTTGATAGTATGTAAAAAAAAGTAAGTTTTAGAAACATAGAGTTTCAATTAATAAAAGATCCATAGAGGATCTAAGTGTTCTTAGTTATTATAGCTTGTATTTACATTCCGCTAAAGAATACGAGTTGTAGAGAGTTTCTATTAGTTTGCTTATGATTACATAGGCAACACTAACGATCTACGAGTGCTAAAGATCTGTCAAGGTCTGTGTGTTTTCAACAAGTGGTATCAGAGCCTCGGGAAAGTCTTTACGATACTAAGAACCATATTTAACCTCACCCCCATACAACCAAAAATACATTCACCTTGCCTGGAACTGATAATGAATCCGAAGTCACCACCACCAACAACAACAACACCACCTCTATGCAACAACTTAGTCTTTCCAACAGTAATGCTAAGTTTCCTTATCTAAGAAGGGAAGAGTATGATCTGTGGACAATGAAGATGCAAAACTGGATCTCCAATATTGATTGGAATCTTTGGGAGATTGTGAAGAATGGAAACAGTCTGAAGAAGACTATCCCAGATCTTGATAGTAAATTTACCATTGCTCCTCCCAAATCTGCTGAAGAGATTCTAGTCTGGCAAAGAGAGCACAAAGTAAGAACCATCCTTCTTCAAGCTATTCCCGAAGATCACTTGGGTGATTTTCACCACATGGTTGATGCAAAGGACATATGGATGGTGCTCAAAGCAAGGTTCGGTGGCAATGAAGAATCCAAGAGAATGAGGAAGTCCATGCTGAGACAACACTTTCAAGAGTTCAATATCTCAGAAGAAGAAGGTATCCACAAGGGATACGACAGGTTTCATAAGATTTTGATTCAGCTAAACCAGCTGAATGCAAAACCTGACAATGATGATTGCAATTCAAAGTTCCTACGATCTTTGCCTCCATCATGGTTACATGTAAGTATAGCCCTTAAAGCTAAAGGTGGGTTGGACATACTCACTTTTGATGAGTTGTACTACAAACTCAAATCTCTTGAAGCTGATGTCAGAACTCCCTACCGTGCATCCTCTTCTGGTCATACAGCCTTTGTTGGGACATCTCACTCCAATATGATGATACATGCTCCTAGTCCAACTTACTTACCATCATCATCTTACAATCGTCCCACTCCATCATGCCCTCAAGCTAAAACTGGTAGTATATTGGAGGATGTTCTTCATTCATTTGTTGCTGATTATGATACTCAGCAACATCTTGTCTATGAAGATTTTGAGCAGGTGGACCCACTTGATATGGAGGAGATGAAACTGAAATGGCAGGTGGCCATGCTTTCAGTAGATATCAAAAGGTTTGAGGAGAAGTCAGGAAGAAAGTTTGGCTTCAAGGGAAAGGATCCATCTCGTTTTGACAGGAGAAAGGTCAAGTGTTTCTCTTGTCACCAGATGGGTCATTTCTCAAGGGAATGCAAAGATATGAAGAGTGGAGAGGGAGCTAACTACAATTCCTATAAGCGAATCGGGAAGCTAGAACTTCACTTGTCACCTTGGATGAACAGGTCAACTGCGCACATGAACCTGTGAATGAGGAAGCTGCTGATACAGAGAAGCTTGGATTGTTGGCAAGATGTACTTCAGAAGATAGGCATGATCAATTTGCCTTGATGGGACTTTCTCAGGTACACAACTGTATATTTGGTTGTAGTGAAAGATACAATGAACTTAAAGAAGCTTATGATACTATGAAACCTAAATACAATGAATGCTATGTTGATAATGAAGCTTATAAACTTTCGTTAAAAACATTAGAAAGACAAAAGGTTTGGTTTCAAAAGAATCAGATAGCTTATGAAGAAAAGATAAAGGAGTTACAATTTGATCTAGATATTGCAAACATTAACTTAAAACGCACTGAAAAGGAAAAAGCTGATGCTATTGCTGAAAACCTAGAGCTTAAAGAGAAACTAGCTGAGGAAGTAGCTAGACATAAACAATGGTTAATATCAAGTGACAATCTAGCTAGAGAAATCTATAGTAGTCAACCAGTGACCTCTGGAATAGGTTTAGGTTTTCAAAAGTATGTAGGATTAGAAGCTAGGAATGATGGGCGTAAATCTACACCAGCAGGCTTAGCAAATTTTGTTAAAGTAGGTGATTTGCATGCTGTCCCTGGACCTATTGGAGGTGAATTCATGCCCACTGACTGTCCTATCATCTGTTGACTTTGATGGATCACATCATCTGTATGGCAAAAGTCAAAAGACTTACCGGACCGATGCTTCATCTAATGACTTTGTCTCTTGCTCTGACAGTGACAATTCATCGGATCAAGGGTCTACTTCTTGTGCCAGCTGTGTTTCAAGTGATAAGTCAGACCTTCCCAAGCCCTCACCTGAGCCTACACCCAAGCCTGCACCCAAGTCTATCTACAAGCCTTATAGGGTAGCTGCTGAGGAATAAACTTCCAAGACAGCCTCAAGACTTGTCCTTTAAATCTTTGCATAATAAGTCTGTTAAAAACAATTCCTTTAATGTTTCTGGTTTAAGTACTTCTACATGTAATAGAACATCTTCTTCGTTGAATAAATCTTCCAAAAGGAAGACATTTTTTGTATGTGGAAGTAAATTTCATTTAATTAAGGATTGTGATTTCTATGAGCAAAGATTGGGTGTATGTGCTACTCAGCAGAAGCCTAGACCTGTATGGACCAATGTTAATAATATTCCACCATATGTCCCACAAGCTACTAATACTGATTCTCCTTGGAGGAGATCAGTTGATAGACCTTATGTGCAACCTACAAGCCCATACTTTAAACATGGTTATTGGCCTTCATATGTTGACTCTATGAATAATGGGAAAGGATTTTGGGGTACTGCTGTCAAGACCTCAGCAGGTTGTTCTTGGAATAATAAGGGACCTAAATTTCAATGGAAACCCAAGAACAATGGTGGATCTTTCTCTTCTGATAGACCTAAATCTTATGATCCACAAGGCAGGTTCAAGTCAGCAATGACTTGAGCCTCCTTTGTATACTAACTTTCTTTTGTATATAATCTTTGTTCTATAGGATCATCCTCTTAAGCATAAAGATATTGGTATTGTTGATAGTGGTTGTTCAAGGAGTATGTCTGGAAATAGAGTTATGATGCACAATTTTGTTCCTATAGAAGGAGGAGGCAATGTGACTTTTGGTGGAAGTGATGGTAGAATCACTGGGAAAGGCACCATCAAGACACCTTTACTGAATTTTGAGAATGTGTACTATGTTAGGGAACTTCAGCACTTCAACTTGTTCTCCGTCTCACAAATTTGTGACACCAAGAACAAGGTACTCTTCTCTGAAGATGAATGTCTTGTGCTTTCAAAAGAGTTTAAGCTTCCGAAGATACTTCTCTTCTGAGAGTTCGAACTCACAATCTATACACATTCAACCTCAATGAAGTTCATCCTGAAGGTGACCTCACTTGTTTGGTGGCTAAAGCATCCCTGGACGAGTCAAACAAATGGCATAGGAGAATGGCTCATGTGAATTTCAAAACAATAAACAAACTCTCTAAAATGGGTCTTGTTGAAGGTCTTCCCTCCAAAGTTTTCTCAAATGATCATAATTGTGTTGCATGCAACAAAGGGAAGCAACGCAGAGCTTCCTACAAAGTCACATCTGCTGGAGCATTATCTCTGAGCCTCTTCAATGTTACATATGGACCTTTTGGTCCAACTCAAGTCAGAAGCATCGATCACAAATATTTTTGTCTGGTGATCATTGATGGCTATAGAGATTTTGTTGTGTTCTTTCTAAGGACTAAAGATGAAACATCTCCAGGCCGAAAGACTTCATCACCCTCGTTGAAAATCATTTGAACAAGAAGGTTAAGGGAATTCAGTGTGATAATGGAACAGAGTTCAAGAATGTTATTCTTATAGAACTCTGTAGGTCTAAAGGGATAAAGAGGGATTATAGCAATCCAAGAACCCCACAACAAAATGGGGTAGCTGAAAGAAAGAATAGGACCTTGATAGAGGCTGCAAGATCTATGCTTGCAGACTCTAAATTGCCCACTATGTTCTGGACTGAAGTTGTTGGCACAGCTTGCTATGTACTAAACAGAGTCTCCATTACTAGACATCACCTCAAAACACCATATGAACTTCTCTTTGGGAAGGTTCCAGCCATTCATTACCTCAAACCTTTTGGTTGTCAAGTGACCATTCTAAACACCAGTGATCCGTTATTGTGGGTTATTCAGCTCATAGCAAGGCTTACAGAGTGTACAATTTATCTACCAAGAAAATAGAGGAGACTTTGAACCTGAGATACATGGAAGATAAGCCCAATGTTCAAGGACAGGGTCATGGTCTTTGACCTTGACTTCTTAACTGATTATTTGGGTTATACTAGACATATGGCTAACCAAAGTGCAGGTTCTCAAGAGTCTCCTCTAACAATGCAGGTACCTTGGATGCCGACTCGAAGTGAATTTGAAGATGATGAACAACTTATACTTGTGCCTTCTTTCTCCCCTAATAATATTGCGTAACACCTCGAGATACTTCGATGAGAGTGAAGATGAATCACATTATGCTGAGGACCTTGCTAGGCTTCAGTCTCAAGAGTTTGCAGCTAAGCTTGAAGCTGAGAAGGTGATTGGGGAGCTTGCAAATGAGGCCGTCAGTGGAAACCAGGTTTATGCTGATATGACATACTCTTCTCCCATCAATCTGCTGAAGGCTCGGCTGTTTCTACTCCTATTCCTTCTAAAGTGTCCACGAACTTTGGTGCACCTATACTCGCTTTCCAAGACCTTCAGATCTTGGAAATCATCAACCCAATCGGAATTTTCACCTCACCTTCCTATGACACAACTTTTGTACCAACTGTGTCTAATCTTGAACCTTCCATTGAAGTCAACCCCACTGCTACTAAAAGAATCAACATCACTCACCCTCAATCCAATATTATTGGTGACATTCTAGCACCTGTTAGAACTCGAAGTGCTATCTCTAGTCCTAAATTTGGACAGGTTGCTTTTCTCTCTTATGTCTCAAATCAGAAAAGAGACAATCACAAGACTTCAAGCATTGTCTGTTTTTGTTTTCTCAAGTAGAACCAACCAGTGTCACTCAAGCTCTTGATGACTCAAGTTGGATTGAAGCAATGCAAGAAGAAATGCAACAGTTTCAAAACCAACAAGTTTGGATCTTGGTACCACTACCTGATGGCAAATATGCTATTGGAACTAAATGGATTCTGAAGAACAAAAGAGATGCAAGGGGTGTGGTTATTAAAAACAAAGCAAGATTAGTAGCTCAAGTTACAGGCAAGAGGAAGGGATTGATTATGATGAAGTGTTTGCACCCGTTGCTAGAGTTGAGGCTATTCGAATTTTCTTGGCCTATGCATCTTACATGGGCTTCATGGTGTATCAGATGGATGTTAAAGGTGCTTTTCTATATGGTGAGATAGAAGAGGAGGTTTATGTCACTCAACCCAAAGGATTTGAAGACCCATATCATCCTAATCATGTTTACAAGGTGGTTAAAGCTCTCTATGGACTACATCAAGCACCAAGAGCATGGTATGCTAGGCTTTCATCATTTCTGCTGAAGCATGGCTATAGAAGACGTGCCATTGATAAGACTCTTTTTCTGAAGAAGAACTCGACAGACATCATACTTGTGCAAGTATATGTGGATGACATCATTTTTGGATATACTAAAGAAGATTGGTGCAGGGAATTTGAGGAGCTGATGAAGGGAGAATTTCAGATGAGTGCTATGGGAAAGCTTACTTTCTTTGGGTCCAAGTTCAAGCAGAACAAGATGGGATATTTATCAGTCAAGATAAATATGTGAGGGACATTTTGAAGAAATTTGGTATGGAAGGTGTCAGGACTGCCACAACACCTTATGAAGCTCCAAAAACAAAAACCAACAACGAACCAAATTTACCTGTGAATGTTCATTTATACAGGTCTATGATTGGTTCATTGATGTATCTAACAGCTTCAAGGCCTGATATTACGTTTGCTGTGAGTGTTTGCTCTCGACATCAAGTTACTCCACTTACTTCCCATCTCAATGCAGTCAAGAAGATCTTTAAGTACCTCAAAGGTCAACCTCATTTAGGCCTGTGGTACCCAAAAGAGTCTCCTTTTAAATTGGAAGCCTATAGTGATAGTGATTATGCTGGTGCAAATCTGGATAGGAGATCCACAACCGAGGTGCCAATTCCTTGAAAGAGATTGATTTCTTGGCAGTGCAAGAAACAAACCATTGTGGCTACCTCAACTATTGAAGCAGAGTATGTTGCTGCTACAAATTGCTGTGGACAGGTCCTTTGGATTCAAAATCAATTGTTGGATTATGGGTATAACTTCATGAACACAACACTTTTTATTGATAATCAAAGTACCATATGCATTGTCAAAAATCAAGTTTTTCATAGTAGAACCAAACATATTGAAATCAGGAACCACTTTATAAGAGATGCATATGAAAAACATTTGATAAAAGTGGCTAAAATTCATACAGATGACAATGTGGCAGATCTGTTAACAAAAGCTTTTGATGGACCAAGGTTTCAACACCTTGTGGTCAATATTGGAATGCTTAACCCTTAACTGCAAAGTTTAAGGGGAGGCAAAGCCTAAGGGGAGGCTTATTGTTGTATTTTTGTATTCTAACCATTTTTGCAGCTGTTGGATCCTCATACGCCTAAGGGGAGGCTTAGTGTTTCCGCTGACACTACAACTGTCTTTGGTTTCTGCTGCTGCTTGATGGTATCTTGTACACGTTTTGGTTATGTTTATTCTTTCTTAATTTTATTCTTAGTTAAAAAAAATAATAATAAAAAAAAAATAAAAAATAAAAATAAAAAACAACTCACTTTCTCTTGCAGGTTTGTTGTATATAGTTGATGGTTTCTAACTCACCAGATATACCTTGTGTATATCAAAGAGATGGCTAGTCCAAAGGGTACAACTTTGGTAAAGATACATCAAATCTGTTGATAGCTGTAATGATTTTCTCAAAATCATAGGGTCTGCAACCACCCATGCTTAATTGCCGAGGGTTGTATGGTCATCAATTCACCATGGTATTCCTTTTGAAATCAAAGATTGGCTAGCCCACAAGTATATGGCTTGTGGTAAAGGTAACTGTATTCATATTTGGTTATCAATTCACCAATTCTAAGAATTGACTAGTCCTGAGCAAACGGCTACAGGTAAAGACACATCAAATCCGTTTATATAGTTGCTGATTTGCTAATAAATCAAATGGTTATCAATGTACCATAGTTTTCGAACTCAAACATTTGGCTACTCCAGTAGTGATGGCTATTGGTAAAGAGACATCAAATCCATTATTTTCAATGATTCACCTCTCACAGGAGTTAACCACTACAAGAAAAGTGGCTTTTTAGGACCCCCATAAGCGTCATAAAATGGTACTTTTTAGGACCTTTCATTTAATAGGACCAAGGATGAAAGCGTTTCATGTAAGGCGGTTGTAATAGGTCCAAAGCGTCCTAACCCTTATGAAACCAATTTTATGGTCGTATTATATGTCTATGAACAACACAAATAGCGTCCTAATAAAACCATATTAGGACACTTTTACAATGTTTTAACATGTGATTACCTACTTTAAATCTTTTGAGACACATAAAACGCCCTAAAAGTATTGTTAGGACGCTTATAATGTAACATCATAGCTATTTTAGCAACCAAGAAAATGGTACTAATAACTCAAATAAGATTATGATACCAATTTTATGGTCGCATTTTAGGTCTATAAACAACACAAATAACGTCCTAATAAAAACATATTAGGACACTTTTCCAATGTTCTAACATGTGGTAACCAACTTTTAATCTTTTGACATACAAGCGCCCTTAATGTTAATTCTTAGGACGGTTATCATATACCATTATAGTTACTTTAACACCAAGAAAGGGTCCTAATATCCCAAATACGATTATGAAACCAAATTTATGGTCGCATAATATGTCTATGAACAACCAAATAACGCCCTAATAACAACATATTAGGACACTTTTACAATGTTGTAAAACGTTGTTACCTAATTTTAATCTTTTGATACACATACAAGCGTACTTAAAAGATAATTGTTAGGACGCTTATCATATAACATTATAGCTATTTTAGCACCAAGAAAAGGGTTCTAATATCTCAAAGAAGATTATGAAACCAAATTTTTGGTCGTATAAAATGTCTATTAACAACCTAAATAACGTCCTAATAACAACATATTAGGACACTTTTACAATGTTAAGTTAATTGTTAGGACGCTTAATAAGTTTAATAGGACAATTTCAAAGTCCGGACAAGTCATATGATAGGACACTATTTTCACCATGCACACTCTATTATTACGATATGAATAAAACATCAACTAAATATTAAATGAATAAAACGAAATTGTATTTCAAATTAGCAATTGTCATAACAAAATCACTAAACATAAATAAGGTAGACAGAATCTAACATAAAGTCTGTTAACATTAAACAATACATTAACGCAACAAGAAGCTTAGTCCGTGGTCATCATGCATCATCTCTCTCAATCCTCACGGACCACCTACAAATAAACACCCATGTATAAGCATTAAGCTCCATGTTAGTAAAATTATAGGTATCACAAGATTAACAAAGACATAACGAGATAAAGGGACAAGGCCATGCTATGGTTGCACCAACACAGTCTTCAATTGTGGCAAATAACCCATAGGGTCTCACCAACACTTCAGCTCTTTTTGTTGGTACTTGAACGTTTACCTCACACCATCCTCGTCCAATCTCTGTACCACCAACTATATCATTTGGGTTCAAGCTCCTCACCCATCCTTTTGCTACAGTCTCGGTTGAGTTTAGAATTCTTTTAAGGACAACTTCATCCCCGACCTAGATTTCAGTTTTCAACAAACATTTATCAATTTATAGTCAAGACACATGTATTAGATTAAACAGATGTAATATCTGCACAGTATGGAGGTGGGGTATACAAAGGAGGTCAAAAATTGATCGTGTAATCAGCAGTGTGATGGGTGTATACTAAATAAGTTTCAAATAAGCTACAATAAGCTAAATAAGCTGTAACTACATGAGTTGTAACTAGATTAAGCTAAAAACTACCAGATAAGCTAAAGGAATAAGCTATAGACCCGAATAATCACTTGATCAAATATCACAGGCCAAACAGGCCAAAACCAACAACCTTGCAGCCTTGTGGGTCCCACTAGGGTTGACAGGGATCCAAAGTGAGACTTGATATGAAAAGGTGACTTATTGAGGTTTCTAAAAAGCTAGGACTAAAGGTTTGGGTCCCACAGATAAGCACTTAACAAGGGCTTGAACTTGGTGGTCAACACCGATCACCGTGTATGGGTGGAATTGGACAAACAAAAGCTATCACCTATCTAATAAGGTCAAAAGTTTGAAATAAGCCCTGAACTTTATAGATGAGCTTATTGGCTTTCAAATAAACCAATAAGCTCACACTGTGGCCCACTAATGAAGAAGCTAAGGCACATGGAAAGTTGGGGTTTTGAGTGATGCCCCGGGTGCAGGGCAATGGTTAGCCCTGCAGCCACTTTGAACTATCACCTAAGCCAGAGAAAAAATCATAAAAATAAGCTAACTGTGGGATTTAAAAGCTTAGATGGGGAATTTCAACATGTAAAAATCTCAAGACTTGAATCTCAACACAAAATTCACAAAAATTCTCCCAAGATCTGAGTTTCTCACTAACATACCATTTTGACTTTTTGATTTTGAACTTAAACTTTGACTTTAATGAAACTTGTTTGATCCGTATGCACTAATTATGATTATTTAAGCTATGATAACACTAATTTAAGATACATGAACAAGATTTAGACCAAGTGGGTGAGATTTGAACCTCACATGTCCCAACAAAGGGACTGTGAGAGTGAAGGTAATTTGATTTTGACTTTCTCTAGTTCAAACATTGGTTTTATAGTTTTACTAGTTCTAATATCACCTAGAGGTCATAGTGTGCAGATAAACAAGTGAAAAGGCAAATACCACAGTTGAAACACACACGAACCAAACACCCCTAATAACTGAGTTAACAAATTTAAAAGGCAAATGAGCAATCTAAATCATAATACTGATACATAAGCTTGTAGCCTAGGTTCATTAGCTATCAAAGATAAAATAAGCTATAACAACTAGAAAGGAACGATTTATAATAGAAACATACCCGTAAGCGTGGAGGTTCATTGGTTACAATAGGAGAATCTTGTGATGTAAGAGGTGGAACAATGGAACTATCCTTCGACCCATTCTTCTCGATAACGGGCTCGTAACTTTTCATTTTCACTAGTAAGTTCTCCACATCTAGACTTCAATTCGTTGTGTTTCTCTATGACATGCTAAACGACTTGGTATTACACCCCAAACATCAGAAGCACGAACACCTAGACCATACATGCCTGCATCACCATTTCGATCTTTACCCATAACTGTAGAAAAAATATCATCTGGTCCAAGATTATCAATCGAACCTCGGCAGATTATCACTAAGTCGTTTCATATCATCCTGCATTTTATATAAACATGAACAACATATAGTAAAAGCATGTATTACAAAAAAAAAAGCATATTGTGTTTAACTTATGCTATTAATACACTTTTGCAAACACAAAAGCATATTACTTACAATCGCTTTTGCTGTGTCATCATTTTTGGTATTTCCATCTTGGAGAAGCATGCACTAAAAAGATCCAATCGAGTTGGATCTCGTCCCAAATATGTCTGTATGAATAAAAAGAAAATGAATATTAAAAGTGGATATCCACAGGATACATTAACAATCCCACTTTCTCCATACACTTACCTTTAACTCTTCCCTTTTGCGAGCATAACTTTTTTTACTGGTTCTTTGGATCATCTTCTTTTTTGCCCGATTCGCCTTGTTTTTTCACTTAAACTCAAGTAGCAGAAAGTAAAATATCATAATGGGAAATTAAGTAATGTTATTTAAAGTGGAAGAGTATTTCACACCTTAGTGTTTTCTTTATTCCAATACTTCACAAGCTTCTTCCATTGTTTTTTTGCACTTGCTTTGGCCTAGATCTTATTTGTTGCTTAACTGACAAAGACGGATCATGGTAGTGTTCCTTAACTTTTGCCCTCCAGTTCTTCTCTCACCTTCAAATGATTGCAATATCCATTTTTCCATCCGGAATATCAAATTTTGTCTAAAAAATGTAATAGCTCACATTAGAAAACAAATACTTTATTGTTGGGAATTATGTGAAGTATGAATCATCTTGATATTACTGTGATGGATTCTCTGAAGTGGAGCTGGATTGAAGACATGATTATGCTGAAGTTATATTAGTCGTAGTTGGTTTCTGCGGAAATAGTATTCCGTATATTCTAGAATTAGTTAGGATATACATGAGCTTTATTAGGAAGTGATTGTGTATATCTTATTTAGTTTCATAGTTATACGTTTCTTAGAAAAGAAGTTAGGATTCCTTGTCTATAAAAGGAACACAATAGAATGTATTTTGGGTGTGCTTAAACAATTGATTAATATAACGATCCATAGAGGATCAAAGAGTTCTTAGTTATCTGTGTTTTATACTTGTATTTATATTCCGCTAAAGAATACAAGTTGTAGAGATTTTCTTTTAGTTTGTTTGTGTTTACACAAGCGATACTAACGATCTACGAAGCTCAAGATCTATCAAGGTCTTATAGTTTTCAACATTTATTCATTAACATACAAATTTAACATTGTGTACCTTTAAGAGTTCAAGCAAAGCTTTTTTTTGCGGCGTCAACTTTATTCCATGGTTTATAAATCGGACAATACTTTCCACTCCTTGAAAGTGTTCCCATGAAATGAGTCAGATGACTACTTTTGTCGTTAATAGGTTGTACGTGTTCATTAACTAAAATAGGAATTCTATCCCTTTTTCTTGGGCCCAAACTTTTGCCATACGTGTTGGTCCTCTCTTTCTTTTGCTTACAATCCGAACTACAAAAAGTGAACATGATTTACAATAGATACGTATACATTTAAAATACTAAATAATTTGAAATGGAGGCAATATCTTAGCGTTGTATTTTGTCTTGTTTTAATTTAACTTTATTATATATTCTTCTTATATGACACAATATATGATATATGATTTTTAAAACGATGCAATCAAGTAGACCATGTTAACCTGTTTCATTTCGAGCTTGTGTAACTACATGGTTTTCTTCATTTTCCGAATGCTCAGCTTGAATCTCTTCTCCGAGTAGATCATCGCCGTCATTTGTTAAATCGTTAACATTCTCCAAATCATCCTCATTCTCCAAATCATCCATGTCTTTATCTACATCATCTTCTGAAGTAGCTTGTTGTTCAATATCTTCATTCATAGGTATGTCTTCGATATCATCATTTTCAACATCATAAAGGTCTTCATTGTTATCTATATAAAAATAAATAATAAAAAAAAAAAAAAAACAAGTAAGCACCAAAAACAGCTTAACTAATATACACTTAATAGTAATTTAATATCATATATATAGTATTTGAAATTTATGTATAGTTACCATTAGATCTCAAGTCACGCTCCCCGTGGTCATGATCGTTGTCAATTGCAACTAAGTTTCTCTCGCTTGCGTTAATCTCCTCTGTTGACGAATTTGGTTGATCATTTCTCGTTTGGACTTGGTCGGACTCTGTACCTACTACGTATTGCCCTCCCTGTATCAATCTTGTCCCTTTGCGATTGAGATTCTGAAGATGTTAGCCCAATGGAGACATTCGAGCACTCATTCGTTTTTTGCTAAATTTTATATCTAGTCATGGACTGTGGAGCAATGTATTTTCGATTCTGTTTCATGCAAGTAGAATTGTTAGAAAACAAACATAAAGAAAATATAGTAGCCAAATTTATTATTCGTACCTTTCTATTTGTTTGTCTAGCCGCTTCTTTTGGGTTATCTTCCTCACCATTAAGATGGAAGTCGAACCGCATATATAATCTGCATCTTTCTCACCGGTATCCGTTGGTTTCTTTTTCCTTTTCTTTGTTTTGTCACTCTCTACTAGACTTGTCAAAGACTTAGCAAGATTTTTCACTCCCAAAGCTTGTAATCTCTGTTGGTTTTCTTGAATCCTTGTCCTTCCGGACATTTCATAATCATTCGTATTTCTCGTGGTGATTTGGCGTTGCATCCTGTTATTTTCCATAACCGGTGCACAAAACAAATAAAATTATTATGAGATTGCAAAGAACAATAGTCATTTGAGAACAACAAAACTGAAATCAAATCACTATCTGTTACATGTTACAGAATGAAATATATTATCTACAAACAAAAATAGACGAAATCCTTCGCTACATGTCACGAATGAAATACATTAGCTAGAAACTGATATCAAATCACTATCACTATCACTACCCAAATCCATTGACCCAACTTTACAAAGGTATACCAACATTCATTTAAATTAAACAGAGCAACTTAAATACAACTTGTACTACATCAGAAATAAGCAGCACTTATGATCACATATGAGACTCATCACAAGAGGTCAACCAAACACATACCCGAACCCACCATTTCCCACACTAACAATGTATAACAATAACAATGTATAACAATGATAATACCAATAATAATAACAATAACAATAATAATAATAATAATAATAATACATAATAATAATAATAATAATAATAATAATAATAATAATAATAATAACAACAATAATAATAACAACAAGAGAGGTTTGCATTACCTATTGAGTCAGATCTTCTTTCAAAAGTGAAAACCAACGATCCTTGTTTTGCTGCCCACATACAACCCTAAACCAAAATTGAGATTTTAACCGTCTCAGGAAAAACGATTTCCATTAATAAAATCGAATCAAATACTTGATTTCTGAAAAGATATGCTTGATTTTCGCAGCGCCAAAAGTTATTTATGAATCAATTTTTCCCAAAAAATTTTAAGCGGGTTGTGAACGTGGGTTTGTATGTGAAACTAAATTTTAAGCAGGTTGTAAGTTTTCCCCTATAATTAGATTTATAATTAGGGAGAATTGCATATATACCCATTAAAACTTAAAAACTTGCATATTTCCCCAAAATACTAGTTTTCAATGCGTGATGTACAATGCAAGTTAAGCATGTTTTGGGTATATATGCAAATATGCATGTTTTAATGGGCATATATGAAATTGACCTATAATTAAATTAACTAATAGTAGTATATAGTATATGAAATGTATTATATATTATTGTATATATATAATATATAAGTATTTTATTGTATGTGAAACTAAAAATGAAGTAGATTTGGCATTCGTTTTTTCCGACTTCCCGGGTCAAACAACAATATCAATGTGATGTAGTAATCACTGTTGTATCTTATGCCGAAATGGAGCGCTCCAGATAGTTCATTTGTTTTACGCGGGCGTTATTTAAAATGTTGCTATTTTCTTACAGACCGGATTTATCCTACGTGGTCTACGTTTGTTAAAGCGTATCCGCATCTAGTTGACCCGAAAGATAAAGTGAGATGTAGGACTGTAAACCACACTAGAGTCATATATGCCATTGGTGCATCAATGAGACGGACATGCATGGAACCCTATGAATAATGAAATGGCTCGGTTTGAAATGGGAGTCGATATCATATCATAATCGAGTGTCATATCAAAAGGTTCATATCCAATGTTGCAAAATCGCGAATCTAGGGGTCGGGCGGTCACCACCTTGTAGCTTGTAATCGGTCCGGGCGGATGAATCGGTGATAGGGTATAATTTGATGTATAATTACCCGGTCGTTGCTCGGGTTATCAAATAAGGGCCCGTTTGGTTGGTGGGTGTTGCTTTGGATTTGGGATTGATTTGGTAAAACGTAAAGTTTATGAAATAATAACTTTGAAAAAGCTAATATGAATAACTCTCAACGGATGCGGTCGTTCATTTATATCGTCAAGAGTTTTTACGTAAGTCGACTTCCCATGACGTCACATTCCGGGGATGCTTTGTAGCCTATATTCTACACATATTGAACGGAGGAATAATTGTCCTAGGCATTTGCGAGGCCAATATACGCGAGGTGATCATAAAGTGCCGACTATTATGATTGAATGTATTGCTTTGCATGAAGTCAGAGATAGGACAGTAATCCAACACGAGCCCAGAAACATAACATATCATATCATATAACAGATAATCCACTAACTGTAGATAACAGATATAGGATAACATAGTGGCCAAACATATACTTGAGCTCATAACAAAATTTTGTATAAATTAGTTTATCTAGCTTTGAAGTAATAATTACTTTTGCAAGCTTATGTAAAAATTACTTTTGCAATTTTGACTTTTAATTTCTAATTTTTAGATATAAATTAGTTTATCTAGCTTTGAAGTAATAATTAGGCAATTAATTAAGAAATAGCTTAAAAATAAATTGTAAAAGTATTTCTAATTTTAAGATCCAAATCCACATCATTCCACCATCCAAAATTGCCAACAGGAATCCCCACCATCATCAAGACCGGTTATACCTCATAAATGAAACCCTAATCGTTTTTGCTAAATTTTTATGAAACAACATATGTGGTTAATTGAATTAGGCTCCCTTTCTTTTTGTTGAAATTATATGTGGTTTTCTGTGGTTAATTGAATTAGGTTTAAGATGGATACGAGTTGGATGTCTTTACCTAGATTTACCATTGAATATAAAAAAGGTCTTGACGACTTTCTTGATCATATATTCTATAATGAGGGTAAAAATGGACAGATTTCATGTCCATGTATTGATTGTGGTAATCAGATATGGGTAGATCGGACGGAGGCTACAACACATCTGTTATGTGTCGGGTTTATGAAAGGTTATACAATTCCACCTTTCAGTTCCAAATCAAGTGATGCTCCAATGTTGGATTCTGAAGATGACATGCAAGGGTTGGTGAATGATGCCTTCCATCGGTTTGGTGATGACACACTAACCGATGACATGGGAACACAAACTGAAAGTATGAGTATGCCAAACCTAAAGGTGAAATTTTTTTATAAAGTGTTGGGAAGGCAATCCAAAACCACTATATCATGGGTGTAAGTTATCAGTTCTTTCTTTTATCATTAGACTATTTCATGGTAAGTGTGTTGGGAAATGTTGTGATAATGGTTTCAGAAGATGCTAGATAATGAGGGAAGCCTTCCCCGATGCTTCTATACCAAAGTCATTGTATGAACTAAGGAAGATAATTCGAGAGTTGGGACTTAGTTATGATAAAATTGATGCATGTCCTAATGATTGTATACTGTACTGGAAAGAAAACATTAATAAAACTGAATGTGATATATGCCATACGTCAAGGTATAAAGCAAGTGAAGATGATTGTGCAGATGAGTCAACCACAGTTGATACACGTAAGAAGATTGGAGCAAAGGTGTTGCGTCATTTTCCGCTCTTACCACGATTGCAAATGTTATTTATGTCATCTAAAACAGTCGCCTCCATGAGATGGCATGAAGAGAGTCGCACGAAAGATGGTTACTTGAGACATCCTGCGATTCCCGCATGGAAAGCATTTGATTTTAAGTATGATAAGTTTGCCAAAGAATCTCGTAATGTCAGGCTTGGTTTAGCGAGTGATGGGTTTAACCCTTTTGGAACAATGAGTGTTTCTCATAGTACATGGCCTGTTGTTTTGATGCCATATAATCTACCTCCTTGGATGTGCATGCAGAAACCTTATTTCCTTCTAACGTTACTTATACCGCCCATCTGCCCTAGGAATAATATAGATGTCTATATGGAACCGTTAGTTGCTGAGCTAAAGGAGTTGTGGGATCGTAAAGGAGTAGAAACTTATGATGCATCAACAAAAAGTAACTTTCGGATGCGTGCTTGTTTGTTATGGACGATCAGTGACTTTCCTGCTTATGCAAATTTATCCTGATGGAGCACCAAAGGTAAACTTGCATGTCCTAACTGCCATAAACATACAAAATCAACACGCTTGAGTCATGGCAAAAACAATGTTTTATGGGACATCGTCGATATTTGCCTACTGATCATGCTTTTAGAAGAGATACAAACACTTTTTATGGCACAGAAGAACTAGACAGGCAACCCCGTGGCTTAAGAGGACAAGAAGTAGTCGATGAGTTAGATGGTTTTGAAGTTAAATTTGGAAAACTTGTGAAGAGCAACCCAAATTTACCTTTTAATTGGAAGAAGAAAAGTATTTTTTTGAGTTACCGTACTGGAAAGATAACTTGCTACGCCATAATCTAGATGTAATGCATATTGAGAAGAATGTTTGTGACAGTGTCCTTGGAACGCTAATGAATCTAGATGGGAAGACCAAGGATCATATAAAAGCACGCCTAGATTTACAAGAAATGGGCATTAGACCTGAACTTCATCCTATAGTTCAAGATAACAGCAAAGTTTATTTGCCACTGCTTGTTTCTCAATGGATAAAAAAGAGAAAGATATTTTTTGTCGTGTGCTTAAGAAGGTGAAAGTTCCAGATGGTTATGCAGCTAATATATCAAGATGCGTAGAGTTAAAACCTCCAAAACTATTTGGACTTAAAAGTCATGATTGCCATATTTTGATGCAGCAGTTGCTTCCCATTGCCTTGCGAAATGTGTTGACTAAGCACGTGCGCTATCTGTGATGAAGTATGTCGTTACTATAAACAATTATGCGCAAGGTTCTTAATCCAAATGATTTGGTTCAAATCTGATCAATGATATCATATGGTTCATCCTTCAAATCTTGCTTGAGGCCAGATTAGGAGGGACATTTCATTACCGTTGGATGTATCCAATCGAGAGGTGCACATTACTATTATAGTAAATACCTTTATTAACAAATATTATTGAATCTAAAATTATTGGTTTTGATATCTCAGGTATTTAGCTACATTAAAATCTTACGTGCGAAATAGGAATAACCCGAGGTTCCATTGCAGAAGGATATCTAGCTGAAGAGTGTGTGTCGTTTTGTTCATTGTACTTATCCAGTGATGTTGAGACCGTACATAATAAGACAAGTCGAAATAATGATGACGATGGTTATGAGGATGTTTTACCTATCTTTTCTATGGCGGGTCGACCGATTGGTGCTACACAGGTAGAAATGATGGAACTTGACATTTTGGCTAAAGCACATTCATATGTGTTGTTCAATTGTAGTGAAGTTGATGAATTTCGAACGTAAGTAATTATATTAGTTGTGAGTTTCATAAATTATATTATACGATTAATAGTTGTCGTTGTTATCATCATTATCATCTGTTAACACTGCAGTGAACATCTGGCGTTGGTCATCATCAAAATCGGTAAAAAGTAAGCGTGACATTCAACGTTTACATAGTGAGACTTTTGAGTCGTGGTTTCAAGATCATGTAAGGCATATACACAGGTTTATTACTTTTGAAAAATAATTATAATGACATAGCATTTTTGACCTACTAATAACAAAACAATTAACACATCTTGCCTTATTTCAGGTTGAGGAGCTACATGCTAGAGGGATCACAGAATCACAGAAAGTCTAATGTGCTTGGCAAGTGGTCCATCTGAGTATGTGAAAAAATATAAGGGATTTATCATAAATGGTTTTCGATTTCACACAAAAGATGTAGAACATAATAGGAAAACACAGAATAGTGGGGTTAATCTTCAGGCCATGAAAACAGTTTCGAGTGCTACAGATAACAATCCTATCGCTGGAGATGTAACTTACTACGGGGTTTTGAATGATATAATTGAGTTGGAGTATGGTATTGACAAGAAAGTAGTTTTGTTCGATTGTGATTGGATTTCGAATGGTTCAAGGAAAAAAGAAGATGACAACGGGTTTACTATATTGAATTTTGAAGGATTGAAGGCTCATAACGAGCCTTTTATACTAGCTTCTTAAGCACATCAAGTATTGCAGATAGTGTTGACAAAGGATGGCAAGTTGTGATCAAGACAGCGCCCAGACATGTTTATGACATGGATGAACAAACAAGTCTTGATGACGTGGAAACACATTGCAGGGTGTCCTTTATGTGTCCGAAACAATGGATATTGAATTGGTTAGAGGTGGTTTCGATGGAACCGTTGTGGACAACAATGACTTAGTTATTGCCGATGAAGAAGATCCAGTTGAAGAAGCTTAATGATTTCAATTAGCTAAATAATAATAGTCCCTGTTTTTATGTAAAATTAGTTGAGCAGTACATTAATACCCATGCTAACCTCGGGCAGTTCAAGAATAATGATGGGTTAGCATTTAAATAATAAAGCGCATGCTGATCCTAGTAAGCTTCCACCCTTCAGCAGAAACAAGGCAACGCTTTTAATCTTCAGCAGCTACTTCTTGCAGAATCCTTCGGCATATTGACTGACAGAATACCTACTTCGCATAATTCCCAACAATCCTCCCCTAAACTAGAATTTGACTTGGTTAAGTTCCAGTTTCCTAACCTTGATAGATCTTAGAGACTGCGTATAGAGGATTGTTCTCAAACATCAGCAAGAAGAACCAAGAATAAGCTCATCTCTATGATGACCAATCTTTGAAACGCCCGGTCTTTGCAGCAACAATTGACATAGTGTACATCAAAACTCATTAGTTGCATACTATTCTCATCACATCCAGGTGTGTTAACTTCTGAGAGAGGTGAATCATTGAAAATAATGGATTTGATGTCTCTTTAACAATAGCCATTACTACTGGAGTAGCCAAATGTTTAAGTTCGAAAACTATGGTACACTGATAACCATCTGATTTATTGGCAAACTAGAAACCATATAAACGGGTTTGATGTGTCTTTACCTGTAGCCGTTTGCTCAGGACTAGTCAATTCTTAGAATTGGTGAATTGATAACCAAATATGGATTCATTTGCCTTTACCACAAGCCATATACTTGTGGGCTAGCCAATTCTTGGATTCCAAAAGGAATATACCATGGTGAATTGATGACCATACAACACTCAGCAATAAAGCATGGGTGGTTGCAGACCCTATGATTTTGAGCAAATCATTACACTATCAACGATTTGATGTGTCTTTACCAAAGCTGTACCCTTTGGACTAGCCAACTCTTCGATATACACAAGGTATATCTGGTGAGTTAAAAACCATCAACTATGAACAACAAACCTGCAAGAAAGATAGTTTTTTTTTTTTTTTTTTAACCAAGAAAGAAACTACCAAGTGTATATAATACAAATAGTACCAAAAGGAATATAAGGCAGAAGACCATGAGAGATACCATTATGACGATGAAGAAGCAGCTTGATCTTGAAGGAGGTGAGTCTTGATCAATCTAACCAGTTGTTCAACCTGTGGTCTTTCATTTCCCACTGGATCTGGAGGAATTTCCAATTTCTGAGTCAGCATCCTCTCCATAAGTCTTTTGAATGGGTAAGTTCTTTGGCGAAACATGCAGTGTGATTCCACCCTTCGTCTCAACTACATGCACACGAGGCATAGGATAGAATCTCCGGACTCAACCGCCATAAATGTGAGTTATGCCAAATGGAATGTCCTTTATTATTGGGAGATTCAGAGCTAAACAGGAAATGAAGATCTCCTAATAAAACATCCGGAACCCTGTGGTGCATTGTTGCAGTAATGGGAGGTAACGAGTGTCAGAGTAAGCAAGTGCCCTATCTACCAAATGAAGTATTTCCTTCAAAAGGTGAACTCCATAGAAGTTTTGTCCTTTCGATGTATGACATTCAGCTCTTTGTTTGTCAAAGTCCAATTGATCAACACATTTTGATATCCATCAGGAAAATCAGAGGAAGACCCTTCTTTAATAAAGGTTGACTCATCAGCCTCAATATCCAAGGTAGTGATTTTTGCCATCCTCTTCTTCCTCCTTCCAGGCTTATAGATTCCTAAAGATGGTGCATCTTGAGGTTCTTCATTAGATTGACTGGCACGACTAGAGAAAGGAGAAGCACACCGAATGGCATTCATCCTTACTAGCAAATTTCTAGCCTTTCTAGTTTTTAAACTTGCTGTAGCAGCTTCTGAGCCAACAGATTCCACAGATGGAGTGGGAGCGGTACATTAGGGTGCCGAAGAAATGGCAACTGGTTCAGAGATGGAGTCTTGTCAGGTGAGCTAGCAATCTGTAGGAGTTTCAGAGAGACCATAGATGGTTCAGTAGAAGGAATCTTGTCAGATAAGAAGGAGGTTGAGAAATTTCTTCAGAAGTAATCAGTTGAGAGATCGTCTTTGTTGTAATATCATCAAAATTATCCACTACCTCAACAAACTTTGGTCTTTTGGCCTTCGGTGCAACTTCATTCCCACAATCTTTTCAAGCAGGAAGTGTGAGATGAAGAGTACTTCATGATTTGATTATACTTGTGAATCAAAACATGATCAGGGAAAGCCTTGACTTGCTTCATTGATAGCCCAGAGTTATACAGTGGAGAGCTCGGTTTTTCACCACAAGTCTCATTTGAGCTTTAGTGGGAGGTCTCTCTTTGTTCTTTTGGGTGATGGCTCTCTCTTTTCAGCTGCTTCTTGCTTCCTTTGTCTTCCACGAGCCATCATCAGTTCCACAAAACTTTCCCTGTTGAAGTCTGCACCTAAGATACTCTGAGCAAGTGAAGGGTTTGATATGACTTGCTGAGTGTAAGCATCCCAATGAGTGTCAGGTAGCTTAGTACGCATGTCATCTAGTTCCCTTTGTTTCGAGGAGCAGGGTAGATTGATCTTCAATCTGTTTAGCCATTTCTTCATCTTTCTTTCTCTCATTACTCAGCTAGCATCTCTCTTGTTCTCGCCTTTCCTCTTCACTTACCAAGTCTGGACCAAGCTCATCTTCTACCATTAAACCTTTCCCTTTATCAGCAAGCTCCTTAGTACAATCATCTTCAGTAATATCAACTAAAGGAATGTCAGTAGTAACTCCCAAATCAACTTCAGAAGAAACATGTTGTGAGGGTTCATCAGCAGGAATGGACACTGATGGTTTTGTATGCTGAAGATTGACCAAGATAGTAACATCCTCCATTGGGGTATCAGTAGATTCAGCTTTGACAAACTCTGGTTCCTTGGATACTTCAGTAGATGCTTTATTCAAGTACAATCTCTTTCTCCTTTTATAAAGAACAGGTTCCTTCTTCTTTGAAGATTCCGCAACTACTGATGAAGGATCATTAAGAGACACATCAACTAACATATCGAGAGACCCATACTGAGGTTCTTCTTCTTCCTCCTCAGAAGAAACCACAAGCTTCCTTTTGGTGCCCTTTTCAAGTCTGTCTCCTAGGTCCTTAACTTTACTCTGTAGTTCTTCAATCTTACTACCAAGAGTAGACTTGGTTTCTGCAAGTTCCTTTTTTAGACTAGACACCCAGCTGCATACCATTCACAATCATACACGGATGTGAGTAATGGGGTCCTCAGCTCACCAGCAGGTGCTGTGGTAATGGGAGCTTCATTGGACCTTTCAGTGGAAACATGGTCATGCTCAAAATGAGGAGGTACCTCATTAAAAGTTTTCCTTTGAGGACTAGGTGTGGTCATTCTGTTCAGATCAGACTCAAACTCATCAAGAGGATCTTGTGTTGGTGGTGGACTAGGACAATGTGCTAGAGGTGGTGTTGGTGGAGGCTTTCACAGGCAACATGAGAAGCTTCAGAGAAAAAGAGGGCCTCATCAATATTGCTTGATGGATTGCCATCGGTAGCAACAATTGAAAGAGGGGTGGGATGTTAGCAACATATTCTCTCATTAAGCCTCATTGCGAGGGCAACATAGCTACGTCAGCGGATAATGTGCCCCTCAAAGTTGGTTCTCATAGAGGCAAAAGTTTGGTGAAGGTAAAGCTCTCTGCATAAAAAGGCTTGGGTTTGGGTAGAGGTGTCTATGATTATTTGTAAGAATCTAGGGTACATTAAAAACTTATGTTGTTTCCTATTGATATTTTCAACCAAATTGTCAAAAATAAATTTAGAAAAATTATAAGTTATCCCTTGAGATAGACACACAATACCATATGCCAGTTGGGAAGAGAATTGATCCCATGCTCTTGATTTGTTGCTAATGCAGCGAAACAGCGTGTGAACAGAATCTCCATAGGGCAAAATGCTTTTTCAACCATATGTCCGTCTCCGTACCTTGATACCCATAGCTCTCACCCGTGAGTATTTCTCAGCCAAGTGTGAAATACCCCATCAAGATCATCCAAGTGAAGCTTTCTCCTAATCACTCTGTTATTACATACTCGTCCGTCAATCATGGCCGCAATCTGCTTTCACTTGTGGGAAGCAGATGCCCAAAATTGTTTGACCAACGATTCATAAATTGCATTAGGAGAATGCGTTAGGCATAGTGAATCTTTGATATTTTCAAGAACTCTACCATAGGTACATACAGCATCACCTTTTGCATTTTCCAAATGCAACTTTGTTGTGATCCTTCTTGAATTGAAGAGCCATTTGATGAATTGATTTTTTTAGGGTTATGTTTCAGAATAAGAGGGTTTTTGGTGTAGGAGAAGAGGGAAGGGTTTTGTTTGAAGTGAAAATGAGAGTGATGGTTTGGTAGAGGTTTGTGCAAAAATAGTCAAAAGTATTGGCACTGTATTGTTTGACTACGCTTACTTGTACATCTACTTTGACCATAGACAATTTAACTCTTCAAGAGAAACAGATACTCAATCTGGCCGGTTATACAATCAAGAGAAACCAACCCAAGACTAGGATATCTTCAGTAAGATTCTAGAATTACTGTGCCAACTAACTCGCATTAACTTACATTAAACCTCGAACCCTTCTATAAAATCATCCCAATGCATATACTTTTACCCCAAATTACCATCACAAACCCTAGATTCATCATACACCCAATCAACCAAAATTAAGCATGAATACTTCACCGTGAGGTTGTAAATCCAACCTCTTCTCCATCATCCTCATCATCCATTGATTTCCTCCATTTTTGGTCATATCCACTGACCCTCGCCTCTTGACATCCCCATTTCTCTTCTTCTGAAGATGATGGTGTAGTGGATCCAAGTGACTCTTTTGATGACTCAGAGGAACCCACTACTGAGATACCTTCATACTCCTAACCTCCAAAGACCTCAACCTCAACAAAGGCCTCGTGTCGGGGAGGTGGTGCTTGCTCACCAAGCCATGTTTTGGTGCATCTTCACACATCGTATAGAGGAAGAGCATAAGGAAGGTGAATGGATTGATTTTTGGTGAATTCAGCAGATGAAGCATAAAGGACACTTTATTTTTCTTCATCATCATTATTTTCATCAATCCATCCTTCCCATTTTGATCCTTAGCTTCCTCGTCCTAGTGGTCATGCATATCCATCCATCGAGATAGAAGAAATGGGTGGTTATGCAAGTTTTCACAAACGATATCCAAAGATCTAGTGTGAAAGATGTGAGCGATCATGCATATCCAACACCTAGATGTTGGAATAGATGATATGAACTAGATTAGGATTATGTATAGCTCTGTTCTTGTAGTTGCATTTGAAGTTGATTCAATTTTGTAAGCTGTAAGTCAGAAACTGCTTTCTTGAATGAATGAATGAACAATTTGACTTCAATTTCTTCTATGTACTCTTACTTCAAGAGAATCAACTTGTTTACTTCACTTTAGTTTCAAGTAGAAACAAGCTTCAAAGCTTACTTGACCATTTATAAAAGAATCACACTTGATGAATCTTGGACATGAACATGGAATAGACAACCGCACTTGAAATAGATAACCCAACACAAACACAAATACACACAAAACGTAATGCAGACAAACAAACTAAAGAATTATTAGCAAGTTGTGAAACCCGTCGTATCCCTTGTGGATACCTTCTTCTTCAGAGATATTGAACTCTTGGAAGTGTTGTCTCAACATGGACTTCCTCATTCTCCTGGACTCTTCATTGCCACCGAACCTTGCTTTAAGAGCCATCCATATGTCCTTTGCATCATCCATTTGGTGAAAATCACCCAGTGATCTTCGTGAATAGATGAAGAAGGATGGTTCTCACTTTTGCTCTCTTTGCACGCCTAAAATCTCTCAGCATTTGGGAGGAGCAATGGTAAACTTACCATCAAGATCCGATAGTCTTCTTCGTGATCAAGCTTTCCTTTCTTTACAATTTCCAAAGATTCCAATCAATATTGGAGATCCGGTCATGATTTTCATAGTCCACACGATCATACTCTTCCTTTTTCAGATAAGGAACTTCCCATTACCTGCTGGAAAGACTAAGTTGCTGCATGAGGTGGTGTTTTGATGTTGTTGTTGGTGACTTCATTCATCATCGCCTGCATGGTGAATGTTTTGGTAGGGGGTGAGGAAAATATGGTTCTCAAGATCGTAGAGACTTTCCAGGCTCCATACCACTTGTTGAATACACACAAGATCTTGACAGATCGGGAGCAGACTTCTACAGATCTCTTCTTCACAGATTCTCCGCTTCTTCAGCCAGAATCCTTCAAAGATGGATGTTAGAATACCTATACCAAGATAATTCCCAACAAGGACAATAAAGACAGATAACCCATACATAACTTCCAAAAGATATGATTGAGACATATAACAATACAAAGACAGATAACAAGTGTCCTATTATGGTGTATCAAGGTTTGATACCCAAGTATCATGTCACTAACTAATGTTTAAATAAAACTTTTGTAAATAAGCGTTCTAAAAACCTGATGTTTTATGACTCAAATAAAGGAGTGTTCTATTATATGAGGATAATAAAACCACAACAAATAAGCGTACTATAAAGGTTAATGTTAAAAGACACGGTTGTCAAGGGTCCTGTTAATTTTTTTTCAAATAAAACTTTTGCAATTAAGCGTTCTATAAACCTGAATAAGCGTTATAAAAAGCGGATGTTTTACGACTCTAAAAAGATGTGCCATATTGTGTATCATAAACAAACCATTATGAATAAGCGTTCTATAAAGGTTAACGTTATAAGACGCTATTGTCAATGGTCCTATTCACTTTGCTTAAAAAAACGCTATTAATAAGGTTCCATAAAACCGATGTTTTATGACCAAATATCAAGTGTCTTATGATGGTGTATCAATCTATGGGACCCAAGTGTCAACTGTTATATTAAGTTATGTTTAATAATATTTATGGAAAAGCTTTTAAATAATTAATGTTTTATGACTTATATATCCAGTGTCCTATTATGGTGTATTGTAATAAAACCATAATTAATATGCATCCTTTAAGGGTCCTATTAAGTTTTGTTATAATAAAACTTTTGCAAATAATCGTTTAAAAAAATGATGTTATAAAACCATTGTACATAAGCCGCCCTAAAGGTTAACGTTATAATACCCACGTGTCAAAGGTCCTATTGAATTTTGCTATAATAAAACTTTTTGTGAATAAGCGCTTAACTAATGATGTCTTATGACTCAAAACTCAAGTGTCCTATTATGGTTTATTATAATACAACCATAATGAATAAACGCCTTATAAAGGTAATTTATTAGGATCCATATTTTAAGTGTCATTTTAAGTTATATGATAATAGGACCCCAAATCATCGACCATCCTATTATATACCTTTTTAGGACATCGCCTAAGTAGCAAATATTTAAAAAGGACCCTAAACGTTCATATGTCCTATTAAATGCTTTTAGGACTCCATTATCATACCGTCCCACACAAAGGGTCCTAAAAAGCCACTTTTGTTGTAGTGAGCCATGCCTTAATAACACCATAAAAGCCATATAAATGCAACCTATTACATATAAATGACTTAACACTTCATAATAATGTTTAGAGCATTTCAACAATCTCCCCCTGCTGATAGTTATGATGTACGTTGCTCGACGTCTTCTAGCACTTTCTTTTCTTGTGAGTGGAGATGTTTTGATTCCAAATAATCTCCCATGTGTGGATCTTGTTTCTTTGAAGTTTTCAGCTTTGACGTCTTTTGTATTATTTTTTCTTTTGTTCTTTGTTACGTGTGGATGATGTGACAATGTTGTTGTCAAGATCTCGGTCGGGCCATGTCAGTGCTCATCGCCTTTCAAACATCATGCTCTCACACGCTTTTGACTTTGATTCCAATTGTGATGTTAGTTCTCTAGTCTTTAAACTTTGTAGATTCTTCTTTGGCTTTTGATGAAGAATCATTTTGACTTTTGAGTCAGCTTTTAGAGAACTTCATGTATGTTGTTGTAGGTACAAAAGTATGCGGAGAATCAAAGACGATCTTTCTCTTCCAGAGCATCCATCAGTTGTACTGCATAACTTGGTTAGTGATAAGCACTAATCAATCATTGTGGACTTTTCTTAAAGAATTGACTACTACGATTGTTTTACTTATGAATGTCTTAATTCCATTCAATTGCCCGGGCGATCACCGTCCAATCTGTGGAGGGATAGTTGGCATTACATTGAACGAGTTCGCTAATGACCCACATCTTCGTGGATCGATTCTTGAAAGGAATCTCCAGAGGATTTCCAAGCATTTACAAGTCCAACTTCGAGTAAAAGCACAGTATAGTGTGAAACATCTCTAATTTCAAGAAAGGATTCCAACCGGAGACCCCTCAAGATAGGTTAACACGATGTACCGAGTACATCTATTTCCTCAGTGAGTCACAGGTACACCAAGCATCACCTCACGACTGTGAGTAGACCGTTTGAGACAACACTGCTGTACCCACAAGAAGTTGCCGAAGGTGACTCGTCAAGTCAGTGGCTGCTGATGTCAATTTCTACAGAGTTTCTATTCAATCAATGGAGGGATCACAGTTGTAATCCCTCATAAATGTTCTCTGCAGATTTCTAGGATCTCGGGACTCTATAATATGTCACTTGTGTTCTTATTGTTGTTCACAAGTGATGAAAGTTCAAGTGTTCCTAAGAGATCTTTTGATGAATCTCGTAGCTCTGACTCAAGGCATAAAGGCTGGTTTTCCCCTCGGGATCGGAGACTAGGAGCAGGGTCTCCTTCTTCAACAACAATCTCTAAGAGAAAGTCGATAGATTACGCTAGTTGGTTCCATGTAAGAATGAAACAGTTTTTGGAGAGAAACTTGAGTGACTAAGAAGGTTTAGTGCAAGCAGCATCACCGGGTCCATTTATTTACTTTAATTTTCAATACCATGTTATTCAAGTGACAAGAAAGGCTAAGTTTATGAATGAAAAAAGATTGAAACACTTCGAGAGTTTTATATTTTCAGAAGACATCTCCACATGTGCTTAGGAGTTTTGGACAGTAAATATGCATTGAGGGTAGAGCGTGACTTGGAATTGGACACTAAGATAGGACAATTCCTCTCAAGAGACACGCGGTTACATCATCATAAGTTAGTTTGAAGTTGTAAATAATTCTTTTGCAGGAGGTTAGACCACAAGGTTCATGTCTACCAAGAGTTTCGATGGTACATTCTTACAAGACTAGTCCTTATGCAGACATCGTTATATCACTAGCGAACTAGTTCAAATTTATTACCCGCCCAGGATAAGTCTTTTTCGAAGTTACATTTAAGAGTCTCACAATTCAATAGTTAAGTCTATTTACACTTAGATTCAATCACAATCCAACATATAAGTTTATCACCAATTTTCTCCTCAAAATGGCATATTAATGTTATTTTTGATGAAATTTGATATCGAATATGACCATTTCGAGTTTTATGGGAAGATTTCCACAAAGAGCATTGTTTTAACAAATATATTTTGTAAATACTTCAACAAGTATTATTAACTTTGAGGTTTTGAAAACACGAGAGAGAGTACTTGTTCTTTTGAGCAAAATTTTGAAAATATTGAAAGTTTGATAAACTTTACTCAAAGCAAGAAGCTTTCGCTTCCTTTTATAAGTGATTGTGGCACTGGCGCGCACTACGTGGTCCTTTATTATAAAACTGGTTGTAACATCATATTTATGTACAAACCATAATGAATAAATAAATCAATAATCAAAATACAATCAAGAATGTTTAAGGAATACCCAATGATTACACACGATCAAAGTGACTTTCTTCACGTTGAAACATTGAAATAAAGAAACTCGCTGCCCATCCCACATAAATCTCCAAATTTTCTCATCCGATCCGCTGAACAACCTTTAATCCGTACCCATTTTAATGAACTAATGAAGCTTCCTTCTATCTTCTCCGAATTCCACCCTTCTTCGAACCAATACCTTCCGAATATCCTTTAACCGTAAGTTAACCCCTTCACGTAACCATTTTCAACGATGATCACAAAATTATGGATTTCGTCAGATGCCGGCAGTACGATGAAGCTCACTGGGCGTAGATCTACCCCAAATTTTGGTTTTTTCAAGATAGTTTATTGAGGTAGTTGATTAATGTTGGTGTGTATTAATGGTTGTGTAAGATTTATCTCGCTTTTGGTAAGATTCGAATTTCAAGTGTAGATCTTCAACACGCTTGAATGACTTTGTTTGAATGAAGACGTAGGGTCAGGATGAACCGAAGTTGAATTTCCTCGTTGAGAAGTGTCTCATCTTCCCTTGTACCTTTGCAAGGTACATATATTCGATGTTGTTGAGTGACAATCTCGAACTGCCTGAAGTCATATTTTTCATTTGTCGCTGACCTTTGATCTCGATAAAGAATGAATAATCCCATTTTGTTGCCATGCATCTTCATGATAGCAACGATCTTCTTATCACTTCTTAACCTCCTTGTTTGACCTTTGAACTTGATGTTCTCAGAATACAATTGCTAATACAAATAAGCAGAAAAACGTTTATTTATATTTACATCTTCAATGTTTTGATAACAAACGAAATCATTTTAACAAAACAAATAAAATACGAAATGGTTTGGATAATAGCTTAACACACTTACGCTTTTACATAAAAACACTAAGACAAGTATAAGTGAATTTATGATTTAGTAATACATATGTATGTTAGGATTTTAGTAAATCCGGGCTTATTAAAGTGTCTGGCCAATTCAAGTATATGTAATCGCTAAAGCTCTAGAAGTAGTTATTTAAAGTTAAGTAGTATTTAGTTTTGTAACAAATTCTGGAGGACTTTGGATCGGTTCACCACTGTATGCCTAATCCACTCCATAGGTGGCGAGTTGTAAGACTATAAATATCCTCTACCTCCCGAGGGTGATTATAATAATAATTTCACTTTCTCTTACTAAGTTCCCAAACTTAACTATTGTAACGCCAACCCAACAAGGGTAAAGGAATTACAAGTAATGGTGTCATATCAAAGCAAACATAAACATCCAAAAGAAATCTTAACATAAATGCGGAAATAATTCAAGTCAAAACGACTTCAATACATAGGTCCCAACTGAAAAATAACTCCAACAAAATATCTAAAATAATAAGTCTTAAATGGCATCATAAGATCAAAGCTAAATAGATCTCTAAGATAAGTCCACTCATGCACTCATCCCAAAGCAAAACCCACCCAATGCTTAGATACATGCCGAAGAAAAGAAGCGGCCGAAGCTAAAAGCCTGAACAGATATAAGCAAAGCCGTAAAATAATGAAACAATATCGAATACAAATATAATGAACGAAGATAGCAAAATCATAATCATTTTCAAAGTATAAATCAGAATTATCGAATAAAGTTTATAGTTAACTACCACGAGCCCAAACAAATATCGATCATAATCATATTCTCATAAGGCAACATTTCTAAGGCAACATTTGTAGGAGACCTACCAGAGTTATGGGACGTGCATGCACGCAAAGATCAATCATTAGATAACATAATCGTGATAACGATCTAGGATGCATCCATACTTTCCTGCTATTATACAAAATATGTCCACCATCCAGAACGTGGGCAGAACATCACTTTCATCGACCAGAGCTATATCGAGGCGATCACTGACACGGACATGGAACCCCATGACTAGTGAAATATTTGGCTCGGGTTTCAAACTATCTTAGGTCAAATCAGAATGTCATAACTGACACCGCATCATATTTTATCAAAGGTTATTCATATTTTCAAAATCGAAATTTTCATATCATATAGTTCAAAATCGATGTTTCATAATCTGTAAATCAGAGTTCGGATAAGCGTCAGCCAAACAAAACGGAATGGGGTTCATAGCAAAGCTTAGGAAACCCTCTAATAGAAAAGCTAACGAAGAAAACGCAAAGGAACTCTCATCAAAAGGTCGTATATTCATACTTTATTCCAAATCAAATGACCACAAAGCGTAAATACGAAAAGCAAAGGATTACTCCTTCTTCTCGTAACCTACACACTAATCCGTCATCCATGTTATTTATGATTCCATAATCGTCGAAATGATCTTTTAAATGTTTGGTGTTTATACTTAATGTATTCAGTGATCTTCATACTTTAGGGTTTTATGATTAAATGAGATTTCAAGTGTTTTTATAATGAATATCAGATTAGGTTCATTATGTCATTTATTAAAGTTTAGGTTAAATGTGAAAATAGTTAAACGCCATAACTCACACATAAAATAACTAATTAACACTCTTAGCTTCAAAACCCTAATCTAATTCCTATTATGTTCTAGGGTTTTCTCCTTCTTTTAATATCACATTAATATGCATTTACTTTTCATGTTACGTCTTTTTAATGACTCGCTACTTAACCTAACACCTTCATGTCTTAACCATACTTGACTTGTATACATGTTATACTTCAACTTTTATTCCCATGCATCGCTATATGATTTTATGCACACACAAGTTACTTATTACTCGGATTAATTACACATCTACACACATGCACAATAGTTTAGACTAGATACGACCACGCATACGTTTACATATCCACAAACTCACTTACTTATAAAACGCATTTATACGTAGACACGGTTCACAAACCATTTATGGTTCGCTTGCATATTCGGTTCACACTTCAAACTAGGGTTTAGGTTTACATGATCTTTCTTTAATCGTTTAATAATGAAACAAAACTTTTATATGAAACCGGTTTACATGTGTAGGGTTCAGTTTAATAGGTTTTAATGAACTCTAGCTCACCTACGCATTCTTTTACATATTCAAGTTGTCATGTTTTTTATCTTAGCTCTAAACATATACATGGTTCGTTCTATATACATATGGTTCAAGTTCTATGGCTCAACATATATCTATGATCCCATTTGTATCATTTATTACATAACATGTTCTTTAATAATTATGAGGTTCAAGTCATTACTTTTGTCTTTTGTTTGGTTTTACACGTTCGACCAATAAAAGAAAATACAAACTCGACTAAACAAAACATCACAACATATTAACGTAAGGTGTAAATCTAAAGAAGACAAATAAACATTGTTATACCTAGCTTTGTTAGCAAAAGTCTCGACACCACAAGACTGGGTTCTGGCCGAATTGAAGAAAGAAAAGAGAGAAAGCAACAAAACCCGGGTTTCAATTTCATGATAAGTGATTGTATTTATAGGTGGTATCATTTTTTGTTTTAGGGCTTTGAGGAGGGGGTTTGGGTTTCGGCTTGGTCCAACCGAGCACATTAAAACCACTACCAAATGGCCTTCTTGCCTCTCTGGCCCCTTGATCCAAATGACAAAATACTCGGCCCAAGTGGTTCACCCTATCTAAAACGCAGGCCCAACATATTAGCTAAACGTTAAATCTTTCGTCGTACCAAAATCGATCACGCATAATAACACCATCATTTAGTTTTACTTGTTCGTAGTTAGGTTTTAATTCATAGATGATTGTAAACGATTTTATTTATTTTATAATTTTTTTGATTTCGAGGGTATTTTAGTCTTTATCTATGTTTTAGATTTTCGTGTTTTACAATTCTTTTCCTCTAAAGAAGAATTTTCATTCTAAAATTGAATGAAACCAAACGAAACGGGAAATGAGAACATACCAAACTATTCAAAGAAATGAGGATAACTAGCTCTCAATCGACTCTTTCTCGGCTTCCTGGCAAATTACCGGGTGATTTTTCCAGAACTTAACGAACGGAATGACTTTGTTTCATGACTCTTTCTTGTCTTTCTAAAATAGCTTCGTTCTTCTAATAAGACATATCGATTGAATTTGATCAAACGGATAAGAAACAATGTAATGATGATAGTTGTATCCCCTTAGGAGAGATACATGGAAAACATCAGCTTAACATGCGATAACTGAGGCTAAGTGCTAACCGACATGAAACTTCTCCTATACGCTCCAAAATTTCAACGGACCGATGATCCAGGACTGAGCTTGCCTTGATTCCAAACGTTTACACCTCTAAACGGCGAGACTTTTCAAAAATACACGACTTCAACCCGGTCTAAATTCACGCACGATGCTTGTCGACATAACTTTCCTCCACGAGACCTAGCCTTCAGCCTTTTCTAGCAATAGCTACTTTCTATTACGATCTCAATCATTTCCTAACCTTCACTAAACGTCACCTACTTCATCCCAACAAGTAGTGTGATCTACATTTGCTCCCATAAAGAAGTTCAAATGGTGTCAGCTTTTAATGCTAGAATGCCAACTTGTTGTATGCAAACTCTACTAAACACAAATATTCATCCACCAAGTTCGGTCCATTCTAAAGCACAAGCCCTTAGCATGTCCTTTCTAAGTCCGAATAGTCCTTTTCTGACCCACCATCTCTGTTTGAGGATGAAATGCCGTACTAAAATTAAGTCGAGTACCCCAAGCATTTTGCAAACCTTTCCAACGAGAAGTAAACGTTGATCTCATTTGTGACAATAGATGCCGGAGTACCATGAAGTCTAACTATCTCTTGTTGAAAAATTTCCGCCAATCTACCAATACCATAACTTTCGATTGGTTAGAAATGAGCAGATTTGGTTAGTCGATCAACAACTACCCAAATCGCATCATGCTTCTTCCGAGTAAGAGGTAGTCCAATCACAAAATCCATAGATATCTTATCCCACTTCCATGTCGGAATATCCAATGGTTGCAACAGTCCACTAGCCCTTTGATGTTCAATCTTAACTCTTGACAAATCATACACTTCAACACAAACGTCGCCACATCTGCCTATACCATTCCACCAATCTATATTTCAAATCCCTATACATCTTGGTGGAACCGGATGGATAGTGAAAGGAGAACTATGAGCTTCAACACCATAACTTTCAAGCTAAGTACCAATCATTGGGAACACAGAGCTCTTCATACCATACAATTCATCATTATCAACCTTAAACTCCGTCTTACCTTTCTTCAACATTTTGCGCTTTACGCCACAAATTTCGCCGGCTCATCTTCCGAGCTTCCTTAATTTGCGTGATAAGGTTTGACTCCACCTTCATACTAGCCCAAGATTCCTCAAAACCGCATCTATAAAGCTCAACATCCAAACGCTCTAAGTCACGAAGAATCCTAGGTTCAATCTCAGTACTTGCAAGAATGCCTTGATGACTATTGCTGAATCCACGCTATCTTTACCTCGATGGTACCGGTGTTTGTATCATAATCCTTAAGAAGTTCTAACCATATTCTTTGTCTCATGTTAAGTTCTTTCTAAGTGAAAATATACTTGAGACTCTTATGTCATGAAAATATCCCACGCCTCTCCATACAAGTAATGTCCTCAGATCTTCAATGCGAACACCACAAAGCAGCTAACTCAAGGTCATTGAGTCAGTATTCTCCTCATAACGGTTTCAAACGCCTTTGAAGCTGCTATCACCTTTCCATGTTGCATCAAAACACTCCAATCCTTTCTTAGATGCATCACTATAAATTTGAAATCCTCCGCAACCGGATGGAAGAGTCAAAATAGGAGCGGACACCAATCTCCGCTTTCAACTCCTCAAAACTTTTTTCTCGCTCATCCATCCATACGAACTTTTCTCCTTTTCTCATCACTTGGGTTAGGGCAAAGCTAATCGAGAGAAACCTTTACAAAACGCCTAGTAGAACTAAAGAAGTCCTAGAAAACTCTAACTCAACATCGTCGTAGGTCTTGGCCACTTAGTGATAGCCTCAACCTTAGACGGATCCATGGTGATACCATCTGCAGATACAATATGACCAAGGAACGCGACTTGGCTTAACTAAAATTCATTAATTTCAAAATTTATGCATAACTTCTTCTTCTCAAAATCTCCAAAACTATCCTGAGATGTTGTTCATGCTTTCTTCAATTGAGTAAACTAAAATGTCATCGATGAAAACAATAACAAAATTGTCAAGAAACTCATGGAAAACACGATTCATTAGGTCCATAATACTGCGGTGCATTTGTCAAACCCCAAAGGCATAACGAAATTCATAATGACCATATCCGCAGAACGCCGGTCTTAGGAACATCTTGCTCCTCACACGAGCTGATGATAACCGATCTCGATCAATCTTCGAAAAGAACTGGCCTTGCGTTGATCAAACAAATCATCTATACGGAAGAGGATAACGGTTTCAATAGTAATACGTTGAAGTTCACGGAAGTCGATACATAGACGATACTTCCATCCTTCTTTTCACAAACAAGACAGCACTCCATGGAGAAAACCGGGTCGAATGAATCCATTTTCTATCATCTCTTTGCGCTGCCCAACTCCTTCAGCCACTAAATACGATATGGAGTTTAAAATCGGTTCAAACACTGTGAATTAACCAATGTTAAACTCAACTTCTCTAGTGGGGAAGACCAGAAGTTCATCGAGAAAACGTCGGTGAATTCATTAAAACAACGGTAAAGGTTTTCAATGTTAGGATTCTAAAGATGTCTCTAACAGATGCCAGAAAACCTTGGCACCCACGAGCAATCATGGTCCGTGCCTTCATAAAGGAAATAAACTTGGGTATTTGAGAGGTTGAGAACCATAATAAACAAATTTAGGATGTTTATGTCTCCAAATACCGCTTCTAGCATAGCGCTCAATGAAGCTCTATGATAAGCCAACCAATCCATGCCTAGAATGATATCAAAAGTCTAACATATCGGTGAGGATACAGATGCAGAAGGAATACGCATCATCAAAACGAAGAGGCACTTAACGTATTTATGATCAATGATCATGGTTTTTCATAGGCAGAAATTGATAAGTGATTCGTTAGCTTTGGGCTTCCATTAAGTTTCTTAGCAAATGTGACGATATAATGGAGTGTGGCACCGGTGTCAAATAAAGCGAAGACGTAAAAATCATCAATGAAAGAGTGCCCGTAATGGTACTCGGCGCGCTCCGCCGATTCGAGTAGTAGCATAAACATCGTCCAAAGAAGAGGTGGCTGTATTGATGTAGTTTGGAATGGTCTTTAGGGCAATCCTTGATCTTGCGAAAGTAGTGGAACCACAAGAGAAACATCCACCAGTGGCCTTGAAACACGGGTCCCTGATGAGCCTTTCCACAAGTAGTACGATAGGTGGGGAGGCAAAACTTCACCGTCCTTTGTCGACCAAGATCCCGGCCACCACCTGATTTGATCCTCGAGCCGATGATCCTTGTTTGTAACCTGGTTATTGTTACCTTGATCAATTGATCATTTCCATTCTTACCAACTCTGCTATCCCGACTCTTCACCTAGAGTCCACATTCCTCCTCAATCGGACTACCGGGATCATAACTCCTATCCACTTGACCTCAATCATAACTCCCGCCGAATCTCCCCTTATAATCATTACTTTGAGTCCTACCTTGAATTGGACACCATCGCGACACGCTTGTTGGAACCCGAACCTCATGAAGATCTCACGTTACGAGCTGCGTCATTGCAGCCGACACATCCTCATACTCGCTAAGTTAGTCGGTCCAACACCCACTTCCCCAATCCCCACTTGAAGTGCTTAGCCCCGGGCCACCATTCCAAAGCATTCGTTCCCAATAAAACTTTTTACGGCCTCATAAACCTACCCATGTACTCATTGAGTTCCTTAATGATCAAACCGGTAGATTCTTGATAATCTCTCATACCTTTAATGTTCAAAGATCAGGGAAGTAATTATAGAAGATAGTCCCAACTCACCAAGTACAAGTAACAAAAAAAGCATCTCCTCCTATGCCCTGTTGAGTGCTCACCCTTCAAAGCATCACCCTCCAATTAAATGCAGCCAAACGGGTCTTAAATCATCTCACAACCCAAGACTTCAAACAGTTTCAATATAGTTTATCCAGCCCCTCGGCCTCGTGTGGGAGTAGCAAAGAAGTATAAAGAAAGAGGCTTGAGCTTACCAAAACGCTCGAGCCAAGTATGAATGCCGATGGGTTGATTACCTCCACCACTTCCCAAGGACCCGGTTGATTCAATAGTTGATCACCAAGGTCATCACCGTGTAGTAAGACCAGGGAAAAGAGTGTTGAGCGACAATCGCAACATCAAGCCAGAATATCATCGCTCTCCATCACCCGTTAGTTAATAACGAAGTTCGAACCATCCGAACGATATTCAAACGATTAGTAAAATGAACAAAGGTGAGATTGAAATGGAAGTTCGCTAGAATGAAACCTAAAGTCTACCCAACTCTCATGGTCAAAGCCTAAGCTCTAAGGGTCTCAAAACCTAGGTTCTTATGTCACAGTCCGATCATGCTCTAGTTCGGGCTCTAAAACCATAAATTGTAACGCCCCAACCCGACAAGGGTAAAGGAATCACAAGTAATGGTGTCATATCAAAAAAACATAAACATCCAAAGAAATCTTAACATAAATGCGGAAATAATTCAAGTCAAACGACTTCAATACATAGGTCCCAGCGGAAAAATAACTCCAACAAAATATATGAAATAATAAGTCTTAAATGGCATCATAAGATCAAAGCTAAATAAATCTCTAAGGTAAGTCCACTCATGCACTCAGCCCAAAGCAAAACCCAAATTAATGCTTACACCGCGGAAGAAAAGAACGCTAACAGCTTCAAAAGCTCAGTAACAGATATAAAAGCAGTTTAAATAAAACAATATCGAATACAAAAATATAATGAACGAAAGATAGCAAAATCATAATCATTTTCAAAGTATAAATCATAATTATCGAATAAAGATTATAGTTAACTACCACGGTCTTAAAACAAATATCGATCATAATCTATTCTCATAAGGCAACATTTAAGGCAACATTTCTCGTAAGGCAACATTTGTGGGAGACCTACCAGAAAGTTATGCGAGTGACGCATGCACGCAAAGCATCAATCATTAGATAACATATAACGATAACAGATAACGATCTAGATGCATCCATATGCCTTCCACATACAAAATATGCTCCACCATCCAGAATGTGGCGAACATCACTTCTACTGCCCTAGAGTCATATCGAGGCGATTCATCGATAGTGACATGGAACCCCATGACTAGTGAAATATTGGCTCGTCAAACTATCTAGGTCAAATCAGTAATGTCATAACCCACACGGATCATATTTCATCAGTTGGTTATTCATATTTTCAAAATCGAAGCATATCATATAGTTCAACGATGTTTCTTAACCCGTAAATCGTAGTTCGATAAGCAAAGGCCAAACAAAACGGAATGGGGTTCATAGCAAAGGCTTAGGAAACCCTAATAGAAAAGCTAACAAAAAGAAAACGTTAAAGGAACTCTTTACCAAAAGGTTAGAATATCTGTATCTTATTCCCAAAGCAAATGACCACAAAGCGAAATACTTTAAAAGTAAAGGATTACTCCTTCTTCAACTATACACTACTAACGGGTCGTCCATGTTATTTATGATTCCATAATTGTCGAAATGATCTTTTAAATGTTTGGTGTTTATACTAATGATTCTGATCTTCATACTCTTTGTGGTTTTATGATTAAATGAGACTTAAGTGTTTTATAATGAATATCGTAGATTAGGGTTCATTATGTCATTTATTTAAGTTTAGGGTTAAATGTGAAAATAGTTTAAACGTCATAACTCACACATAAAATAACAATTAAACACTCTTAGCTTCAAACCCTAATCGACTCTTATGTTCTAGTGGTTTTCTCCTTCTTTAATATCACATTAATATGCATTTACTTTTCATGTTACGTCTTTTAATGACTCGCTACTTAACCTAACACCTTCATGCTCTTTTACTTAATACCTTACATGCTTACTTAAATACATGCTCGTTTACTCAAATACAATACTCGTTTTAGTGAAGTACATACACGTTTACTTAAATACCTTACTTGTTTTACTTAAATACATGTTCGTTTACTCGAACTCATTACTCGTTTACTTACTACACGCTCTGTTACTTTCT
>OU343225.1:72215605-72333246 GCA_910596185.1 Chrysanthemum makinoi | reverse complement strand
GAAACAAATTACCACCAAAAACCCTAACACAACTTGCATCAAAATCTTATGCAAGTATGAGGATTTCACAAACTAAGAACAAGTCAAAACCCTAATCGATTTAAGTTGAAATTGATTGAGTTTGGAGCTGGAACAGTGAATCGATTAGATGGATTTAGGGTTATGTCAATCGTGTGTTATGGGATGGGGTATGTTTGCTTTTATAGCAAACTTAACCGACCCTTTTCCAGGCCATGACTTGGTCGACAAGATTCAAACCCAAACACTCCTTTGATTCATGTTGCCCGATCAGTGAAAACCCAAAGCCCAAGGCTTGTTTCCTTTCGACCCATTTTAGCTATCAAGAACAGCCCATGGATTAATAAGTGGATCGGGTCAAGTATTGCATATCAGGTATGATTATTATTCAAGTATTATTTATGTCCGTCACGTATACTCGTGTTTATCGTGTATACCCCCATCGGCTCATAAACAATTAGTCGTTTTTTCGTGTTTGAAAACTCCCACAAACCAATAAAAATGTTGTTTACTAGTAATATATATCAAAATACAAAAATGAAGCACTGAATGGAAGGGAACCAAATTTTAATACCTTCGTGGTACTTATTGGTAATGGGAACGACTTCATTGATGACTCGGCTTCCAAAGGAAGTAAGCCTTTCGAGTTTTACTACAAACTGCCAATGCATAATAAAATAACTACTAAGGATATGGAAAAATGGAACTCAGTGTAACAAAAATAAACAATATAACATGGCATTATATAACAAACTAGTGATGTATCTGCCACGATAATTGTTTTAGGTAACCCAACTAGGATGTTTTAGCTATCACCAACCAGCTTAATGCAAGAGAGTAGTTTCATAAGGCTTACCATTTAGTATAATTTAAAATAGGGACAAGATATTCCCCCTCCTATTTTTTATATTCCCACCCCCCTTATTTTTTGCATTTTATTTTTTTTATTTTTTTTTATTTTTATAATTTTGTTTATATCAAAAAACTATAACCCTGAAAATGCGGAACAGGAAATATAAAGTTTAATAAGTAAAACGCTTAAAATTGTCAAAAATAAAGACAAAACTGACAAAAAACTGTGTTGTACTGAAATAAACGGGGGACAAAAGGAATCAAAAGTACAAACCTTCCCTAGTAGGGAGGGTAGTAATAGTACATCCCGTTTAAGCATCTAACAAGATACTCTTAAGTTAATAATAGATGTTAGATTCTTTACATGTGCAAAACAACATGTTCCAATATACCAGGAGACAATACGCAATCTGTTACCAGCTGGAATACAAATATTATTTAGGATGTTTATCTTGTTTTTGATTTGTTATATTTAGGATAAGGTCTCAAGTAGCTATTTGTTAGGATTTTGTTAAGGTTTTTTCCTTTAAATGTAAGTTGTCTTCATTAATTAAAATTAGAGAAAATAGAAGTCAATTGAGTTTATCTCAGAGATTGTTGGGTTCTCTCTATCGAGCCCTTAACCCCATAACTTGATCACATACCTGGGACCGTAACACAATCACGTTAGGTGTTGAAATTTATCCCCCTTAGCAAACAATGTAGTTTTGATATTTTCATTGACACCAACACACGACATACTTCCTTTCTAGCAGCGTATAACAAACTAATGACATCATGTAGGTGCGTTTTACTATACATGCGACTGTCCAACAGACCAAAATCAAATAAATATTCAAAACTTCCATAAACTTGGTGACTGATTGCATAAGGAGGTGCTTTTAAGATACCCTTAGAAAAAGCAAGGAATGTATATATGCAGGAATTAGCTGCAGAGATGTAATTCGATACGAGATTCCAAAAGATTATGAAAAAAGTATTGGTTAAATTCAATATATATTTAAGTATGTTTATGAATGGTAACTATGTAAAAAAGTGCCCGTTTTGGCCGATACATTTGTCAGCTCATAAAATAAAGGGCAAATGACAAAAAAATGTATCGAACTTAACACTTTTTGTGATTGTATGTAGCCAACTATTTTTTTTCTTATTGTGTGTACTGAACTTTCAATTTTCGATCATTGTATGTATTTTGTAACTTTTTTGCCATGTAAAATGACCATTTTACCCTTCAAAATTTTTAAAAATGAAGGGTAAAATGGTCACAAAATACACACAATGATCGGAAATTGAAAGTTCAGTACACACAATAAGAAAAAAAATAGTTGGCTACACACAATCACAAGAAGTGTCAAGTTCGGTGTATTTTTTTGTCATTTTCCCTAAAATAAAATCAGATTCTTCCTAATATCATAAAAGCCTATACAATATGTGGACGATATAAGGACTAGGCATTTACAATCCTCTTATTTCCAAAAGAGTTGGTCACTAAGAGGACGGCCAACTTATAATGTTTACTTACTCACAGCCAATATTTACAATTAAATGACTTGTAATAGAGCTAAATAGAGCAGATATGATATGAGTTGGATACAAAATTAGAGCACTAGCAATACTAAAATTATACAAGTAAACATACACATTTGTACCATAAACAATATATTTGTACCATCAACAATATATCCAAAAACAGAGCAGATATGATATGAGATAAGATGGTGTGTGCGAATCAAAACAACTATCTCCTTTCTTGAGGATGATTTGTTTTAGGGAAAATTAGTCAAATAGACCAGACGCCCTGAGGCTTATCAGTTTTCGGACCACGCCTTTTTATAATTTGAAAATAGACCGGTTGCCCCCCGATTTCCTTGGACCCAACCAGGGGTTGCCATGTGTCCGACAATTTATGACAGAAGTATGTATTTTGAAGGTATATATCATGTATTGTAACGTATTATTTTTTGGGCCTTGTATTGTTATTTGGGCATCTTTATGTTTTTTGGGCAACTTGTATTTATACACGAGGATAGTTTTGTCATTTTACATTTAAAAAAAAATCAAACGCCCACAAAAACACAATTCACACAGTCACACACCTCTTGTCCTCCACATAAACCATCACAACTAACACCACCACAACCACCCAACAAACCGATGCCACCACCATCCGGCCGCACCTCCACACACGCCACCACCATCCGGCGGCACCACCACACAACTAAACCTTCTTTTGCAGTTGCCTGTTCTTGTTACAGGTAATTCAAATCACCTGAAGAAATCTTTAGTTATTATCTACTTAAGTGTCAAAAAAGGAATCCTCTCAAAATTGCTCGTATCCAAACACAATCTTTTATTATTATCTACTTAATGTGTTTTATCTTCGATTTAATCTGTAATTTTAGTTAAATTTGCATTTGTGGTTGTTCCCTTGATGAAAGTCAAAATTAGGGTTATCACCCCTAAACCGAAAATCATGTTTTGTAAATTTTTTAATTTAATGCAATTATGTTATGCTAAAAAACATGTGAATCAGCCTCGGTATCGATTATTGTATCTAAATTATTATATATTCTTTTATACTCTAGATTCAGGCTTGGTATTGATTATTGTATCTAAATTATTATATCTTCTTTTATACTCTAGATATATTTAGGAGGAATGGTGTTCTGAATGTGTGACATTAATTTGCAAATAGAGCAACTATAGCTTGTTAGGACTTAGTTTCTATGATATTTAAGGTATTGTTTGAATTGATTTTCTCTAGCATACAAGTACTTTTAACCTTAAAGCTTTTATATCTTACCTTAAGATTTTCAAGTAGCTGTTGAAGTTTATATCTACTATTTTCAGTCTAAAAGGGTCGTTTGGACGTACTTTTTATATGTCCGCAGCACTTGGATGTATAGGTTGATTTGATGTGGCTGTTTAGACCAGCCGATGCAGATTGGGCTTTAGCTTACTGTGAACGGATGCTTGAATACTTCTGGAACCACAAGGTTGAATGCACAAATTGATAGCCGTCTTTCAAGGTACGGTCCTTAATGTCCGTTTGACCCATAATTATTGTCAAATGTTCACTTGTGAAGTCTTTTTCTTTCAACTTTTACTATATGTATTTTTACTTGTGTTATATATTAGTAATTTTTTTAAATCAACGGCATTTCTTTTGTAAATACCCGTGCACATATACAAAAACGGCTATGGTTTGCAAACCACTTCTATATTTGTTATGTATACTTTATTAATATTTGCTATATAGCAGAATATAATATTTGGTTGCCCAAAGTACATCACGCGTACATGTCCTTTATAATGTCTTTCCCCGATCACTTTCTTCAATACAATTTGTTTAACAAAATCTTTCTTTCTATTGACTTCATATCTTTATCCCAATCTTTCTGCTTTTGTTTAAAAAATATGTCTCACAATATCCCACAGGATGTTTAACTAGATATCATCCGTAGGCTACCTCCTAAGTCTATACTCCAGCAACGAAGTGTTTGCAAGTTATTGAAACGTAAAAGTCATGCAGTTGTAGGTTATTTTATCTATTGGACTGGGAGTGAAAAGTTAACTAATGAGGACGGTGTTATTTACAAGATTTATATGTTGATTTCTTTTGATTTGGTAACCAGCCAATTTAAATTTATAGACCTACCGCAGATTTTAAAAAATGAACTCCCAGTTCCATTCAATGTTTTCGATCTTGGAACCTCTCTAGTGATTAATGGGACGATCATTGGTGAAGATATTCCATTGTTTTGCGGATGGTTGTTGGACGTCAATGGTTCTTCCATAACATCATTTAGAAGCCTATTCGCCATCCCTACCTATATTATTTCGTTTGCTTGGGTTTACAAAGGATCAAGCTCCAATAGTCAATGCGTACAGCGGCAATCATTTGGGTCAGTCGGTATTTGTGTACAACAAAGAACTTGAATTATTTGTTGTATGGGAATGTTAGGAGATGCGGGATCTTTCTACATCGCCCCATACAAAGAATCTCTTCTTTTGTTAAATCAGCAAGACCATGCTGTTTATAGTATGTTTTATTTTTAACATACCATTGTATTAATGTTTTATTTTTAACTTACACCATTATATACATGTTCAACAGGTTTTTTCGGCAGAAGTTAGGGATCATGCTTAATGGGAATGAAGCTTTGTGGTTTTAGTACGATGTCTGTATGGGAGGGAAGCTTAGAGTGGTTAGCTTTTTCTGCGTACTTGGTGAATTTTATAAATCAAGTAGTTATATATAATGTAACCATTACACTTATAATTATGTAGTAATCGTAATATGTAGTATGTTGTATGTATGAAACGTTGTATGTCAACGTATTTACTATTTCCTATGTTCTGTAATCCCATTATGCATGTTTGTTTAATCTGGGGAACTAGCAGTTGTTTCCAATAAACAATGTGGCAACTAACTGTTGTACGTACGGCAACTTCTTTTCCCTATTGACTACTTTTATAAACCAATGAGTCATTCTAGTTGTTACAATTCGTATTCTACAATCAACTAATAACTACCAACTAGTGACTATGCACACTTGAAAATAACAGATTTACCATTCAACACTAGTACAATTTAACTAGCAGTTGTAAGTTTAATACTAGCAGCACTAAACCAATATGTGCCTATTCAGGCCCAGAATAGTAAGAGCAACAAATACACAAGGGCAACAGAATGGTATGCATCTCACCTACACACGGGCAGCACAAACACGTATACACAACGATGTGCTGTTGTAAGCTATCTGCAAGCAGTGGTTAAAATAGCTAGCACTAGTAACCAAATTACTGGCAGTTGTAAGTATACAACCAATTCAGTTTTACTAGCGGTAGTAAAAATAACTATAGCGGTAGTAAAAATAACTACAACCAATTCAGTTTTACTAGCGGTAGTAAAAATAACTAGCAGTTGTAAGTATACAACCACTTCAGTTTTACTAGAGGTGGTAAAATTAACTATAGCGGTAGTAAAAATAACTAGCAGTTGTGAGTATACAACCAATTCATTTTATAATTTTAGATATTTAATTTAAGTAATCGTGCATAAAAGCAGTGTAGCATTTTTTTTACGCTTAGAACTGTCGCATATAGCTCAAAATAATCAACTCAAATGAATGTAACTCAACACATCTGATAACATGATGTCGTTATGTGCTTACGTCAAACTGAAGACGTCGATGTTTTTAGCATAAATGATGCTCACGGCACATTGATTGCGTAACAGGTCCGCCATATTACCATGGCTTACTAAAATATACTATTTCGTAATATTTTACGGACCAAATTTGAAAAGCTTGTATCTTGGGCGCGCGAATCAATGAACCAACCCAACAACTACATTTAATGATCATAATAACACACCCTCGTTCTGACCATCAATTGCAAATCAATAACCCTCATCCAAAGCCTCCCGTCGAGAATTAAAAAAACTAACAAAATTTCTTTGAAAACCATGTCGTTTCGAGCTAATGTTATCACCAATATGAGAGATTATATTAGCAACACGCCAGATAAAGTGATCGATAACATTTTGAATCGTTGCCAATAAAAGAAGCGGTGAGCACCTCTATTTTATCTACAAACTGGAGGTTTAAGTGGACCTTGCTCACCGAAGTCATAATTGATGAGAATTTTTTTTATTATTTAACATATAAGTTTGATGGGAGGCATGTTACTAGACTTTTAATCGACTTACGGGTCCCATAAAAAGTTTGTCTTCTCTGTAGATCCCAAACCGTTGTGCGGAATGGAAGACTTGAATTATGAAGAGATTCGTGATTGGCTTATGTTTTTGTCACTGCAAGGAATTGAGGACCTCACAATTAGAAACTAGTATGGACAACCAGTTACATTGCCAACCCAACTTTACGCGCGTATTGAATTGAAACATCTTGAAATTCATTGTTGTGATTTTCTTAGTTTGGTTTTTTTCACTACTTTTCCAAATTCTTGAGCTTAGAATTGTGTTTAGTCAAATTTCTAACCGGTACAGTTTTTGATTTAATTGGTGGTTGTTCCTTACTTGAGTCTCTTAGATTGGACGTTGAGAGTACAAACAGGATGAAACAATGAAATCTTGCAAGTCTTAGGAATTTGAAGAAGTTACATTTGTCATTCGGTATTTGAATCTTTGTCCGTAATCATAGCATCCAATATCTTTCACCTGACAAGACTTCCATCTCTTGAGACCCTTACATTGGATTTTGACTATTGCACGGTAAGACCGTTCTGAGATTTACACTTCTAATTTTACAATGTTAAATATATGTGTAACTCTAAAGACATTTAATCTTTGAAACTAACCCAAAAGTTCGACTGTTGTAGTTGATGCGTGATGGTAATTCGGGATGAATGTCCCTTTTCCGTTTGAATCCCTCGTTAATCTGAATCTAAAAGGAGTTGATTTTGGCGGCTGTATCGTGTCACTCATCGTCCAAATGATTCGCGGATCTCCAAACTTGAAAATGCTGGAAAACAGAGTAAGTGTAATACTTTATTTTATACGTATCAAATAAACATCCGTAAACTAGCATGTTTTTGTATCTCAATACTATTTGATTTTCTAGGTTGCACACACGCTTAGTGTTTTACCTTTGGAACAACGTTCATTAGATTTAGACACAACCACATTCAGCCATGGGCAGATTCAGACTGTGATTTTTCAATCCTTTCCTAGATCACAGAATGAGTTACACATAATAAAGTTTATACTTGCTTGTTCCACGTCGTTAGAGAAAATGTATATCAGGGCCAGCGATTTGATGGACGATGGTTATGATAATATCAAGAAGAATTGGGATTTCGCTAGGAAGCTGTTGTAACTCCCTCGATCTTCCGTCACAGCCGTTGTAAAATTGTCCTAGTGGTTTTAGTTTTATGTATGGGTTGAATACCCTGTGTCAATTAAATTTGTGTACAGAAAGTTTGCTGTGTCTGTTTATCAAGGGGTTATATAATATGTAACCATTAAACTTATAATTATATAGTAATCGTAATACGTAGTAGGTTGTCGTATGTATGAAACGTTGCCATTATCTATTTTTATTTCATCTCGCCAACTAGCGATTGTTTCCAAATATCAATTTGGCAACTAATTGTTATGCAGCGGGGCAACTTTTATCACTAGCAGTTGTTAGAATAACTAGCGATTGTGCATATAATACTAGCAGTTGTAAGTATACAACCTATTCAGTTTACTAGTAGTAGTCAGAATAACTAGCAGTAGTCAAAATTAACTAGCAGCTGTAAGTATACAACCAATTCATTTTATAATTACAGATATTTAATTTATGTAATCAAGCATAAAAGCATTGTACCATTTTTTGACGTTTAGAAATGTCGCATAAACCTCAAAATAATCAACTCACTTTACACATCTAATAACCTTGGCGTTATGTGCTTACGTCAAAGGGAAGATGTTGATGTTTTTACAATAAGTTATGGTCTATAAACACCTGGATATATTATTAATACATGAATACTCTGAATAGTATTAGCGATTACAACCTTGAAGTGTATCGACTCTAAATATGATGAAAAGTTATATCAAACTCTAGCCTAGGACCTCCTTTTATAGGCTAAGGAGTCCTTTACAATATACAACATGTACCAGCATAATTATACTTAGCATACTTATCTAATACAAAACATCCTACCCAAGAAATTCTAGAATGTTACATATTAAACCGAAACAATCATACTAGCAGTGAAAAACTACATTAGTAGTGGTACGCAACTTCACGGTGTTGGTATTTTACCTCTCTCTTGTGAGGGTGGAATCCTTCTTGTTTGCTATCATTTTCTTGAAGGATTTCCCGTGGCTTGCTTCCTCGTGGGGCGGCCGTATTTTTCCATGGGATTACCTGAGAAGTTCGATAGGCCTCTCAGGGGTTTCCCGTGTAAATCCGCCCCTCTGCGATCTGGAAGAGCTTTTAGTGGGGTTGCTTTTCCATCCTCGTAGCTTTCATTTTAGAGCAATGGTAGAATCACATAAAGAATTCACAAAAAAAATCCACACGCTGACGTGATAGGTTTGAATTAGAGTGAGGAGAGAGAATTGTCACAAAATACACCAATCATCCCCTACACGTTAGCATGGGATTTTTTTTGTGAATTCTTTATGTGGTTTTGTAGGATATTGGTTATTGTTTTAATCAAAGAACATGTATGAGGATTGAATCAAACAAGAAGATTTGAGAGAGAGAGAGAGATGGGTGGGATACTTTCTAGAGAGAGAAAGAGAGAAAAAGAAGTTGTATGATTAAAAGAAATGAAAGCACCAACCATCTCCACATGAGGAGAGGGCTATTTATAGTTTTTACATATAAAGCCACCTACGGGCTGTGGATCAGGCATACGTTGGGTAAAGACCCGACCGTCCTCCATGGTGTTGCTCTAAACTAACTAACTAACTAATAGATAATGTAATGAACTACAAGTCTACGAGCTAACTTATGCTAGATAATATTTGGGGTGACCGACTCTTCACATATGGAATTTCTAATTTGTAACAATCTCCCCCTAAGGGAGGTCACCCCATGATTTACATTTTGAATCCTAGCATTCTATTCTTGACTTTGTTCTTGAGCTCGTAGACTTCAATTCTTCAATTATGCAATCTCTGTGCTTTTGTAGTGACTCTTCATTGTCCGATTATTTTGTACTTTCAGTGGAGGTCTTTGAACTGATCCACATCATGATGATCTTCAAGCTTTCTTTGAGATCATCAGCCACAACAAATCTCTCTGGATCATCCATAGTTGTGTTGCCATCATGTGATATTTGCAGAAGCATAGTATAGAAATATCAAAGCCAGGTTATGTAGATATGCACCAGTCATGATTTCTTCAATAAAGTGAGGATGCTGTGAGCATGCGGCTTTGGATTTACTCCTCAATTCTGATCAGCTGCAACCGTCCAAATGTACCTGCAAACAACATTTAGCAATAAAACACACGAAAGTGTCTTTGATCACTTTCGCTAAATTGAGGTACATGGCCCACGGTTCCCCGTTGATCAGTACAAGTACTGCTTGTGATCAGGTAGGATTCCTAAGAATCTCCTTGACAGGGTTTCGCAGCTGTTCTAGTTGTTCTCAAACCGAAACGTCTCAAAGAAGACAACACGGAGTGAGTGAACCAGCGAATTGAGATTCACTAATTGATGAAAAATGATTTGAAAAACAATCGTGTATCGCTCAATAGAAATTGTTTTTGTAATACAACGAAGGTTTTAATGAAAATCAATTATCAATCATAAACACCTTTTATTTTGAAATATTTGTACACAGTCGATGTGATAAAGAAAATAGTTTTTAAGCACAACGACTGGTTTTTCAAAGGTATCCGTCAATCCATAACTTGAACCAGGATTGATTCAAAATATTGAATCGCCCCATTGTTTCTGTTCAGTTGTCACATGGTTGATCTATTGAATAGATCTCATATGCCACCTACCAGGAGCTTGTTTGATGTTGGCTCCAGAAGGCTTTCCATCTTCATTGTGAATATGTTTGCATATCACTCAGATGTTCAGGCAATACCACAAGGATAATGCGTAGGACTCTTAATATTTTCTTACTTTCCACATTGTGTGAAACAGAAAGTCTTCATTAATTTAGTGTCCTAATGAGATATTGTGGATGATCTCTTGGCTCTAGACTCAATTGTGCACATTTGGTTCCTATGCCGGAGACTAGGGAGAGGGTCACCTTCTTCAATATCAACAATCTCTAAGAGAAAGTCGATAGTTTATGTCTGTTCCCCGTGAGAATGAAACAAGCCCTTTTAAGAGGAACTTGAGTAGCTTGGGAAGTTTAGTGCAGCGCATCACTGGGTCTATGACATCTTGTCTACAATACCAGTGTTACCTTAGTAACCACCACTAGCATATGTATTGAACCCGGTTACTGCCCTAAGGTTGAATTATTGGAGGGCTATTTCTTTTCACTCTTTTTCACATTCAATTCTTTTTCATTCTTCAACCCCTTCAGTGCTTACCGAGACTTCATTACTAGAACTTTGTTGGGTTTATTCCACTTCTAGCTCTATCTCAGTCCGCACTCTTCCCATATTCTCATTTTTTTTCTCCTTTTTTCGTCATACCTAAGGACTCTACACTATCTAGTGGATTGTCCCTGGGTAGATCTCTCCGGTTCTGGCGGATCATGGGAATGAATACCTAACCTCACCATCCTTATAACTCCATACATAAAGTAAAATGGTCGGTCTTTTGGTACAGTTCATTCCTTCTCGAAACCAATCAAAAAATCATTTGGAAAATCCAATCAAGGTACTTGTGATATAAAATCAAAACAATTTGTACCTTAATTGTTTTTGATCATTTAGAAATGCTCCCCCTCAACATGTGCGTATGATTTTGAAATTGTTTAGCACGTGGAGGCAAGAGTTCTTTGAAGTAATTTCTTGATCACAATTTCCGTAGAAAGAGCCATTTGAATTTCTTTTGGTAAATTCTCCCCCTTAATGTGTGCATAGGATTTATGAAAACATTTTATCACATAAAGGAAAGAGTTCTTTTGAAGCACATCCACGAACACAAAATCCATTAAGAAACCATTTGTTCCCCCTCAATATGTTCTTCGAGATTCAAAAGCGTTTAGCACATATAAGAGAGCAGTATGCACACTTGAATCAAAACAATCACCTTTTCTCAAATTTCATTATTAAATCACAAATTCTCCCCCGATCAAAAATATCAAACCCTTTGAGATTTTGGATCCCAAGTGATTTAATACGGTTTAGTAAACATGGGAGAAAATGTGCCTGATTTAAAAACTCATCTAGTTTTTGGATAAATGATCCCTCTTAACATGTGCATTATGTATACTGAAATCGTTTGGCACATGGAGGCAGGAGTGCCTTTGAAGGACTAAAACCAATTCCATTAAAACAGATTTGAGATTTAAATCACGATCTCTCCCCCGATCAAAAATTTCAAACCATTTGAGATTTGTCATCCCAATTGATTTGAGATTTGTCATCCCAATTGATTTAAATCTTTTAGAAAAAATTGGGGAAAGACGTGGCAAGATATAATTTTGAAAAATGATAGATAAGGAACAGATTTAAGACATTAAAGATTGTTAGTGCCAGGTGTGATTGTTTTAAGAGGTCTTTAAGTAAAATAAAACAATTTCACAATCAAACAAGAACATAAAAAATTTCATTTTATAAGATCTTTGAGTTTTAAAGAAAATCATACCATGACATAACATTAAATCTTTAGATCACCACTTATTATTGTACAAACCGGATTTTTATGAAGAAATATCGATTGAAAATATTTTATTTTAAATCACTCTCCCCCTCAATCGATGACCGTAGTCGATGATTGAGTGACTTAAGATTTGATAAAATGAAGACTGGTGATTTTCAAAATTAAGTCCAATATATTTTCAAAACCAATATTTTTCTATTTTTCAAAACAATATTATTTAAAAATAGTTTAAAAGATGGTATCATCACAATTGTCCTGCATAAAGATACGTTAGGTGGTTGAGCTGCTTTTGTTGTCGTTGCTGAGGGTTGGAAGAAAACCATCTGCAGAAGCAGTGAGACTTCTTACGTTGCATTTTATATGCCAACTGAGGTCAAATTAAGCTCCGTTTCTTCATTTGATGATGAAGAAAACCATCTGCTGATGCAGTGAGACCTCTTACGTTGCATTTCATGCCAACTCTCCATAGAAGTCAAATTAAGTTCCGTTTCTTCATTTGTCAACCCAAGATATAGTTACCCTTTCCTTTCGGCATCCAATCATCTTCATTTGTGAGATCCAGATCGGGAACATTCTTATATACCAATATACCTGCATATGTTAGTGAATACACATACAGATATATGGTGGTCAACATCACCCAAACAGCAATCGACTAATAAAAGTCAATCCAACATAACAATCAGTTCATATAAGGTATGGGAATAATGTGTTCATCAAACTCTAATCATCTAAACCTAACAATCATATCCTGGGCACCTAGTCCTTCAACGTAGGTTAACATCATTTTTAATTAAGCATATAGGATAATTAAGAAAGCCCGTTAGATGATGTAAATTTGAAAACATTCTCCCCTCAATCAATGACTTATTTTACTGAAAAGTTTAAAAGCGCTGAAGTCATTGATTGAGTTTGCAAATTTAATAAAACTCGATTGATTGATTTTTCAAGCAACTCATTTTCCACCATTTTGAAAACAACAAATATTTTTCTGAAGAATCTTAGAAGGAAAAATATTTGTGTAGGAACAACAGTCTTTTTGACGACATGCTTTCCTTGTTTTGTTTTAGGATAAGTGCATGAAATTTTTGAAAATTGGTTTAGCGCAGCACTTTCCATCCTTGAAGCGGGTTGCTATCTGAAATAATAGCAAACCATTGTTAAGCACGGGTTACAGTCTGAAATAACTGCAAACCATAGTTTAAGCACGGGTTACAGTCTGAAGTAACTGTAAGCTATTTGTTTTTGAAGCGCGGGTTACAGTCTGAAATAACTGTAAGCCATATTTAGAGACATGTTTTGGAAAAAGAATATTTACACCTCCTGCTCGAACTTCATCTAAAGTCCTGTGCCATTATTGAATGACATTTCTAAGACCGTAGATGTTATCAATACCAGAAGACATGTCTTGAGAAAACATATTTCTGGTATTTTTTAATTTTCTGATTTTTTTGGGCTTTTGTTGATTTTATATTTTTCTATTTTGTTTTTGTTGGTTTTATATTTTTGTATTTTGTTTTTTGAAAATTATTTACAAAGATAGAGAAATAGTTTAAGAAGATAATGATACGAGTACCGATATAAGGAAATCGTTCAGCACTTTGTTGAAGATAGAAGTCATTATCTCTTAAACTTTCACCACCAAAGATTTCGAGGCTCTTGAATCATCGTCAGAACTTGAGCCTTCTGAAAGTGAGACTTTGGTAGCTTCCACCCAAACCGACAAACTAAGAATAAAGACCATTTCCCCAAGAATTAGAAGTGAATAAAAATGGTCTCAATGAATGAAGCTCAGCACCCCGAAGAACATGAGAACAACAAAGTAACAAGTTGAAACATTGATCGTCTCAGTGGTTATCAAATCTGGAATAACTGATGAAGTCCGATCACATGAACCTGTTGTGCGTCCCCGATGTACACATTACTCTTCGAGATTGACCAGTTGTCTATTCAAGGGAACAATATATCAACATCTTCATTTTACCAGGTGCATTCCAGTTATCTTCAATATAACCAATCAGCCCATAATGTACACAAGTACCCAAACGAGTAGACACAATGACATCACAAGAATGGGTTGAATCACCGATCTTCTCGCGGATATCAACTCGGAATAACTGATTAAGCTCGATCATGTGAACATGTTGTGCGTCACTGATGTACACATATCTCTCCCCTGATGGTTGCGATTTCATCGGAATCATCATTACATTGTGTACATGAAGCACTAACTGGAAGCACTTTATCATAAATCATATAAAAGATGTCGATAAGAAATATCATCTCACGTACCAAATATTCTTCTCACATTTCTTCCAACTGAACGCTGAAGTAACACATACCAAAAGTATCCAGAGATCATTTCCCCCAAATAGTTGGAATAATACATCCTTCCCCCAAATAGTCGGAATAATATATCCTTCCCCTAAATAGTTGGAATAATACACCAAAGGCTACGAGTTAAACACTTAGTTTCTCTACGGTTATGACCATTGTCTTTCCGGGATAACTTCAATCAGGTAGAAGTGTTAAGTTCATCATGTGTACTCGTTGTGCTTTTAGATATATGTCTCCTTCCCCTTGCTCGGTTTTGATACCTCGAATCAAAAAACATAATATACCCATTAAACTTGAAATCTTGTGAGAAGAACTCAAATAGCCCAAATGAATTCTGTGAGAATCAACTGCTACAGAAACTCTCTCTGACTATCTTTATCAATCCATATGTAGAAAATTTGAAGTGAACACTATTGAAGAAAACCCAATATACCAAACTTGAAACTGAAGTCGAATTCCCCGCATTTGTATCTTAAGCTTGCACTTAATGATTGAAGAACGGTGTCGAGAATCTATGCTTCAAGCAAATATCTAAGTACTCACTACTCAAACAAAGTATGAGACATTAACACCTCTTGAGATTATCCACATCGTCATCTGCATGTGACGATGAGGAATTCTGCACCTAAAATTCCGTCTTTTCGAATCTGTGCCTTTTTTCTAGCTTTTTCTAGATAATAGTTCTTCCACAAATCATTCATATCATATGAATTCTGGGTTTTAATGCATGATTTTGACACTATTTTCGAACTAATCCTAGAGGTGCTGGGAGTAGAAGTAGCAACTTGTTGAGGGTTAATAGAGCTAGAAGCATTATTCCTAGGTAACTTAGGTGAAGTGACTGGTTTTGACAAAACTTGTTTTACATCAACTTGGGAGGCAAACCGTGTTTTTGAAAATTTTGTTTTTTCAGATTTGAATGCAGAGAGGGCTACCTAACAACAGACCTGTCTCTAGTGGGATGAGAAACTGGCTTCCCCAAGTTTGATGGTTTTGTAAACTTTGTGTTCACACTTTTCCCTATGGTTTTTCTAAGCTCATTCTTTAAGGCAACAATAGCGAAACTCTTATCCTGAAGTTGAGCTTTGAGTTCATCAATTTTTGCTATCAAATAGTTTGTTTGTTCCATTGACTTAGTTCTAGCTTCTTTGACAGAGTCAGTTAGTTCTATGTGATGCTTTCTCAAATACTCATTTTCCTTTAGTAATTTAGCCACACAAACCGCTAATTCATCATTTCTCATTTGAATATCATTAATAGCATTAACATCAGAATTACTTGTAACCAAATTACTTTTCACATGCATATCAGAAATATGTTTCTTCAAGTTGTTGATAGTCGAGTTTTTGGCTTGAAGCTGAGCTTTTAAATAATTTATTTCAAAAAATTCACGAAATTAAGGAAATTCCGGATTTTTACATGGTTTCTTAGTTTCAAAACTTTCCTAATTTATTTGTATTGCAATTTCAAGTGAAATGCAATGTTTTTCAAGATTTGAGAATTTGTTCGAAAGTTCATCAAAAGCCTTTTTATCAACCATAACATCTGTTTTGAAATTATTAGTCTCAGCCTCAACCAATGAACATTTATCAAAATCATGTTCTGCATTTAGATTAGTTTGCTTAGGTATATTAGCAGATGCACAATGTTGAACAGTTAAGGGTACCTCATTACATGACACATGTTCAATTATCGGTCTGATATCTGCATCCACATCATGTGTAACAAGAGTCACTGAACTACTGGCTGTTCCAAGCTTAGTTGCCTCTGAGCGCTTGTATTCAGTACCAACTGATCTATCATCTGGAGCTTTACCCATCTCAACACTACAATCTCTTGATTGCACTTGACATTCATTCACCTTTCTGATTTCTGTATCCACATCTTGTTTGACATGAGTTACTGAACAATTTGTTACATCATTCTTTGTTGTCTCTGTTATTCTACATTCAGCAACATCTGATCTTTCAACTGATACATTACCCAACTCAATTGCACCTGACACTCTTTCACCCGACCTTCATTCACCTTGTCATCATTCAGTGCACTTTCCTCAATATACTTCTTAACATTATCCAAGAGTTGGATTAATGTTTCTCTTAACACATTTGCTTCCATCCTAGTGTGATCCTTGAAGCGCTTTTCAGTCATATGATCATCATAATCCGAAGTATATTCACCATTGAAGAATGACTGAAATTGTTTGTAGATAACCTGAAGTGCAGCACTGGAACTATCATTTTGAACCTTCTTTTTGTCAAGTTGTAGCTCCAATTATTTTAAATTTAAGAATAGTGTGCTCGTGAATGTTGATAATTCTTGACGGAAAAGTGCGCAAATGTTCGTTTATTCCCATAGATAAAAGTAACGCGGAGGTGTGAATGAAGTTGTCGATAAGGTTCAATGCAACTTATCCTTTGCACAAGCATTCGTGCAACATTGACTGGTGCATTGTCTTTTCAGAGTCTGAACCCGGAGATGTCACATCCTCATTGATAGATTCAATCATCTTTAACCGATCAGCGTAGCAAATGTTCTCATGATTGTCAACAACGTCATACAACTTAAGTACTTCTGAAATTACTGGATCAAGAGTGTAAGACATGATGTGCTTGAGCACGGGATTTTACAAATCTTTGATTTAAACCGAGAAATATGATCTTTCGCGGGATTTTCCAAAATCAAGACGAAACCGTGATACTGTGAGACGTAGAATGTAGTAATGGAGGATTGTTGATAACGTGAAGAAGAATGAGGTCTCGTGGATGATAAAGGAGTTTTCACAATGATTATCGCAAAAGTTAAGTTCACACGAGCCCGGATAATCTCACCCCATAATAATTTCCAGTTTTAGATTGAAGACCACTACCAAATAAATCAAACGAATGTGAACCAAATTCAATATAACTCAAACGTCCAAGTATTTGATATTGTCCAAGTAAAAACCCAATGTCCAAGTAGTCCAAGAAAAACCAAATGTTCATGAAAAACCGGATGACAAGAAAAACGTCCAAGTAGTTAAGAATAATGCAACAAGGATTAATACAGTTTGGTTTCAAATTGGTAACAAAGAAGTAACACTCCACGTTAAAGATCTCTCAAAAAGGACGTAATTACCAACCGGATGACCAAAAAATATCAGGCCCACAAAATAATATTAGGTCCACGAAAGAAGTTTCAAACAAGTAGCCCAAAGACCATCTTCTAACCCTAATTACCAGGTATATAAACCTCACTTAACCAAAAACTCTTAACCTTAATCCTTTCACAAACCCTAAACCTAATCCATCTCAAACAAAACGCAGTCACTTCTTATTCCACTCTCTTGATTCACGGCTTCAACAAACGCAAAAGAAATCCTCTCGAACCAATCTCAGATTACAAAGTATTGTTCTTCGTATTTGTTTAACTCGAACAATTTAATACTGATGACCACAGGTAGATTTTAAGTTGTCGTCTTAATTTAGTTTAATTTCTTAGAAACAAACAAGAGAAAGTAATCTGAATGTGGCGAGATTTAGATTTGTTCTCGTTTCTTTTTCTTTTTCTCCTTTTATTTTCGTTAGTTAGAGACTTGTAAAGACACAAGTCGCTACACAAGAGATGGGTAAAAACACAAGTCGTTAGTTAGAGACTTGGAAGGAGATGGGTGTGTTTGTTGGTTAGATTTTAGACTGAGATGAGGTTGTGATTGTCATTTGTGGTTCTGAGTTTGATAATCGAACTGGTCTTAAGCAAACAGGTCGCTATGCAAACAAATGACCCAAGTTGCTTTCTAAATAAGAGGCACAAGTCGCTAGGCAGAAACTTTGTCACAAGTCGCTACACAGAAACTGTCACAAGTCGCTAATCAAGAAAAGGACAAGTCGCTATCTAAGAAAACACAAGTCGCTAGGTTTTGTTAATACAAAACCCAAGTCGCTAGATTTTTTTAGACACAAGTCGCTACCTGTTTTTAAAGAAACAAGTTGCTATGATGAACACAAGTAGCAGCCAAGAATCTGGTAAAAAAGTGTTGCTCGAAAATGACCAAAAACATCCCCGAAACTTATGATAAAACTTAACCAAACATCAAACTATACTAATCTACCCCTCGTAAACATGAAATTACATATATTTAACATATTTAGCCAAATAAAATTCGAACTTGGTGCAAACACAAATAAAAATTCGAACCAAATGAAAACAACAATAACCACATAAAGATTCAAGCACACAAGATATCCAAGATCAAACCATGGCTCTTGATACCAATTGTAGGATATTGGTTATTGTTTTTATCAAAGAACATGTATGAGGATTGAATCAAACAAGAAGATTTTAGAGAGAGAGAGAGATGGGTGGGATACTTTCTAGAGAGAGAAAGAGAGAAAAAGAAGTTGTATGATTAAAAGAAATGAAAGCACCAACCCTCTCTACATGAGGAGAGGGTTATTTATAGTTTTTACATATAACGCCACCTACGGGCTGTGGATCAGGCATACGTTGGGTAATGACCCGACCGTCCTCCACGGTGTTGCTCTAAACTAACTAACTAACTAATAAATAACGTAATGAACTACAAGTCTACGAGCTAACTTATGCTAGATAATATTTGGGGCGACCGATTCTTCACATATGGAATTTCTAATTCCTAACAGGTTTACTCTTTATTTTATCCTGGTGCCCGCAAGTTCATCATTTTTACCTTTAACCCAGTCTATCCAACCCGATCTGCCAGGATTGGTAGACGTACACTTGCTTCGGGGGCCGAGCTGCAATCAACAGAGGACTGAGACCATAATTTTCAGCATTGTTGTTTGCCTCTCTTACACCTCTATCACTCCTTCGACCCAATACCCATGATATACATCCTTCTTCTTCCGGGAAGAATGCGAGGTTAGAAGGAATTGCCTGAACTTTGAACATCCTAAATGGCTAATGAGAGTCTAATCGGTTTAAACTCCCACTTTTGGTACGCCATATGGTGCGGCGAGCTTCCACAAACCCTGAAAGGACACTTTTGGTTGAAGGAATGTTGTGAATGGGGCGGAGATGGGTCAATTTAGTCATCTTAGAAATGACTAATTGTTATTAGTAGTCATTTAAGAACATGCTTTAGTTGTCGCAGCATTTGCTTTGGCGCTATGTTTTTGTTTTGGGGGTAAAGGTTTAGGCTATGTATGGGCTTTTTGGAACCTGAAGTATGCGTGGGCAACGGGTTGTTAACATCTTCAACATGTCTTTGGTGTTTTTTGTTGGTGGAGGAATGGTTTTTTTATGTGCTTTCCTTTATTTACCTCGTATTTATAGCAAGGATTTTCTCGTTCTTGCCACGGTATCATTAATTTTAATTTCATTGCTTTGTGGGTAGGCACGCGCCTAGGCTCCTACAGGCATCTATTTTTGCTTTGGATTTGTCATAAAATTTCTAGGGAAGGAACGTGAATATTTACTTGCAGATTTTCTCTCTTTTTTTTGGTATTTGGATAAGCCTTATCTGTAATTACAAACAGTTTGAATTTATCGGTTTATTATCCTTTTTTGTACTGAAAGTTTGCTATGTATATATATATATTTTTTGGTAAAATGTAGCTTCCACATATGTTCTTTGGTTTTAGAAATTGTGGAAAACTAGAAGGGGGTTGAATAGTTTTGCCAATTAAAACTTCCTTTTAATCTATTTAGATTGACTTATGACAATCTATTTGGATGTGTGTGTTGGATGTTGATAAACAAGCATATAAAGATAAGTAATGAAAAGATAAGAGTAAGAAACACAAAACCACAACACGAGTGTTTATAGTGGTTCGGCTACAAGGACACCTTCCTTGCCCTACTCCACTCCCCGAGTCACCTACTCGAGAGTTCGTAATCACAACACCAATCTCCTTATGGCGGAGAAGCCTTCACAACGTCGCCTACCCTTTTTCTGGTGCTAGGCTAACCACCGGGTTCTTTCACTCCATGGTGAACCACACCTACACAACGTCGCCTACCCTTTATAAGGTACTAGGCTAAGTACCTAGTTCTTTCACTCCAAGGTGAACTACACCTTCACAACGTCGCCTACCCTTTATTAGGTACTAGGCTAAGCACCTAGTTCCATTGTAATGGAGGAACTACTACCACACTACACCAACGACTAATCCCAAAGGAGATCTACTCCTTTACAACATCATCAAGGATATCAATATCCTTGGATCTAATACTAGTCTATCTTGTACATCGAAACACACCATATCGAATGTACATATAAGGCACCTTTCACTAATGCCTTTGACTAGATCTACAAGACACCTTTCACTAATGTCTTGTGTCTTCACTTCGAAGCACCTTTCACTAATGCTTCTTTGTCTTGACTTCTAAGCACCTTTCACTAATGCTTCTTTGTCTTGACTTCTAAGCACTTACCACAAGTGCTTGTCCTATAGACGATAGATACCCTTCACTAATATCTCCGTCTTGACACTTGATACATCTTTCACTAATGTCTTCAACACTACACTTCTTTGGAGAAAGAAAGAAATCATCAACAAGAAGACTTTAGTAGCCTTGATGATGAAGAAGCATGGCAACTCTTGGACTTGAGCTTGCTTGACTTCAAAGGTGGTGATCTTGCCTTTAAGAGGAACCAAAAAGATCACACAAAAGCAAAACTACAAACATAGATCTCTTGGATCTAAGGTTAGTAAGATTTAACTCAGGGGGAAAGTGTGTTAGAAAAGAGATCATCAATAATGAAGAAATGGCTCACTATTTATAGAGGAAAAATCCTACTGTTCCCCGGATCCCACGGATACCTTCCACTTGGGATCCGGCTAGCACAAAGCTAGGGATCAGTGGAACGCTCCTCTTTACCCATGGGTATTTTGGTTATGGGTCATGGGTCATGGGTTGAACCATGGATCTTTGGCTAGATACAATGTATCTTTGAGTGCAATGCACTTAGTCACTTGGGTATGGGTTGATCCATGGGTTATGGGTATGTCCATATGTGATATAAGCATGATGTCATGGAATGGGTTATGGGTCAAGATCCATGGGTTATGAGCTTTGAGTTGTACCCAACTACATTCAATGTATTTGCCCAATGGGATGTGATACTTAAGTTTCTACCCATTTATATTACCCAATATACTACATACTAGTTATGTGTATATTTTATCGAAATATGTAAACAGTAGTTGTTGTACATATGTATTACTAAATCATAAAATCACTTATACTTGTTTTAGTGTTTTATCTGAAAATGTGAATATGTTAGAAACTATTAGTTCAAACCATTTACGTATTTTATTTGTTTTGTTAATATGATTTTACGTTTGTTATCGACAAAACAATAGATGATCGTAAAATATAAATAAACGTTTTTACGGCTTATTTGTATTAACAATCTCCCCCTTTTTGTTGATGACAAAACATAAAATTATTTTAAGGAAAAGCTAAAATTCGTAAAAGTTTGAATTTGTAGTTTTTTTTTTCTCCCCCTTTTGTCGAAAACAAAAGTGTGTGAAGGAAGGCAACACATTGTTTTAAGAAAAACATGTGAAAGAAAAAAATAAGTAAAAGGAAATAGAGAGCAAATAACGGGAAAGGATCTCGTCTTTACTCCCCCTTGACGAGTCCATCCCTATGTAAGGGCATCAAGTAAGTGATAATAATCTAGTTTATTTGCAAATAAGTTTGCAAAAGATATCGTCTAAGAGACGAATGTGCTCCCCCTTGATGATTGCAATTTTGCAAAGGAATGTCACGAAATGTAAACCTAGTATTGCAAGTAATTTGCAATGTATTGCTTTGACATAAAGCTCCCCCCAGCTTTAGGATGTCAAAGTCTTCATATGTAAATTGAATATCTACAAAACAAAGGTTAGAAAGCAAGTATAATTCACAATTTCCTGCAAATGTGATTCAAGTTAGTAGAAAGAAGGCTTTCTATCTTACGGATCCCACGGTTCCCTCCTAGTGGGGATCCGTCTCGGCAATTATGAGGGATCCGTATTAGCTGTTCAATTACAGCCAAGGTGATATAACAAGTAACTGTTATCACACAAATCATATGCTCAACAAAATAACAAGTAGCATGTAATTCCATTTAATAAAATTAGAGTTATGATATACATGACTCTAAAAACTAAGAAAATAAGAAAATACATGACTAGGAATTTGTAAACCAACTATCGCTTGATGCTAGGACACCACTAAAATCTTCTAGCTCAAGTTTTGTTTAGGTTTGATCTCGTCGAAACGCTCGAGGAGATGATAGAACATGAAACGTTGGTCTTGTCGTACTTCATGTATCAAACTTTCAACATGTTGACAATGATAGCAATCTTTGTCATGGCTAGGTAGTGGTGGTGGAAGAAATGAAATGGCTTGATGCGAAGGATCAAGTGAAGCAGCTTGTGGAGCTTCAAACGATGGAGGGATTGGTGGAGGTGCATTTGAGAATGACTCAACCAAAAATGATGGTGGTGGTAGAGAAGTGTCAACTTCCATATGGTCGGATGGTTGACTTTGATGATTTCTCATAATCCAAATGGGATTATATGATGGAAACGGCGAAAAGGAAGTCGGAGCAAGTGTTGACTCAACACCTTGATTTTGAACCATTATTCCTCCTAATGAGGAGAATGTTATCGGCGGAAGCAGATGAGATGGCCTAGGAGGCATGTCCTCTAAATTGTAGAGGTGTGGTGATGATAGTGGGGATGTAAATGAAATAGCTCTAGGAACCAATGGTGATGGTTTAGTGGAGATGTTATTGTTTGGCCTAGGAGGTATGGTGGTGTTTGGCATAGGTAGTTTTGTGGGTACTATCCTTTTAGGAATTGGTTTGATTGGATGATTAAGAATTCTATCATTTGTTGGCTTGACGGGAGATGATTCGGTTGAAGAAATTTCGTGTATAACACGAGCCCTTTTCATGGGTGGTTCTTTGGTGGATAAGTTACTACTTGGGGTTTTCCTCATGATGAGATGATTTCAAGAGGTTGCAAGAGCTGAAAGTTAGGATGAGAGTGATGACTATGGAGGTCCTAACAAGGTGGTTTATAAACTAAGAGATTTGGCAAGTGCATTTAAGCCTTAAGCCACTAGGATTCATTGGAATGTGATGATTGACATGCACAAGAGTCAACTTCAGAGGTTGCACTGATCTAGGAACTCATTTAAGATGAGATGGAGTGTTTGAGTTAGGAAGATGAGTTGAAATGATTGTTTTGCAAGATTTGACATAAACTGACATCCGGATCCCACGGTTCCTTCCTCAGAGGGATCCGTCTAGGCTAATCCTAGGGATCCGGCTTTCAGCATTATGAAAGTGGAAATGATGTTTCTAAGATCTAAGGCCTATATCATCTTGAGTGTTTCAGTCCTCCTAAGTGTTTTAAATGAAGGGGTGCTTGAGTACTTGAAGGTAATGAATGATGTAGCTAATGATTGTCATTTATGGAAGGATTTGGAACTTTCAAAAGTACCAATGGATGAGCAAGGATGACACTAAAGATTTAGAGTGTCAATTGAAGCTAAATCATCCTAGAGATCAGGTTGTGTTTTAGGATAGTGTTTTGGAAAATATCCTAGAAGCTTTGAGATGGAAAACTAGATTTTGATCAACTTTGATCAATTTTGAGGTGAGGATGATTGATGATCAATTTTGCCATAATCGAAAGATCTCTAAGGCTAGATGGGAGAGATAAAAAATGAAGTGTGAGTTTAAGAGCGGAAGAGTAATGGATTAAAACCAAAACGGTAGATCTATAATCGTCTTAGAGTGTGATCTAGGTGAGTTATGTATGAGTAGGAAAGATCAACCTATCTTGATAAGGACTTAATTTGCCTTAAGACAGTATGTTTAGCTTAGTGTGAGGTGTTCTAAAGATATGTTTGAAATATAATGCTTGCATTTGCATTTTCGTTTGCGGATCCCACGGTTCTCTAAGAGTAGGGATCCGTCTAGTACAATCTTTGGGATCCGCCCATCATCTCAGCAGCACAGACCTTTACTAAAGATATTCAATGATCTTGACAATGCATTATATCTCAAGGATAGTCTAAAAAGAGTTCTAATACTAAGATATCAAATGTAAGATGTTTTATTTCATGAAGGAAATTAGATTACATTGATAAAGCACGAGTACAAGAGATTTGATCCTATTTTGGAATACTATTAGTTTCCTTGAGTGTTTTCGCTAGGAGGATCATTATGTGATTGATGAGTGTTGGTGGAATCAAGAATGAAGAAAGTCTTCATGAGAGATATGTTTAGCGGTTCCATCATCTTGTTCACAAACGCATTAAACGGACTTTGAAATTAAGGATGGAAGTGCATAACATTATGATAGAGGCGTGTCAAGAACATTCCATAAGGGATGAGTTTATTCTTGGAGCCTTGAAGATTTGCAATTCGCCTTGCGAAGAAGTAGGCGAGATTGTATGGTTGTTGTGTTAGCAAACAGTACAACATGTGAGCACAACAAGCGGGAAGGATTTCTCGATTTCCCCTAAGACTCCAAACATTTTCACGTAGGATGAGTGCAAGAGGCTTGTACTCTTCTCGGATATCCCTTGTAAAGATAATGTTTGGATCGGAGTAATATGGTCGAGGTTTGCATATTATGCGATTTAAATCTTCCGGAGAGGGTATGTGTGAACATTATGGACTATTTTCTTCACGAAAGTTGAAGAGAGAATCAAGAGACCAATCTTCGGTGAAGGCACATTGTCCATGATTTGGAATCCGGAGGATGTGAGCAAAATGCCCAAGGGTTAGAGCAAACTCTTGGTTTTTGATATAAAACAAAAGAGATAAAGAGCGATCCTCGTTACGAACGAGTTCGACTTGATGGAAGAATTCCATTATGAACCTTGGACATATCTTCTCGTTGATTTCAAGAAGACATTCTAGTCCTATGGCTCGGAAGGAGGTATTGATACCTTCTTCGAATTGTAGAGAGGTGTCTACAATACGTCCTTCGTGGAAGTGACGGTTTTGAGATTATTGAACCCACGGACATGATTGCAAGTGTGTTGGGTTCAAGGAAGATGTTCAGAGTGTAGACGCTAGTGAGTGAAAAATCAAACTCATATTCATGCGTCATAGTTGAACCTATAGAAATGACAAGTTAATAAAAGGAGATGTTTGTGGTCAACATATGATAATCTAATGTTTTTACCAGATTTTTATTAACAATGGTTTTTAACAAGAAATACACTTAACTCACTTATGGTTTTGACATACAAGTGGAGTATTACTCTTAGAAGAAAAGAAGTTTTTTTTTTGATTTGCATGAAAAACTGTTTTCCAGTAGGACGAATCCCACGGTTCCTTTTTAAAAAGGGATCCGGCTAGTATAACTTACGGGATCCGTAGATCTGTAATTACATAACCAGATTATATGAAAACGCATAGATTTTTGAATCTCATAATTTTATACCAAGATATATGTTTTAACCTACATTTTCTTTTAGCATGCATACATGACTTCTAATGTATCACAAAAGAATATAAAATATATAGATCAAAAAAATGACAAACACACTATGATAACAACAACCTAGATAAACTAGATTATTAATAATATTGCACTTCAATACTAAGGATGATACAAAGGATTGGGTATATGATCCCAATATAGATTAACAACACAAAATAAATGTCTCCGTATGTGAACTTCATCATAGGGAACACAAGTGCGATGAGTGTTAGGCGATGAGCACGAAAAGTCGATGTAAACCATGTTTGATGACGGATCTTTCTTGGTTTCGGTTGAGATGGAGTGAGGAGGAAGATGAAATTTTGAATGAAAGGAAATTTTTGAAATTGGAAGATTTTGAAAAAGTGAGGGTTTGGTAGAGTGGCCGACGGTGGGATTATAAATAGGGAAAGGAGAATTTTTAAAATTCGTGTTTTGTTTTATTATTGGATTAAAAAGAAATAAAACATAAGTTTTATATACTATGACTATAGACGAGAAATATAACACGTATGTGAGAAAAAGGCTTCCTAACGAAGCTTCATGTAAAACATGTATGAACACAAAAAGATAATCATATAAATACCTAAATAGGTATACTTAATTATCAAGCAAAATAAAAAGAAAATCATACCTCTAGCGCACTTAGGAATGTCTTTACAAATGACACAACAAATGTCACTTAGACGATTCCTGCTCCTTTGCGATTAAGATACCTTCTTAAGGAAGGTATTCTTGTTACCAAGCGACTCCTAAAGCTTGTTGGGTATGAGCTTTGACTAATCAACATGACAAAGAAGATTAGTGCAATTAAATAAAAAAGGTAAATAAGAAAACTATTGTTATCAAATCAATATCCAAACATATAGTTTTAAAAGACATGGTGTTTGTTTTTATGAAAAACCTTCTTTGTAGTTTTCAATTAACTATGGATCGTATCAAGTTTTTTAAAGTAAAATATACTTCAAGAAACTTGGTAACGAAGCTTTGATACAAATTGTGGAAAACTAGAAGGGGGGTTGAATAGTTTTGCCAATTAAAACTTCCTTTTAATCTATTTAGATTGACTTATGACAATCTATTTGGATGTGTGTGTTGGATGTTGATAAACAAGCATATAAATGTAAGTAATGAAAAGATAAGAGTAAGAAGCACAAAACCACAACATGAGTGTTTATAGTGGTTCAGCTACAAGGACACCTTCCTTGCCCTACTCCACTTCCCGAGTCACCTACTCGAGAGTTCGTAATCACTACACCAATCTCCTTATGGCGGAGAAGCCTTCACAACGTCGCCTACCCTTTTTTCGGTGCTAGGCTAACCACCGGGTTCTTTCACTCCAAGGTGAACCACACCTACACAACGTCGCCTACCCTTTATAAGGTACTAGGCTAAGTACCTAGTTCTTTCACTCCAAGGTGAACTACACCTTCACAACGTCGCCTACCCTTTATTAGGTACTAGGCTAAGCACCTAGTTCCATTGCAATGGAGGAACTACTACCACACTACACCAATGACTAATCCCAAAGGAGATCTACTCCTTTACAACATCATCAAGGATATCAATATCCTTGGATCTAATACTAGTCTATCTTGTACATCGAAACACACCATATCGAATGTACATCTAAGGTACCTTTCACTAATGCCTTTGACTAGATCTACAAGACACCTTTCACTAATGTCTTGTGTCTTCACTTCTAAGCACCTTTCACTTATGCTTCTTTGTCTTGACTTCTAAGCACCTTTCACTAATGCTTCTTTGTCTTGACTTCTAAGCACTTACCACAAGTGCTTGTCCTATAGACGATAGATACCCTTCACTAATATCTCCGTCTTGACACTTGAGACATCTTTCACTAATGTCTTCAACACTACACTTCTTTGGAGAAAAAAAGAAATCATCAACAAGAAGACTTTAGTAGCCTTGATGATGAGGAAGCATGGCAACTCTTGGACTTGAGCTTGCTTGACTTCAAAGGTGGTGATCTTGCCTTTAAGAGGAACCTAAAAGATCACACAAAAACAAAACTACAACCATAGATCTCTTGGATCTAAGGTTAGTAAGATTTAACTCTGGGGGAAAGTGTGTTAGAAAAGAGATCATCAATAATGAAGAAATGGCTCACTATATATAGAGGAAAAATCCTCTTGTTCCCGGATCCCACAGATCCCTTCCACTTGGGATCCGGCTAGCACAAAGCTAGGGATCCGTGGAACGCTCCTCTTTACCCATGGGTATTTTGGTTATGGGTCATGGGTTGAACCATGGATCTTTGGCTAGATACAATGTATCTTTGAGTGCAATGCACTTAGTCACTTGGGTATGGGTTGATCCATGGGTTATGGGTATGTCCATATGTGATATATGCATGATGTCATGCAATGGGTTATGGGTCAAGATCCATGAGTTATGAGCTTTGGGTTGTACCCAACTACATTCAATTTATTTGCCCAATGGGTTGTGATACTTAAGTTTCTACCCATTTATATTACCCAATATACTACATACTAGTTATGTGTATATTTTATCCAAATATGTAAACACTAGTTGTTGTACATATGTATTACTAAATCATAAAATCACTTATACTTGTTTTAGTGTTTTATGTGAAAATGTGAATATGTTAGAAACTATTAGTTCAAACCATTTACGTATTTTATTTGTTTCGTTAATATGATTTTACGTTTGTTATCGACAAAACAATAGAAGATCGTAAAATATAAATAAATGTTTTTACGGCTTATTTGTATTAACAGAAATGTTGCTTATGCACGTTTGACAAACTGAAGTAAATCATTATTATCGGCGCTTTAAATTTCACTTTTAAAATATGAACTTCAACTAGTCATTTGGAAAACAGAAACAAAGTTGATATTTACGTCGACACTAGCGGTGGTTTCAAAGAACACTAGCATTGATTGGGTAAAGCTATGTGCTTGTAATGGTTAGCGTATTCACATATGCACATAATTGAGAATTTGTTCAAAACCACCTGTAGCCTCCTTTGGTTTTCCAAAAAGCAACCATGTTGTGAGTTAAGCGGCCGAAAGAGTTGGGCACCATTGATGTTTATTTGAAATTGATTACAAGCGATTGTTAGGTGTTGCTAATAATGATGTGTGTGGGTCTAAACTATGTTTTTCCCTTGCAGTTGTAACTCTTTATTTTTTTGATCCCCAATTGAATCAAAATTAATTTATATTTTCAAAACAACTGTTTTAACTCTTGTAGGAGTTGTTAGTAGGCGTATTTATCCCCAATTGTGCTATTCTAATCAGCAAACGCAACTCTTATCGTCATCTACTATCTATACACGAAAATTCTGACAATCAAGTTTATGTTATTGGGCAATTTCGTTTGAACCTCGAACCACCGTCAATTTGCAATCTAGGCAACTAAATGCCATAATTGGGCAATACTTGTCTGTCACATGATCGGGCAACCATAATTCTTAACCATATGATCATAAAGGATAGACTTAACAACATAAACCTAACAGCACAAAGTTTGCCATAGAAGCACTATCGCATGGTTGGCAGCATAAACTCATAATTATTTTTTAAAGGCAACAAATATTCATAACAGGTGGAACAATGCAGCAAAGGTATGTGTTGTGTTGTGTTGCGATATGATTGGTTGTCACCTTATTGTTATTGGCTAAAAGAAATGTGTGAGTGATTTTGTTGCAACAATCTTTCATTTCCTTGTGCACTAGCCCTTTTTTCTATGATCTCGAACCCTCTTTCAGTTTTTAAATGATAGAAACAGCGCTTTGTTAGCTTCCTTCTTTTGAAAGGTGTTGCACTATCGCACCGCATGTTAGCGTCCTCTTCCTGCCATACCATGTTTTTGAAATAAAATTGTGACAAAGCCCGTAGCTTGTGCACAATGTAGGCCCACCGGATCCTTTCTCATACGCTAGGTTATACATTCGTCGAACGTTATTGTCTCAGTGTGCAACAATGTTAAACCATCTTATTTGTCTTATTTGGTGCAGATAAAATAAATCCCATTTTTCCTCAATATCATTCAAAACATGATCAAGCACCACAGTAAATGCAACCACGGTGGAGCTAAAACACAAGCGACGCCTACATAAGCGGAGTGGGCTGAAATTCAAATTTCCCGTTGTGGTGAACTTTAAATATGACTTCTTTAGTTTCCGCCATGTCCTATAAAACATAAACCCTAATAACAATTAGAATCAACCACTAGACTTTAAAGGGTATAGTGACCATACCTATAAAACATAAACCTTAATAATAATTTCAATAATTTTTAATTAAATAAATATTTAATAATAGAATATAAAATATAAAGCTGCACAGTTATTTATATTCATGTACTCTATAAATATATGAACGAATAAGGAAACAAAGTACATACGGGGGAGTACAACAAACCTGGATTCGTTTATGAAAAAGAAGAAAAGGACAACAATTTTTTTATTTGGATTCTTCGATGAAAGTCACCCAGGGTAAGCATCCGCAATGGCAACTTGATAAAAGACATTTTACTATTCTAATAAGATATTCAAATGACTTGTTCCATTGTGGCAATAACTTTGAAGAAGACTTTTTATAAAAACACTTGTAAAACTTCAAGCGTTTGAAGCTATTGTCAAAAAGCTTTTGTATTTATTAAACTTTCATTTTACACCCAACATTAAATATGCAAAAGTTATTGCAAAAGCTTTTTGCAGTGGAGTAGTTGGTTTTGGAAAAGCTTTTACCTCAACCATTTAATTGTATTCAATGCATCAAGTATTTTATGACTTGATGCATTGCTCAAGCTCGAGGAATATGTGGATGTTGATTGTTGAAGATTATTAAATTGATTTAAAAATACAAAAACCATTTCCCGAAAAGCAACTGACATCCTTACCTTTAAACACGTGAAAATAAAATAGCCAAATGCTAGAGTTCACAAAAAGTAAAAAAGTAAAATCAGAGGCCATCGATACTCTAACTCTTAGTAACCACAAAAACCCATTTGCAATCACCAATTCTTACAGATTCTTTGGATTATTCACACTATACACCAATTCAAATTGTCAATAAATAATATAAAATTGTCTACACAAAAACTAAAAACGCCATTTCATTTGTGAAATTTACCTTTCACTTCTACTGTGATATTTTAGTCAATTAACATTTACATCAATTAGATTATCAATCATTTATGAAATGCCGTGTCCTTTGTGTCAAGATGGTACATGCACTCCGAATTGTACTAATTTGCCTTGATTCTTTATTTAAAGACATGATAGACCGTTTCAAGAGAATGGTAATTGCTTTTGAGCCGGGAAAGACTTTCCCAAAAGAAGGAAATTTTAGAGAGAACAAGAGTCGATTGATAAGTGGAAGAGAATGATTGAACAACTTCCTGAGTATGAATGTGAGTATGAAGATATGAAAGCGCGTTTCAAGAGGATCGAAGATGATAATGCTAATTTGGAAGCAACGTGTGAAGGCGATAGGCGATTTTAAGATTTACAAAGATTATAATCTTGATCTTTGAAGCGAAGTATGAAGAGATGAAAACCATTTTAAATTTGAAACATCGTAATCTTTGTTGTCAAAGCTAAATATCAAGAGATGGTTGCATGTGCCAAAAAGCTTATCAACATACTCCAAGAAGTTGCAGCTGATGCTGATGATTTTTAGGATTATGAATGTGTTTTGTATATGTTTAAGAATGTGCTATTTTGGACTTATTTGGTATGTAAGGTAATAAGTATTTATATAATTAACAAGGTACTAGATTACTGCATCAAATTTTATGTTATGATTTTATGATATCATTTGTGAAAACATAAATAATCAAAATAATAGCTAATCTCGATATTCTTCACATGCGAATATACTCTAACTAAACTTAATTACAATAATAAACTCAAAATTCCATTAGTTACTTATATTATTCACTAGGAAACATAAATTTTCCAAACCTCAAATAATCAAAGATAAACTATGATTTATGCAATCTAAAAACATCAAACAAGCAGTAAAAACAGTATCTAAATAAATCAATAAACATCTTCACATGTGCAAAAATAGATATGTAATAAAAAAACATATAATGAGATAGTCAAAAGTAACAAACAAACACTATCTAATAAATCAATTAACATCTTCACATGTGAGAAAAATAAGTATGAAATTCAATTAACATATTCACATGAGATAGTCAACGCTGGATAAAAGTTGTTAAAAACTGAATCAGATTCAATCAAAAAAGAGAAATTACGTCAATACGAGTCAAGCTAACTGGAGATAAACAACGCCGGATTCAATTTGAAAATAGATGAGCGAGACGCGGCGAATGCGATTACTATCCAGATCTGGTTTCTATTAGAGTTTGTGTGTGTTTTTTAAGTGTGGCTCACATTGAAGGTTAAGAACCAGTAATAGATGATTCTTTAAAGGTTGCAGTTGAACAAAAGGAGAATGAAAGAGTGCAGTAAACCACTACCAGTATTGCTGCATCCACTGCTAGTATTGCAGTAACCACTGCTGCTATTATTCTACCCCGCTGCCGATTCAGACATTTCCACTACAGAGGCAACCACTGATACAATTATAACCACAACAATAACACCAACACCAAAACCAAAAGAGGCTGACAATGAGATTGCCATACAATTGGTCAACCAAAAGCAATCTCACCCTATCCCTGCACCTAGACCTATTGCTAAGAGTCTAAACATTGGTGAACCATGCGAGAAAGATATAGTTACTGAACCTGATATTGGAAAGGGTAAAGGGATTGCGAGATCCAACTTTGGTGTTTGAAAGAGAGGAGGGCGGATAGGATAGCTTTTGATGACAAAATTGCTAAAAGATTACATTTGAAAGTAAATGCTAAAGAAATTGCTAAAGAAAGGAAAGGGCAAAGCGAGGAAGAAGCCTCTAAACAAAGGTAGAAGAAGCGTGCGAAGCAGATGTATTTTACCCTACATAATTATGAAAAGTAGTTCAGTTTACTCGTAATGATTAACTTAGCTTCATAGTCCTAAAAAGGGTCAACAAAACCAAAAATAATTCAGCCCATAGAAGGAATCTATACCAACGTTGTAAACAATTGCATAGATGATGCATATAAACCACTCCTTATTAGTCTACAAACTGCCACTAAATTTTTTAATGAACCAAGTAATGTTACATACATAACTAACGACATCTAAGGTATCATACCCTACATAATTACTTAATCGGATACACATAAAAAAGAGCAATGGATTATAAAATGGAATTAACACCTATCTAACATAGGTGTTAATCGAATAACAAAAACGATTTATTATAACATAGAACCAATTGGAGATAATCATATGTAATAAACAACGAGAAGAATATTTACGTACCATATTTTGGAACATTTTTTTAAAACTTGATCAATCGAATGTGGTTTGCAATCAACACTGTAGCTTTAAATATGGTGACATAACTGACGTTACAAGTAAAGAGAGGTTTGGCGAAGAAGACGGTTTGAATTGTGAAAATAGTGGTAAGTAAGAATGCTTTTGTTAGCGAAGCAAAACAGAAAAACGGTAACTATGGATGCTTTTTGATCCGGTGAATTTTGATTTTGAATATAAATCCATTGTACTTTTACTATTCAAATGTGTACTTTTTTGTCTAACGTAAAATTACGATAAAACCCTTTTTAAAATATACGGTTGCCCAGCGCTTTTTAGTTGCCCAAAAAACAATACCTTACACATACGGGACAGTTGTCACAATGTCGATGAGTTGCCCAATGACAGTGGTTACCCTCGGTCCATTTTCAAATAAAAAATAAAAGTGATCCGGAAAGTGACTTGCCTCAGGGCGCGCGGTCTATTTTCATCATTTTCCCTTTGTTTTATTATATATTTTGGGGCTTCTTTGTGTGATAGATGATGGGATGTCACACAGAGAAGCAGATCTATAAGTCATTTATTTGCAGAGGAATCACGGTAGTATCTACACCTTCAAGAATATGAACATTGGTTCTCTGCCTCAATACCTCAATCGTGATTCCATTGCCTATATCATGGATATGTTGGAAAGCCACATAAAAATTTCCTTCCTAGCAAAAAAAATGGTTAAAAAAAACGCTTTAATTCAAAGATAGGAAAAAGTACTTGCTGTGCCCACTATATCGGACATATGCAAAATAGTGACGACAGAAGAAGCGTTCGCGGCTAGATAAAGCACGTTTGTGTCGGGTTTCTACAAAAAACAAACAAAAAAGATCAAATATGAAAAGCTAGGCATGTAACAATGAAGCTAGCTAGCAAGTACAAAAGGAGTTGAAATATGTCAATTTACGACGAAAAGGTGTCTCAATCCAGAACAAACAGCTACAACAAGTTTAGATTCAGCTGGGTTCATCACTCTATTGTATATCACCCTAACACCATAATAAAAAATAAAATAATCATGCATTAATATAAATTACTACTATTAGTTAAAAACAAATTAAAAAAATATGAGTTATACCAAATTATAAAAGCTTCATGATGATGAAACCGTTGATGAGGTATCATAATTTGCGTAAACATGGTACTATTGGACCTTGTAATTGCATAAATCTTGTGGGACAAGGTTCAATTTGTAACAAACAGAAGCCTAAGGGCTAAACCTGTTAGTTAGATAGTTAATAACCGTTTGGCGGTTAAAAGTAGTTACAAGCGGTTAAAGTTAGTTAAATAACCGAATAGCGGTTAATGGTAGTTATATTTGGTTAGTGGTAGTTATGGTAGTTAGTTATTTAGTTGTACCCTTTCACGAAGGGTCACAATGGTTCATGTACTATAAATAAGGGTCAAGTGTTAGTTTGTAAAAGTGTGTGTCTAAATATACAATGTAACCACCGTTATATTGATTAATAAATGAATCATCTTCTCGTTAATCTTGTGCATGTATCGATTATGGGAATATCAATTAGAAGACTTGTGAAAAATACAACATGGCATCAGAGCCGAAGGTTTACAAGATTACAAGTTGCGATTCAAGTTTTTTGATTAAGAAGATCAAGAGACCGAGAAGGGAAGACACCAAGGATGTTGGGGAAGATAATGCATGATCAGAACCAACGGAAGTTGCAAGATAGCAACGACTTTAATCCAACGAAGATTGAAGGAAACTTTTGTGGGAGCGGAAAGTTTTAATAAGTTTTGATAACCGACACAAAAGGAAGCAAACATTGACACCAAACGTATTGGTGGGAGAAAACTTAGAAGAATAATTGTTACAACCCCTTGTTGGCGACTGAAATAGCGTGACAACAAAGAGGGGAAGACTCTTGACGCTTATCGTGGAACAATAGTAGATGTTGTTTGAAGCAAGAAGAAAAGAACAATTGTTAGGAAGCCGTTGTTGGTGTCTTGCACACGAAAACAAAGAAGGAAGAAGAGGCATGTTGCTTTACAACGCAACAAGAAGAAAGAAAGACGTCAATAAGAAACCATTGTGTATAAACGAGATACACAAGAAGAAAACAAATGGGCGTTGCTTGCAGTTTGATATACCGGTACAAAAGACAATCAAGGATTGTTTTTGGAGAAGCGTTTAGAATTACGAAAACAACAAATAACGAAAACAACAGTAGAACGACAAACAAATTCTCACTTTGTTTAGACATTGAAACTAATACCGCGGGTATTAATAAAATAGAAGGAAAGCAATCGAGTTTCTTTGGAAATACCGAGAGGTATTCGTGAGAAAAGGAAATTTGTTAAGAACTTGGAACAAAACACCAACAAACATCATAGTTTGATTGGGGCCAAGAACACGTTGGGTGTTTTTTTGGAGAAAGAAGCCGAGACAAAAAGGAGGTCTAGGGCACACACGCCTTGTACCAAGTCGGATGCAAAAGAAAGAGAAAGACAACGTGACAAGAAGTAAACAACGAAAAACAACAACACATTGGTAAGACAAGAAGAAGGAAAGAAAAAGACGCGGAGAAGAGCACGAAGACTCGAAGAACAAGACTTAAACAATTAGGGGGGAAATTGTTGGACCTTGCAATTGCATAAGTCTTGCTGGACAAGGTTCAATTTGTAACAAATAGAAGCCTAAGGGCTAAACCTGTTAGTTAGATAGTTAATAATCGTTTGGCGGTTAAACGTAGTTACAAGCGGTTAAAGTTAGTTAAATAACCGAATAGCGGTTAATGGTAGTTATATTCGGTTAGTGGTAGTTATGGTACTTAGTTATTCGGTTGTACCCTTTCACGAATGGTCACGATGGTTCATGTAATAAATAGGGGTCAAGTGTTAGTTTGTAAAAGTGTGTGTCTGAATATACAATGTAACCACTCTTATATTGATTAATAAATGAATCATCTTCTTGTTAATCTTGTGCATATATCGATCCTGGAAATATCAATTAGAAGACATGTGAAAAATACAACAGGTACCACCTATTTGTGTCTGAAGGGCATACACTCCATCAACCACACGATTCTTGTCATCCAGTAATAGAATTAAGTTCAAATTCACTCGTTCTCCCATTTCTACTTCAAAAATAAGATCCCAAAATAGAAAATTAGCTAGGGTTTCCAATTAAAAATGAGAAAGTACGTGATTCCTAAATGAATATTGAGGTCAACCGGCTGGAAAAAACCAACATGAACTAATCTAATTCTTTTAACTTACGCGTTAGAAAGCATGATACTAACCCTGTCAACATTTGGTTCTAGCCCTGCAAAAGTTTACAATGTTCCGGCAATAATTTTAATCAGAAACAACTAAGCACTTAAAATCAAGTTTGACCCCAAAAATCAAATGGTATCACCATTTTTCTGTATGTAGAGCATAATTCTAGCCAAATCTAAAATAGATGTCATATATATATTGACAGGTTACAACAATACAGATAATCAATCAATTTATAAAGCAAATCATCTGGCACCCAGCATCACATGACTGAACCGTTTTGTATCAATGAATGCATTTACTAACTTGGAACATACTACTTTTTTATGCAGATTGGGGTCTGAACCGCATATATAAAGGAATCCCATATCAATCAGAAAGTAGGAAAAAACAGGCTGTGAAATTTACCTAACACCAGAAACATTGCCCATTTACTTTCAAAAAACCTAGCAGCAAACATAAATAGCATATGTTTGTTTAGAGTTCGAGGTATCTAGACTTGGTTCAACAGTCAGCCTTGCTAGGACCTGACATTAACTACAGGGCAATAATTCTAAATCCACAAGAGGGAGAATCCTAACGTTAATCGGAACCTCGATGAAACAACACGTAAAACTCAAAAAAGCTTCTACATGTGCATCTACAAAAAACCATTCTTCGGCACTCACTTCAATCCATTAACTGTTGGTTCCTGCCATGATCATCAACAGTATAAAATCCTCCCAATCTTAATTTCTCTAATCTTTGCTTGGAAAGAGGCTCAAGTAGCGGCGGCGGCTTTGCTAATATAAATAAATAAATAAACAAACAAGTTAATTAAATATTAAGTGATATGACAGCGGATCTATTAAAAAGAGACGAAAGTTTGCAAAGTCTAAAAAGCCTCTTATAACTTGACACGTGTCCACCAACAAATATTCTACCTCCGTCCTTTTTATTTTACTAATTTCGTCTAGGGGCATTTTTGTCTTTAACATGTTTTTAATTCCACCCAGACTTCAAACGCATATAACTTTCAAATGACAAACTTTTACGAAAAACCGATTTCACCATAATTTTTAAAATTTAATCCTCTTTAATTTGATATACATTTTGATATATAAATCGGAATTTTTTTTTTTAAGATTTCAAGTGGGTTATGATTTTCTTGAAATTTTCGGCATATTCGACCCTACTTTTATCTAATTTAAAGGTTGATTTACGCAAAATTTAAAACACGAAAGTTGTAGATTTTAGTTCACTTTTTACACAAGTTTTTGAATCACTCAAATCCGATATGAAATAAGTGAGATATCGCACGTTAAAAATGGCACTTTAGTCATATTTGTTGCACACAATGTGTTTGATAAAATGTCTAGCTTAGATTTTAGTGTTGTTAAAATTGCGTTAAATGCTCTAAATTTTGTACCACAACGCATAATTAATCATTTTATTAATGTAAGATTCAAAAAGTGATTTTTTTTAGTACTTAATTTAAAATAAAAATGCACGTTTTGTTCATCAATTAATCTTGGTTCATCTATCGATGAATGATGAATCAAATCAAAACTGATGAACCAAACCGAACTGATGAACTGATGAACCAAACCAAAACTGATGAACCAAATCAAACATAGTTCATCGGTTTATTTTGGTTCATCAATCATAGTTTCAGCTTAACATGTTGGTGTTTTTGTTTTTGTTCATCAGTTTGTTTTGGTTCATCAATCATAGTTTCTGTTTTAGTTTGGTTCATCAGTTTTGGTTTGGTTCATCAGTTTTGGTTTGGTTCATCAGTTTGGTTTGGTTCATCAATCATAGTTTCATTTTGGTTTGGTTCATCAATTATTGGTTTGGTTCATCAGTTTGGTTTAGTTCATCAATCATAGTTTCAGTTTTGGTTTGGTTCATCAGTTATTGGTTTGGTTCATCAGTTTAGTTAGGTTCATCTGTTTTGCTTTTATGCTTTTTTTTTAACAGTTTGATTTGGTTCATCAGTTTATCACTTTGGTTCATCAGTTTTAATAGTTAAAAACATTAACTATTAAAAACATCACTTTTTGAATCTTACATTAATAAAATGATTAATGATGCGCTGTGGGACAAAAATTAGTGCATTTAGCTCAACTTTAACACTAAAAATCTAAGCTAGACATTTCATCAAACACCTTGTATGCAACAAATATGAGTAAAACACCATCTTTAACGTATTATATCTTACCCATATGACATCGAATTTGAGTGATTTGAATTTCTGGGTAAAGAGTGAACAAAAATCTATAACTTTCAGGTTTTAAGTTTTTCAAGATTCGACATTTATGAGCGTAAAAAATAGGGCCGAAAATTTCAAAAAAATCAAGAAAATCAAGAACCACTTGATATGTAAAAAAAAAGTTCGAAATATTTATCAAGATTTATACCAAATTAAAGATAATCGAATTTTAAAAAATATGGTGAAATCGGTTTTTCATAAAAGTTTGTCGTTTGAAAGTTATTTGCGTTTGAAATTTGGGGTGGAATATGAAAAACGGGTTAAATGACAAAAATACCCTTCTAACCAAATTTAATAAGAAAAAAATGAGGGAGTGGGTGGATGACACGTGGCAATTTGGCTGAATGGCTTTGCAAACTTTTTATTTTTATTCCCTTTGTAGAGGATCGCAACTCTAAGTGATATAAACTTCTTTCAAACATGGCAGACTTTATCTAAAGAAAGAAACAAGAATAGGAATTTTACTTCCGGTGCGAAACATAGAATCCGCATGGTTATAAAGAAAGCTGATACAAACGACTGTGAAAAAAAACAAAAGAATCAATTGTAATGCGATAGAACAAGAGATACATAAATATTAAAGGAGATGAAACAATTTTTTATACCTTTCTTGGGATCTCTATTTCGCGGAGTCATATAGTCGAGAACACGGTGGCCATACCCATAAAGTCTAACAATTTTCACACCAAACTGCAATACATAGTAAAAGATCAAAATCAAGTACATCCATGAAAATGTAAAAAATAAAAAGCATAACAAAAGGAAACAAGGGTATGAATATCATACCGCCTCAAACGAGGCCAAGATTGGAATTTCACCAACAGGTGTTTTCAACTTAGATACATGATCACAATACTTTTCATATGATTGTAAGGGAAACTCTTGTTGAAACGCCGAAGCATACGCTATATAATTAGCTCTCATCTGCAATCCAACAATAAACATATGTTCATAGATGATCAAATGTTCTAGAAACGAAAAGCATGCCAGCACTTAAGCAAGTAGTATAAAATAAATTCAGTTGAAGGAACAAATGATAAATAATCAGCAAGGCTACATGTGTGGCTTGAAAAACTCACAAAAAAAAACGCATAAGTCTCACACGTGTTCATGTGTCATAATGGATCAAATTTTCTTTAAAAATGAGAAAGTACGTGATTCCTAACTAATTTTTAATTGGAAACCCTAGCTAATTTTCTATTTTGGGATCTTGTTTTTGAAGTGGAAATGGGAGAACCAGTGAATTTGAACTTAATTTCGTTACTGGATGACAAGAATTGTGTGGTTGACGGAGTCTATGCCCTTCAAACACAAACAGCAAAATCTGGTACCTCATCAACGGTTTCATCATCATGAAGCTTTTTATAATTTGGTATAACTCATATTTTTTTTAATTTGTTTTTAACTACTAATAGTAATTTATATTAATGCATGATTATTTTATGTTTTTTATAACGGTGTTAGGGTGACATACAATATAAAGTGATGAACCCAGCTGAATCTAAACTTGTTGTAGCTGTTTGTTCCGGATTGAGACACATTTTCGCCGTAAATTGACAAATTTCAACTCCCTTTGTACTTCCTAGCTAGCTTCATTGTTACCTACCTAGCTTTTCATATTTTATCTTTTTTGTAGAAGCCCGACACAAACGTGCTTTATCTAGCCGCGGACGCTTCTTCTGTCGTCACTATTTTGCATCTGTCCGATATAGTGGGCACAGTAAGTACTTTTTCCTATCTTTGAATTAAAGCGTTTTTTTTAACCATTTTTTTTTTTTTGCTAGGAAGTAAATGTTTATGTGGCTTTCCAACATATCCATGAAATAGGCAATGGAATCATGGTCTAAAAACCGGACCGAACCGGACCGAGAACGAGTTAGGAAAAAACCTAGACCGAGACCGAACAGAATGTGGTCGGTCCGGTCTCGGTCCTGGTCGGTCTTTCGGTCGGTCCGGTCCAAATAGGCTACATATCTGGTTTGTATGCCGGACCGGACCGGATAGGTCCGGAGCGAGACCGAAATAATGAAAAACCCCTGACCGAGACCGGACCGTTGGTCCTTCGGTCCGGTCGGTTTTCGGTCAGTCCGGTCAGTTTTTTCCGTCGGTCCGGTCAGTCCGGTCAGATTGCTCACAGGGAGAAGCAGATCTATATAGTTAGATACAGTATTAACATAAGTAAACTTACATATTTGTACCATAAACAACATACCCTAAAATAGATTCGTCCAAATCAAAACAGAAATAAAAAGTTGTGGCATATTGTAGCCACACATGAAGGAAATTATACCTTGGTGTCGTAAATTCGAAACGTCTATTACAACAGTAGTGAAAACAAGCTCGTTTGACTTCATCTTTTCTTGGTCTCTGACCTGAAAACAAATCTCGTTATGTTATCTGATAAGAATCTATAGAGTTAAAAACCATGAAAAAACAACTAATTGTTAACTCAAACTTACCCAATAATAACACTTTTGAGCATAAGAGGCTCCATCAACCATAGTGTTCTTGTTTATGTGTTTTGAGGGGTTTAATTCTTTGTGATTTTGTTTCAAATATAAGAAAAAGAAAGACAAAACACTACTACAAAAATGGGCATAGAGCCCGGTTGAAAAGGCTAATAGAGTCCGGTTTTTCATGAGGGCACAAAGGGGGAGGGAATCTATTAGGACTTGCCATAGAGCCCGGTTTTAAAAACGGGCTTTATGATGTGTAATAGAGCCCGGTTTTTTAGTTGAAAACCTTGCTCTATGAGATTAAAAAAATCATTTTTAATAAGCATAGACCCCTGTTTTTTGCTTACAAAACATGGCTCTATGAATTATATATTTTTTTTCTACTTTTCAGTTTTTGTTAAATGCCACATGGGTTACATTGTATTTCCATAGCAAAAAGAAGCAAAACCAGTAACAAAACAAAAATGTAACACAACCATAACCATGAAGGTCTACACCAAAACCAGTGGATTGAAGATCCAAGATCAGTTTCACAACAAGTTTATCATCTTTCTGTGGTTCATATAAACGCTTATGTACAATAATTTATGTCATTCTTATAAGTGCATAAAAGTAAAATCAATATACTATGCACTATACAAGGCGAGATAATCATATGATAATAGTACTACCAAATTAAGATGTAGAACAAAAGAGGGTGAGCGTTACCGGCTTAGGTTTTGGCTTTACAACCACATCCAACATTTTATCAGTCTTGGGTTTACTATAGATGTCTGCATCTGGTGGTGTCATCTGCTCACACTCTACTAATGAGTCATTTAGAAGGTCGTCATGGCTTTTCTGCACCACATCAAAACTCTCAACATTCCTACTTACTTCAGGATTCACCTTGTTTGGATATTGTTCTTCACTGGCACTTTTAGATGTCTCATCTGTCAAATTGATACCAACATATACTGCATTGATATCCTGCTCTCCATGGGCAACCATATTAGGAGCGTTATCACCCAACTTCAAATTTTTTTCAGGCAATTTGGCGTCAACTATCTCAAAATTTGAAGAATCTGACATTAAAATCATGCAAGTTAACGAGAGGCGATGCGCTAAAATATAGAATGAACAGATGAATAAATAGGGAACCGATTTAAGTGTGTGTATACCTATGTCCTGTAGATAAGGGAGCAACCTTCTATAGCTAAATGGACTTGGCCTTTTGAAAACCTTCCTTCGACCACGCAAACTTGTTACCTGTCATTTATGCCATATAGTAAAACTTTTAATGTCATTCCCAAAAGTACTCATCGTGTTCCCAAATTTGACCATAATAATGATAAGATAAGCATCATCATTAGTATTCGACTAAAGAATGACATGTATGTAGTAAAAATGCAACTTTTAATAGTGTTTAGTCCATTCATAATAAGGCATCAAATAAACATCAACGGTGACATTTAACTAGTTTAGCAAACATACTGATACATAGTACTTACAACAAACCAACAATCCGAAACAAACATCACTAGAATTAAATCAAACAAGCCCGAACTAAGAAATACCATCTTTCGGCTGAGCAAACTTGTTACCCCGATCATTTAATCCCATAACGTAAAACATCTAATCTCATTTCCATATGTGCTCAGCATGTTCCCAAATTCAACCCTAATACTCAATCAGAATCGGGCTAGCACCAAATGGCCTAGTGATAAGGCAAGTAAGCCTACGTTTTTTTAACCAAATTGCCTAGTGATAAATTAGTGATAAAGCATCAAATCAACATTCAACTAATTTATCAAACAGCAACAATCAAATCATAACTAAACCAATATGCATTGAAATAAGTTTAAATAAATCGACTGTCTCTTACCGAAGACTGGATCTTAACCGCGTCTCGTTCATTTTTATCAGATTCAACAGCCTTGCCAACTTTTTAATGCTAATTAGACAAGTATCCTCGAATTTTCCATAAAATAGATGTAGCCAATCACATACTACTAATATTCCAACAATCAACTACTCAATAATCAATAGCATCACATCATAAACGTCACATGTAACAACACTAATAAGTGATAAACAAAAAAAACGATACAAATTACTCGTCTATTACCGTAGATCGGCTCTTATTCATATCAGCAACTTCCTTCGCAATCGGCACATCACAACTCTTGTCTCCAACATCGCCTTCCTTGATGACGTCACATCTTCGTCACCACCCATACTAGGTTCTTCTTTTTCATCTCTGGTGTCGAACCTAAGGCATCTCCTAGGAGTCCAATAGTCTTCGTATGATTAAGGGCCATATCCTGTGAATAAAACTGCAAACTGTTAAGTAAGAGCATAAGAAATCCATTTAGGTGCAAAATGATTGTGTACCTGCATCTGATTCATTAGCGTTTCTATTGAAGTTGTTCCATCTGGTCTAGTTTCATATGATCTAATACAAACATTTTGACTGTATATCAAGCCATCTTGAACCAGTCTCCCTAAGCCAACATCCGAAACCGTGGCTTGAGACTTTCTATTCAAGTGAAACATCATCTCGCGTTCCAAAAAGTTTGTTGTAATTGCAGCGACAAACATACTCCAATCCATAACACCACTTGTGGTAGTAATATCCTTTTCAAAAGCTCGAGCATTGGCGTTTAGTTGCATACACGACGACAAATTACATGTTGTCTTTGTATCACACACGTCGATAGTCTCTACCTTTCATCCAAGCTTACTACGAGATGTCATGCAACCGAAACCATGGCTTGGAGACCATATGCAAAAGAATGATGTAGTAGCAGCCATGACAACCATGTCTAGGAAAAAAAGTTAAACTCAAAATATGTTAAATAATTGTAACAACTATGTTTAATGAATGATAATTATTTTTACAATTATTTAAATATAATGAAGAATAATGAGACGTATATGGATGCACATTTTAAAAGCCTTAGATAGTAGCCCTTATAGAAATACAAAAAAGTAAGCTATGTATTAGGTTGTTAATCTAGAATTACCTTTGGTGTTTATAGTTCGTTTATAACAGTTTGGAGCAAAAAAACTTGGCCAAACCAAGGATAATAATTCGAAACTTTTGCAAACAAAGTAGACAAAATTATTGATCTCGACCAGTTGAATCAACAAAGACCGTATATCTTTGTTGCTTTTGTGATTTACCCGTTGGTCACCCGAAATATGTATACAACCATACAACTAGTCGACACCCATACCTTTTCATAACACAGACATATGTTCTAACTTCTAACCAATTAAACTTCACATATAGTCCTATACACGAGAAATTATAATATATAAAAATGGTTTGGTTTTTACCAAAACAAGCTACTTGACAGTCCAAAATTAAACAATTTTGTCAAACTAAAATACTAATCACCTTATTAGAAACTTGAATAAATACAAGCTTCAAAAAATGTACTAACTATGCACTTTTAAACCTTAAACAAACAAGCAATCAAGATTCTTGCAACAAAAACATGTAATACTATAAATTAAGCATGTAATGAGAATATATCATAGGATACTACTTTGTAAAGAGCATCAATTTTAGCAGAAAGCTCGTACCAAGTTGATACAGATTCGAGTTTACATGAACCCTAATACCTAAATCGCCAAAACACGAAATCGACCCATGAACACCTAAAATTGATTATTAAATTTAACATATTACACAATAAAAGTACCTTATTGGTGGATAACGAGGAAACATAGATGTGAGAAGATGTGAAAGCTGAGATAAAGTGGATAAGTGTGGCTTAAGTGACCTGGATAAGAAGTGGAGGGATAATGAAAATGTCATTTTGATTTTGGGGAAAACCTCTGGGCGGGAGTACTGAAAATATGTGTGTGAGAAATACCAAATTTTAGAAGATTTAATTATTAGGAGATGTTTGTGGTGGGTAAATGAATAGAGCCCCGTTTTGAAGAGGAAGGCAGGGGTCTATTGGTTTTAAGCATAAAGCCCGGTTTGAAAAGAGGGAACATGGCTCTATAGCTGTAATAGAGCCCGGTTCTATAGCAGAAAAACGGGCTTTATTTTTTTTTCTTTTTAGAGCCCGGTTCTCTTATAAAAAACATGGCTCTATACTCTTTCTTATAACACGGGGTCTCTTTAGAGCCCGTTTTTTTACTATAACCGGGCTCTATTAAGGGGACTCTATTCCCAAATTTGTAGTAGTGAAAACAAGACTCAAATTCCAGATTCAAGATCTTTATTTTCGAAAATCAACACAAAGAGATCATGTTTGTCTGGATAGGTGAAGCAGAATAACAGTGAGGCGTGTGTTTGTAGTGTTAGGCTTATAGTTTATATAGTGAGTGAGGAGTAGATGTGTAGGAGGGTTGGTGTATGTTTGGTGTTAAAATTTATTACATGTGTTGAAAGATAAACAGGGAACTAAAGGAAGAGAAGTAATGTTTGTGTTGCATATGTTGCTGGAACATATAACAAAAGAACATGTAAAGGATAAAGTTAAATACTTTGTGAGTGTATTATTTTCGTTTGTTTATGAACATATGAGTTGTTAACTGATTTTATGTTTGACTAATACTATCGAGTGTGGCCTTAAAAAACAGTTGAATCGGGAAGACTAACAAATTGATGCAACGTTTCTTTTTGATGATTATACGTTATAACAATATTTTTAAAGAGTTGCAAATGGATCCCGTAACCTTTTGTGTGTTATATATATGGCATCAAAATCATCATGAAGACCAATTCAGATTGGTTAGATTCAAATTCTTAAATTGATTGTTGTATCTTCAAAATAGTCACACTATATCGGAAGAAATTTTGTTTTAAGACATTACTTATTGCATACCTCTATCACCGTGTTGTAATCCGCGATATTTGTTATATGTGGTTTGTATTGCCATTAATAAATTTCTAAAATTGACCAATGACCATCTTTTGCGTCAACATGGCACCGTGTGTTCTTTTCACGATCAATGGGAGTATGTTTAAATTCACTAGTTCTATCATTTCTAGTGCAAAAAAAAAGATCCTAAAAAAGAAAATTAGGGTTTTGAACTTGTGAGAAAATGATAGCGAAATTAACTAACTTGTTTAACTTACCTAAACAAAAAAAAAACAAAATAGCTTGTAAAATGAAACTAGAACACTTTTCTGAAACAAAAATCAAAATGAAACTAGTACTCCTGGTTTATGAATTTGAGTAAATGAAGGTCGGACTTATTCAATTATATGTGTAAGGGGTTGGTAATATTTGGTGAAGTATATTTATTGTGTTTACTAGTAGCCAAAGTGATATATTGAATGGATTTTTATTTATTTATTTATTACGGGAAATTTACATTTAAAACACCGGATGTATTAATTATTTTCAATATGACTTACATAAATGGTATATTATTAAAATCTATAATTGAATATGTGAACAGACAAAAAAATGCTTTATTTTTTAAAGTAAATTGTTTGGAGTATTTTTTTTTTCTTAGAATATTACGAGTGTTTTTTTTTTTTTTCATTAGATTGTTGTACTTTATTTCTACACTTTCACTTTCTTACGTACTTAAAACACATTCATCCTTTTTAATCTCATCTATATGTGAGTTTACAACAAAAAGAATTTGAACATATACCTTATAATTGGATTTGCATTTTGATACACTTTTTAAATGTTTTTTTTTTTCTTTTTTTAGAATTTTTCGTAAACACTATAAAAATTCGCAATACTTTTTAATCGTAACAATACAAAAAAATGAGAAAATTGTAGAGAAACTGACTAACTTGTTTAACTTAACTAAATAAACAAATGAAATAGCTTGTAAAATATAACTAGTATGCTCTTGCTGAAATTTTAGAAGAAGTTGTTGATCAAAACCGTGAGTGAGTGAGGAGTAGAGAAAATAAAGGAGATCAATGTTATTTACTCATGTGTAAGAGGGTTGGTATATGTTTGGTGTAAAAATATTTATTGTGTTGAAATCTTAGAAACTAGGAACGAAAAGAAGAAAGAAGTAATGTTTGTGTTGTTGCGTGAACTTACAACAAAACAACGTGCAAAGGATTCATGGGTGGTACTATTACCCTTTTCACTTTTATTACAAGTAATAGCTTTTTAGTACCCAATTTATTGACAATAAAAACATTCTTTTATATTTTTTGTTTCGAATCATTTAACACTTTTGAGCAGGGTTATAGAGTTTATAGTGAGTGAGGAGTAGAGAAAATAAAAGAGGGTTGGTATATGTTTGGCGTTAAAGATTTATTGCATGTGTTGAAAGCCGAGAAACAAGGAACTAAAGGAAGAGAGAAGATTCTCAAAGTCAGAATTTAGGGTTTCCAGTTAAAAATGAGCTAGAAAATGAAACTAACTTGTTTACCTTACCTAAACAAACATAGCTTGGTGAATAAGAATTACACTCTTGCTGAATGAAATCTGAGAGAAGAAGCTGTTATTTAAGAGAATTAGTGAGTAGTTGAGAACTTAAATGTGGTCAAACATATTTACTTATGTGTAAGAAAGTTGGTAAAGTTTGGTACAAAGATTTATTGTGTTTGGTCTGTGTTACTATGAATGAAAAGTTGTATATATGTCATTGATGGTTTTAAGTTTCACCCGAGATGATGGATAGTTGCCCGTCCATGTCACAATGCCATCTAACTCAATCCGTCATAGAGTAAATGTTTGATCTATGTCACAATGCCATCAAACCATCTCAGAATTAATGACATGTTTCGTGTATGTTACAATGAATGAAATGTTGTATCTATGTCATAGATAGAATGATAGTCATAATGGAAATACCATTCCTTTACTTTATATGTTGGATTTTTCTACTTGTGCCCTAGGGGCACATGTTAAAGAAAGTCCCACAGCATAGGTGCCATTTTTTGAATGGTCAGTAGCCATTAATTAATCCTGATTATCCTCCAGCATCAGGCCCACAACCACTTACTCGCCATTAGAGAGTGACACTCATGCTGGGATACCCTCTTTAACATGTGCTCATATGACACAAGTTAGAAAAATCATTATATGTTTTGCTACTACTCCGCCGGTTTAAGATAAATGTTGTTCACTTTATGTTTTAATCACTAAAATAAAAATTTAGTCTGTAAATATGATATTTGATTGGCGGATAGTAGGGTTAGCGAAATTCCTAAAACCTTGTGGAATACTAAAATAAACATTTATTGTGAGAAGGAGATTGTTATGTTTTTTTGGCACATTGCTATAAAGCATTGGGAAAAAATAGTCACATCGTATATGCTAATTTGGTCATTGAATTAAACTTTTACATGTACTTTTGCTTATTGAAATTGGGGAAGAAGTGTTGTTTAAGACAATAGTTAATTGTATGTGGGAGAGGATTGGTAATGATTGGTGAAAGAGATTATGTTTGGTTAAAAGATGTATTGACTTTCAAGTTCAAAGTTAATGAAAAACAATATTTATGTTAAATATAAAATTCAAATGTTATAGTCCCTCAATTTACGATGCATAAATTTCAAAGCATATTTGAAGGGAAATAACATTTTATGTTTGTATTGAAAAATTGTGAAATTGACCCAACAATCAATACAACACAAATATGTGTTGCCTTATAAGCATAAAATCGAACTTTTTTACTAAATATTGTAACACTCAAAACTGAAGCCACAAAATACACAGCATACAATGTTAAGAATGAACAAAAAAAAAATCCAAAACACGAACGTTGGGATAATTCTGTGTTGATAACAATGACCTATATCACCAGCGTGGTTTCGTAACACGAGCATTATAACCACAACGCTAACATGATAGCTTGCCACCCAATGCTCTTAACGTGATGTTAATGCCAACGCGATAAAAATATATTTTTTAACCTTTTAACTTTCTTATATAGCCACAATGACTATCACACTTACAATCAAATAGACTTCTTATTGAAGGGCAAGAAAACAAAAATAAAAAATAATGCTTTGTTACAAGGTTTATGATGAAGTAATGTTGAGTTCAAATGGTAAAATGGTCACTGAATGACAATTTTACACGTACCCTTGCTGAATGAATTTGGGGAAGAAGTGTTGTTTAAGACGATATTTAATATGTGTAAGAGGGTTGGTAATGTTTGGTTTTTGTTTATGACAAAGAAAGAGTATATTTAATATGTGTAAGAGGGTTTGTAATGTCTGGTTTTTGTTTATGACAAAGAAAGAGTAGCAGTAGGGTGTCTAAAAAACTTACTAGTGGCCAAAGCGACATAAATGTGTTCTCGTTTGTTTAATTTTAACCGGTCAAATAAACATGAACGAAGCTTTATTTATGTTCGTTCGTTTAATTTTAACCGGTCAAATAAACGAGCACGGATGCTTAAACGGATGAATTTTCTTTCTCATGTTCGTTTATTAAGAAAATGAGTTGTTTATGTTCGTTTACGTTCTTTCATTAAGACACAAAACGAACATTAAACAAACATAAATGAACATAGACAAAAAAACATAAACTTTATTAAAGTATGCTCAATATATTGTTTTGTTTAAACAAACCCATTTTAAAATATACAATTAAAAGATGAACATAAACAAATAAGTGAACATAAACGAACGTCAATAAACGTATAATCGGATGTTCACGAACATAGATGAACGGACGAGACTTTAGTTCATGTTTGTTCATTTAACTTAACGAACGCAAAATATTGTTCACGTTCATTCATTTAATTATTGAACGAACATAAACAAATTTCTTGCTGAACATTCATGAAATGTTTATTCAACGTTTAGTTCGTTTACGGCCTTATTTATAAAGGTTTATGTCGTAGAATAGCAATGTACTTTTCAAAGTGTCCCGTTTTAGTACGTGTACTTTTTTTAAGTTGTAGAATAGCAATGTACTTTCATAAGTGTCCTGTTTTGGTACGTGTACTTTTTAACCGTTAAAAGGCCGAGATAGCAATGAACTTTCCATAAGTGTTCCATTTTAGTACGTCCGGCGTATAAAATGGAACATTTATGGAAAGTTCATTGCTATTCTACTTTCTGACGGTTAAAAAATACTGCGTACTAGATGGAACACTTATGAAAGTACATTGCTATTCTAACAAAAAATAACACTTTAAAAAGTACATTGCTATTCTACGACATAAACCCTATTTATAATGTTTCTCTTTCTGAACTTATTGGTAGGATTTAGTTTTGAGTTAGGTATTATTCAATAATGTTTCTCTTTCTGAACTTATTGGTAGGATTTAGTTTTGAGTTGGGTATTATTCAAGGTCCTTAAAGCCTCTTTCTAACTTAGTGCCGTCTTCAAGTTTCTCAATCAAGTCGGTTCTCAAATAAGTTCTAATTAGAAGCATGTTTTCAAGATGTTGGATTATATAGTTTATCAAGTTTCAAATTCAAGTTTTAGGCAAGATAGCAAGTACCTACATGTTTACCTGAAAATTTAGATTATGGTAAGCATGAAGTATTGTTTTTTTGAAGCCGTTTTGAGTATGTCACATTTGAGCATGCATTCCAAACACTGTTTTGCTAGCAGGATATTGTATGTGGCAAACATATCACGCGCAACGACTTTTGGGTTTATGAATATATACATTGCAAATCGGAGCTTGCAAGATAATTGGCTGCATTTTCAGGCAAGTGACTGACCTTAAATATGTGCACATACCAAACTAGCACTTGACATAGCTTGAGCGTGTCACAAATTAAATAGAAAGTTCAAGTAACCAAACATGGGTAAACCAAATCCTCATGACAAAGACCTTCATCGATACCATGGTCAATAAGACCCGACAATGAACCACCAAATCTGGAACACATATCTAAAATTAACAGACAAGGAGTTAGAAACTTGATTACAGTTTAGATTACGAATTCACATCACTAACTGTTTCATCACAAGACTTTTGAACAAGATTATATGGACAGGTAAAACACCCAAAACACAAGGTACAAGCCTATTTGAGCACACCCGTTGAAATCATCTCCTTGCCTACTTGTGTCCCACCTGAAAAACATGCAACGATCATCATCAGTTGTTTTTAGACATCTAAACGTATTGCAACTACACAGTGGCGGACCTAGGATAAAATCTAAGGTGGTTCCTTTACGTATATGCGACATAGTAAAAGGGTTAACAAGTCAACCGGTCAATGGGTCGGGTTAGATTATGTCTTAACGGTTACGATATAAAACAAGTAGTTATAAGAGAAAAAAATCAACAAGTAAGGTCATGTTGTGTACTGTGTTTGTTAAATCAGTGGCATGGATTTGTGGTAAATCGGTAAACAACACAGAATCGGTGGGAGTTTAGATGATGAATGTGATGGTTGTGTGCGTATGTTTTATTGGGTGGAATGAGATTCCCTTTGTCATTAAAAAAAAGTTAGATGAGGTATGGGTTAGGCGTGGTTGCGGAGGCGGACCTAAGTAGAATGGTGGTGCCCGGGAACCACCTTGAATTTTTTTTTTAATTACAAGTGATGTAGCATATTTGTAAGGAACCACCTTGGAAATACATGATAACCACCTTGAAAAGATTGGATCTAATTATTGAGAAGGAAAAATATAGAAAAAAAAAATAAAATAAAAATGGTCGGATCGGAGATGTAATACTGCAGAAGTAGAACCAATGAAAGAAAGGTAAATAGAAGCTTGGTCAAAGTTATTTTATTGGATAAAGTAAGTAGTGTCTTGGATATAGCAATTTTATTATTTTAAATATAGAAATATTGAAAACAAAGTTACTTCTAGTTTGGATAGAGCAAATTTTTGGGTGGTTTCAAGTTAGTACTTACTTTTTTCTAGCTCAAAAATTCAACCGTAGTTGGTTTGTAGTTTTGTAGTTGTGTCTAGGTCAATAGTTTTAATCTATACCTCTTGCAATTTAAATTTTCTATTTTTATTCTTTCAGTTTTTAGACAATATTTTTTTTTTTTCTTTTTTTGTTACATATAAACTTTAAAAATTCATAGTTTTCAAATGTTCATCAATAAAATAGTGTATGCTCTCGATAATCATTAGACAATATAGCAATTAAAGATTTGATTCAAGTTTTCTCAACTTTATCAAAATGACACTATACTTTTCTAATACGTACATACTTACATATTGCATTGTCAATCAGGTATAGAACAGATTATCTATTTTAATTATTGAAACAACCAGTATGGAGTAATATATTTACCGAGGAAATCCTTTACTAAAAAAAAAAAGACCCATTGACTTTTTGAATTCTTGACCCGCTAATTTTGTCGCAGCAACTAGTTACGTAAAGGAACCAGCCACTAAAAATCTATTGTTAGGTGTGAGATGGGTATAAGCTGAGATGGAAGGATATTATTGGTGGGTGATTAGGTATGAAATATTTTGTTAGGCATGGTTGCCACCCCCCTTATACCTTGCCGGGCGGGATTGAGTATGTTTTTGTTGTTGTTGAATGTTAGCTAGTGTTGCTCTGTCTGAACTTAGAGCATTGACAATGGTAACGTTATAACGCCGGGGGCGAAATAACGCCGTTTTTGGCGTTAAACCCTTGGAGGGCGCGCGTTATTGCGCCTTAGTCCCTGGGCGTTAAAGGGATAACGGGAGTCATTTTTTTTTTATTTTTTTTTTAATGCCCTTAAATGAGGGGTTGTTTTTGTTAAATTTTTGGGAATGTTATTGATGTTATTGAGATGTTATTGTTGTGGGTGTTTTTTGAGGATGTTAAGGAGAAATGTTAAAGCTGATGTGGCGCTGACGTAGACGGTGTTATTGATGTTATGGTGTTATTGTTGGGAATACTCTTACGGGTTGGATTTAGTTTTGAGTTGGTTATTATTCAAGGTCCCTCAAGCCTCTTCTAACTTATTGCCGTCTTCAAGTTTTTTGATTAGGTCGGTTCTCAAACAAGTTTTAATTAGAAGCCTGTTTAAGATGTTGGATTATATACTTGGTCAAGTTTCAAATTCAAATTTTAGCCAAGATTAGCAAGTACCTGTTTATCTGAAAGTTTAGACTTAAGCAACTCCAAGGTTTGAGATATTAGATCATGGTAAGCTAGAAGTATCGATTTTTAGAAGCCATTTTGATTATGTCACATTTGAAGGACGCACTACAAACACAGTCTTAGCAGCCAGCGCGCTGGATATTGTATGTCTCATACATATCATGGGCAACGTCCTTTTGGTTTATGAATACATTTCAAATGGGAGCTTGCAAGTTACTGTAATACATTGCACTTAAATGATGATATAGGACTATAGGAGCAAGTAACTGACAAGAAATATGTGTACAAGACAAGGAGGAGAGAAAATAAAGGTGGTCAATTATATTTGTAAGAAGTTGGTGAAAGACATTTATTGTGTAAGAGGTTTGGTGGTTGTCATAATCCTTTGTGTTTTGCTTTTTTGAAATTTAGTTGTCCAAAAGTTCTATAGTTCAACATATAAAACTTCTAAATTTATATTCACGGGTTTGCAGCTGTATATTTTATGTGCTGAACATTGCAAGAGTAAAGATACACCGAGAACAAACTTAAAATGTGAAAGATGTAAAATAAGTATAAATATACATTTGATATGTCTGGACTTGAATTATATGCACCTCTATTCATTTAGATGTATTCCAATAAGTTTTGCAAGTGATTTTGAAGCGAAAATGATATGCAATAGTACTAGCTACGAATTTGACATGCGGATGGCGACAAATACAAATAATTTCTCTAATTTGATGAAAGGGATCTAATATATGTATCTAACTTTAAATTAAAAAATACATTTTGAGGCATGTAAAACATGGGTAAAGTTAAAGTGGGTCAACAAATTATCATCCACATGACAAAGACCATCATCGATACCATGGTCAATTAAACCAGACAAATGAACCACCAAATCTGGAACATAGATCTAATATTAACAGACAAGGAGATAGAAACTTGATTTCAGATTAGATTACTAATTCTCGTCACTAACTGCTAAATTACAAGACTTTTGAGCAGGATTATATGGACAATAAAACACCCAAAATACGAGGTTGAAGCCTATTTGAGCAAACCCGTTGTAATCATCTCCTTGCCTACTTGTGTCCCATGTGAAAAACATGCAATGATCATGATCAGTTGTTTTCAAGACATCTACACGTATTGCAACTACATGTTTATTAATGTTATTATCCGGATGACTATTGGCAGACTTTCTATAAAATAACTCCCGCATCCATATAGCTAAAAATTAATCAAGCAATTATCATAAAAGTAATGTAAAACAATAACCGCCAGCATTTCATTTCAGGTATAATGGTATTTCCTATGTTTGTGGTGATCAAGGTACTCTTTGTTCTAATTGCTTTAAGTGGATTGAGGGTACTGGCAACGCTTCATCGGCATGCATCGGCATGGATGATGCCGATCGGTGTGTGTGCTGCCTCCAAATCTGCATCAATCGGCATGGGTTTGAGATTACCGATTCGGTATATATTACCGATTTGGTATGAAACAAAGTGAATGTTGGGTTTCAAATTTCTAGCCGTTTGGGACTTAGGCATGGTTGAGGTATGACTTAGGCATGGTTGCCACTAAAAATCTATTGTTAGATATGAGATTGGTATGAGATGAGATGGAAAGATATTATTGGTGGGTGATTAGGCATGAAAAATTGGTTTAGGCATGGTTGCCACCACCCTGAGATAAGAAAAAAATAGTGATGTGAGGGGTACCCTTATAGGTTAGTGGCACCTCCCTTTACTCACATTTATTGAGACTAAACAATTTTTTGCCATTTTTTGCTCTGTATTTTAGTTTTTTTAAACTTTTGGTTCATCAAACTTCATATTTTATGTTATGTACTTTTACTTTGAGTTATGTAGTTTTATAATAAAACCAAAACTATAAAAATAGAAATAAAAAAGATAAAAAATAAGAAGTAAAAAAAATGGGGTGCCAAAATCTTTTTTTTGGGGGGGGGAATAACTTTTGCCAAGAAAAAACCAACTCACTTCAACAACCATCTAACCAAGCATTGGGTGCCTTAATGAAATACAAATTGGAACCAAAGTGCACTACAATATACAAATAATATACAAGTGAATCGTGGTCTCTTCCATCGAAGGATCAGCAAAGACAAAGACAAAGGCGCAACCTTCACTTTCGGGTGTCATACAATAAGGAGGGTCGAACAATCCAGCAATAGAACACCACTTGGGCTGGACCTAGAGTAATATCTGTACGAAAGTATCAGCAACAATAGATTCACAACAATACTTTATTCAAACCTAAGCCTCAATAGTCGGCTTAGATTAAATCAGCAATAGTATCCAAAGTGTTACAAGATTAGGTTAATGTCAATGAGACAATAACCAGACAAATACAAAGAAGAAACAAGATCAGTATAATGATCAGAAAGAAGAGAAATTTGAGACAATGACTACACACACAGTTGTATCTAACCCTAGATTAAGGGACTTATTAAATATGAGATAAAGATACACAAAGACCCCTCTACGGCTATAAAAGGCCGTCAGTGAGAAATGAAAAAGGCTTCAGAGAAATGAACTTCTAGGAACGTAAACCATTTATGCTTTGACCATGATTAACCCACAATAATATGCACGCAATGAACATAACTTGGAAGCCATTAGCAATTGATAGAATGACATGTTTGCCACAGATTATTACCCCAAAATTTAACATTCCCCCTTGTCGATGGGCAAACATATCAAACAATATCAATTTTCACACAAGAATTTATCTGATAAATGGGAAGGTTTTTGTAAGAATGTCTGCAGTTTGGTTTGAAGAGCCAATCTTTTTGGCACTTATAACACCTCTTGCATTTTTCCACGATGAAGTGAACATCAATTTCAAAATGTTTTGATCTTTCATGGAAAACAGTTGACTTGACAGGTTGCGAGCAAATTTGTTATCACAAAAGATTAACAGGAGATTGATATCTACTTTTAGATCTTTTAAGATTTTTGAATCCAAATAATTTCCTGGCGGTAGACATAGATCTATACTCTGCTTCTGTGGAAGATTTTGAAAGAGTGTTTTGTTTTTGCTTTTCCATGAGATCAAGCAGGTCATTAAAGAAACACAATAACACAATAGCAATTTCTGGTTTTCTTGCATTTAGCCCGTCATCACTTTGTACCCTTCAAGATGGTTTTGAGTTCGAAATTGTATCTTAGACCTTTCGGAGCTCCTTTTAGACATCTCAGAACATTGAGGGCACATTCTAGATGAGATTTCAAAGGAGAATGTATATATTGTGCGGACAATGAGCTAGTATGAGATGTTAGGTCTTGTATGGGTGAGATAAATAAGTTTCAAGTAACCGATAACCCATTGATGTTGACAAGTAAGGGATCATCGGCAGATGGGTATGTATGGAAGAACAGTTGGGTTCCCTAGGAGTGGACCGAGGTTTGCACTCAAGGAGACCAAATTCTTTGAGGAGTTCAAGACAGTATTTTCTTTGGGTGAGACATATGTCATTCCTAGTTTTTAGAAACTCAATGCCAAGAAAATATTTTAAGTTTCCCAAGTCTTTGATATGAAATTTTGATTTTAGAAACTCTTTGAATAGGTTTATCTCATCAATGCAGTTTCCAAGAACAATATTATCCACATAAACAAGTAGAGCAATAAACTTGTTATTCTCTGTTTTGGTGAACAAAGAGTGATCATTGATAGATTGAACAAAGTTATTTTCTTTTAAAACACTAACAAGTTTTTCATTCCATTTCCTGGGAGCTTGTTTATGGCCATATAGAGACTTGACAAGTTTACAAACTTTATTCTTATTGTTCTCATTCACAGAACCTTAGGGATGGTCATATAGACATCCTCATCAAGATCTCCATACAAAAAAGCATTGTTAACATCAAGTTGGAAAAGAGGCCATTTGTTTTCACAGCTAAGGCAATAAGACATCTAACATTGTAGACATTTTCTAACAGGAGAAAAAGTTTCATCATAGTCTATTCCTTCCATTTGGTTATAACCTTTAGCAACTAATCTAGCCTTGTATCTATTAACTTCACCGTTGGCTTTATATTTGATTTTAAAGATCCATTTGTAACTAATGGGAGTTCTATTAGGAGGTAGATTAGTTATATCCCAAGCATGATTTTCATTTAAGGCCTCAATTTCAGAGTTCATAGAATCAACCCAATTCTTGTCAAGGATAGCTTCTTCATAACAGGTAGGTTCAATACTTTTATTAAGACTAGAAAGCAAGCGGTAATTATCTTTGTTAAGGTTAGAGTAATTAACAACCTTTTCAACACCATATTTAACTTTCCTTCTGATAAAGTCATTAAGATTACGGGCAACTTAGAAACTCGGTTGACCTTCTAGCATAGAGTGGTCGGCAAGCCTTCTTCTTGTTTAGAATTACGATGTAATCGAAAGATGTACCAGCGAGATCGGAAGATGCATCGACAAGATGAGATTTATGTGATCAGATGCCCTCAGGTGTGTATTATCATCTATGGAAGTTGCAACGAGGTTCATCATCCCTAGTAGGATGACCCAACACCGTGCCATCATCATAGGATGTCACTCTCCCTTCATCATTGGGACTTATTTGTGAGTCAAAGAAATTTTGTGATTTAAATCTTTAGGCACATAAGTTTCAACAAAAGGTTTTGATAAAGAATTTTTCATTTGAAGGGAAAAAACAGTTTCATAAATTTGACATCTACGGAATAAAAGATATTTTTTGTTTATAAACTTAAAAGTTTTTAACCTTTTTTCTCATTTGAATAACCAATAGAACACTTTTCTGGATCTACTACCAAATATCGAGAGATGTGAGAATGGTGGCATAGCATAGCGACCAAAGACTGGGAGAGTGAAGGGTCATGCCCATACACACAAAGAGAAGGGAGACTTGCCAAACAACGAAGAGAGTAACCCTTGTATGACATATGCGGCGTTAGAACACATTAGAGCCAAGATATAGAGGTAATTCCCCTGAAACATAAGGGATCTAGCCACATTAAGGAGATGCCTATGTTTCCTTTATGCAATACCATTTTGTTGTGGTGTGTAAACACAAGAGGTTTGATGTAAAATTCCTTTTTCATGAAAGAAGTGTTGAAGTTTGTTATTGACAAACTCTGTCCCATTATCACTTCGGATATCTTAACATTGTGTTCAAATTGATTTGATAGCATATAAGTAAAGTTAACAATGGAAACATAAACATCATCCTTTCCCTTAAGCATATAAACCCGGAGGCCTGCCTAGAATAGTCATCACAATAGTTAAAAATATTTGTAACCATCTCACACTTTAGTGACTTTATATGGTCCCCATACATCTAGATGAACAAGTTCACCAATTTTAGTGATTTATGTTCACTAGGGAATGGTTCCACGGTTTGTTTAGCTTTATTGCAAGTATCACAAAGATGGTGGATTCGGATGTACTATCAAGTTTAAGAGTGGATTTAAGTATATGTATGACTTGGTGGGAATGTTTTGGCTCTGAAACAACCCATTGCATTGTTTACCAATCCCACAATCAACGCTTTTTGATGTAAATCCTGTATATAGCAATTAGATTCATTAAACCCAACAAACATCTTGTTGTCTCTAGCAATCTTATGAGCAGAGACAATGATCCGACATTGTACTTTCGGGAACAACTAGAACATCAAAAAGAGTTAGGTCATTATTGACCTTTAAATCACTAATTTTAGTAATTAAAGCCTGAGTACCATTGGGATGTCCAACAGTTAGACCAAGATTTGAAATGTCAACAACATTAATTAAAAATTTTGTAGATACAGTCATGTGTTGATTTGCACCAGAGTCAACAATCCAAACCAAACTGATGTTTCCGGATAAGGTTTTTGTGTTGTTGTTAAAAAATTTGTTGAAGTTTATATTAAACTTGACACTGCCATTAAAGAAAGTTCACGAAATTTTTGCCATGTTGGCATTAGGAGAGGACACATTGTTGTCATTAAGAAGACTCATAAGTGCGGAGCTATTCATTTGACAAAGACAGGGGAGTTGCTAGCTCATTATCGGTTATATATGATTAGCATCGGTGGAAACATTGTTACTGGCGGTTTAGCATTAAAGTTCCTTTTGACATATCCGCAGGGATAACCAACAAGATCATAACATCTATCAACGGTGTGACTAAGTTTTTTGCGTTAGTACATTTGAGATTCATGTTTGGTCCTCTGTTGTTTGATTTGTTACCACATTAAAACCGAACCTTTATTAAAAGTGTTTTGTTAAATCCTTTTTGTTATCAAAAATTTTCCACCATCGGAAGTTTTTGCAGAAAAGTCTGTAGCATTGGGTTTAGCGAGCTATTCCCGAACGAAAACATTTACGAGATTCTTCTCGGAGACAACAGAGAAGGCGTTTTGACATTAGGCAAAGGATCTCGGTTTAAATATTACCGATTCGGGAACATAGGAGTCATCAAGACCCATAAGAAATTGCATTAATTTGATTAGCTGATTGTGTTTTTCAAAATGTTTTGCGGCCTCACAAGTGCAGGGACGCAAGCTAATCATGCAATCAAATTGTTTCCATAAAGAGTTAAGGTTGTTGTAATAATCACAAGAGATGACCACTTTGACTAAAACGTTTATATTTTTATGTAAATTAAAATGGTGAACCATCAACCTTATTATAAATATCTTTAAGATCATTCCACATTTCATAAGCAGTTTTAGCATAGATAGCACTAGCAAATAATTCAGGACTTAGAGAGTTAAGAATCCAAGTAACCACAACGAGTTACAGGGTATCCCATTGATTATCAAGACTAGGATTTGAGTCATCTCTTATGCAAGTACCATCAATAAACCCTAACTTATTATGATTCCTTAAGGTAAAGGTCATGGCTATATTCCATATTTTATAATTTTCAGTTCCAGTGAGTTTGATGGAAATAATAGGAGTACCATTGGTGTTATTATGGTGTAAATACAAAGCATCACCAAAGGATAAGCTTTTCTCAGTGGAAGAACCACCACCACCACCACCACCAGTATTATCATCACCATGACCATAATGCAAACTATAAGACAGGACAAATAACACCAGACGAGATAATAACTAAGCGGATAGACAAATAAAGAAATAAGTAAGACTTTGTAATTAAGAAACAACAAGCACACCAAGCACGTGGACTGGGTAAACCAGAGCGGTATTCATACCACTCGAGAGTGGCAGATCAAGATGTTAGTCTACCCGTTTGCACCTACAAAGACTTAAGTAATCTTGTTTGTTTGAAGAAAAAGGTAGACTTAGAGTTCTGAGAGCAATATCGCAGGAAGGAACAAATCACAATTACCCTATATTCACTTAGTCTAGGGCTAATTGTGAATAGAAAATAACCGATGATTACACCGTGTAGATAACCCTAAACCACCGGTTTTGTTCTTTGAAGAGATGTCCAAGTTTCTACAAAGAACCCTTGGATGGTGAATCAACAATGATTATGAGCCTTAGCTCACGATACCATGTATGAAAGTATCAACAACAATAGATTCACAACAATACTTTTATTCAAACCTAAGCCTCAATAGTGGCTTAGATTAAATCGACAATAGTATCCAAAGTGTTACAAGATTAGGTTAATGTCAAGTGAGACAATAACCCGACAAATACAAAGAAGAAACAAGATCGAGTATAATGATCGAAAGAGAAGAAATGTGAGACAATGATACACACCGCAGTTGTATCTAACCCTAGAATAAGGGACTTATTAAATAGGAGATAAAGATACACAAAGACCCCTCTACGGCTATAAAAGCATGGCATAAATGAGAAAAAAGGCTTGCAGAAATGAACTAGGAACTTTAAACCATTTATGCTTTGACCATGATTAACCCCTGTAATATGCCTGCAAAGAACATAACTTGAAAGCCATTAGCAATTGATAGAATGACATGTTTGCCACAGATTATTACCCAAAATTTAACAATATCTTTGACACGCTTGAATCTATGTTCCTTCGGCTTGCTCATCTCAGACAAAAGGAGAGTGTGAATTTCACGATTATGTTTGTACACTATATTGTTGGCATGTGGAATTTCAAGTTAAACACTGATTTAATACAAAAAGAAAAAGAAAAAAAAGGTTAAATAAAATCAAGTAAGAATAAGCAAAAGACTCGTGCATACCTTGATTAAGGAGGATAACGACGGTGTTTTTGGCGAGGACAAAAATGTCCTCACCAAAACCCGCTAAAGGTCTTTAGCGAGGACAAGGCCGGCCTCGTAAAAGGCGTCAAAATGTCCTCGCCATTTGGGCTGAATGTTGTATTGTCAAGAACGGAACCAACGCAAAATGATAAGGATTTTTTTAAAGAAAGTACGAGTTTCTGCTAAAGTTATTACGTTTATTGAAAAGCATGCTCACATTCACCTATTGATGGGCTATAATTAGAAACACAATGCATTGAAACTGGCTGCATTTTAGAAAATTTAATGTTTTTTTACAGAAAATAACATTACAAAGCAAAATTCTATCGAAGTCCCGTGACACCGCGGGACCTCTTAGTTTCGTCCCTAAGCGCATTTGACTAAACGTGTTTGGATAATTAGTTGATTATTTCATTATGTGTAATCTAAGAGATTTATTGTACGTGTGTGGTTGGTGTCACTATGAATGAAAATATTGCATATGTCATTGATGGTTTTAACTGAGATGTTGGATAAGGTCATTAATTCCAAGTGCGATGTGTCGTAGATAAAAAAGCTTTTGAGGAGTAAAGCGTGATGGATGCTCACTAGGTCGCACAAACCATGAAAAGGTACTGGTAAGAAATGCAATACTAGCTAGATGGGTTTGCGTGACAAGGTATCATTCGACATTAAATGTTCATAGTATTAATTTCTTGTCATGTATTTGTAATGGTCAAAGTTCAATATAAATCTCAAATTTATCATAAATCCAATTAACTAATCATAGTCATTCATTAGTTTAATAATAACAAAAGAAAAAAAATTTCACCTTTTTTTAAAAATTAAATATTTTGGAAACCGTTAATCGTTACGCGAAAAAAATCATACCATCGCGAGGAGAATTAAATTATCTTTCTATAGATATCTTCTTATATATATTTTTAACGATTTTTTTTAAAGTTCGGCCTAGAAAAATCATGATTTGTGAAAATCACATTTAATTCGATTTTTACAAATCATATGTGATTTGTAAAAATCATATATGATTTGAAAAAAATCATATATAATTTAATTTTTACAAATCACATGTAATTTTTGAAAATCATATATGATTTATAAATCTTATTAGATTTTTCTGGGCGAAATTTTTGAAAAAAAAAGTTTGTCAAAAATAAAAAGAAGTGCATATCTATAGAAATATAATTTAATTTTCGTTGCGATGGTGTATTTTTTGTAGTTTGAAGATTTACCGTTTGCAAGATATGTTGTTTTAAAAATATGTGAAAAATGGTTTTTTTTTTTAAATTAGATGACTAATATTGATTTATTAGATCTATGACAAATATGGGATTTATATTGATCTCAACTAATTTGTAATGCCATTTCAGTCACATGCAATTGTCATATCAGATATCTTTCAGAATTAGATATTCATAGGCTTTTTTTCGTTCCAAATCTTTATGTATATCTTTCTTAAATGATTTTAGCGCAAAAAAGATACCGTCTCAGAGTAATTCCCTCGACATTCTTTACCCGATAACTTTGTTGTAGAGGTTGATTAACTTATGATCAGTGGGATTTGTTTGGTTTTTTTTGCCAGTTTGGTTCGATCTAATTTGTTATATTGGTTTGAATCTATTCGATTTCACTGTTGGTTGACGTATGGTTTGGTTAGTTAGGTTTGATACGGTTTGGTCATTTGTTTATTGGTTTAACGGTTAATAGTCTCGTATAAGTATTGGTATCGATGTCGGTGTTGAATAAAAAATTGGTTTGGTGTTGGTGTTGGTGTTGGTGTTGGTGATGGTGATGTTATAGAACCTCCTCTTGACTTGTTTCCTTATTCCCGACTTTCCTTTTCTCTATTTAACGACCGTTAGTCAATTCCATTAAATACTCAACGTTCGTTAGTCGTTATTGTGAAATAAATAATTAACTATACATTTACATTAATTATTTAAACATCAAGTCTCGTGCGTAAATTGTGTAATCCTATGGTCTCGAGTTCGAATCCAGACATACATATTTGGTTTTCATACATATGTCAATTAAATAGGAGGTTTTTGGTATTAAGTGTCCTTTTGATAAACGGATTTTGCATTTAGACTATCGACATTTTTTTATTTTTTTGTTCCAAATGATTTCAATATGACATTTGGACTTTCTTAGTTCAAAGTTGTAAAATTCAAATGGCAGTAATACTTTAACAAAGTCCATATAAAGTTTGACCCTCAAAGCCAATATGTCTCTGCCTCTAAATCTTATATAAAGCATTTGTTGGCCAGTTTAAGGCCATTTTTTACTTGAATTTTGATAGATTAATATTGGCTAACTTTTAGTTTGGCCATTTCGCTTATCACGCAAGACCACCTTTGAACCTTCAACTCCTCCTTAAGTTTTTGGATATATACGGACATGGTTGGATTTGTGTTATGAAACTGATAATCTAATGGTTAATTTTTGGATCTTTATTTGCTCAAGATTCAAAAATTGTAGCTTAGTTTTCTTATTTTGGATAATGGGTTTGAGTAATTATAATAGTTAAGTAATTTATTTGTATGTGCTAGGAAAATATAACAGTACTAGGTTTATTGAAGGGCAAATTGTCTAAAAAGGCATCGAAGTTGCCACCTTTTCCTTTTCTGGGCATCGAACTTTTTTTTTTCCTATTGTAGCCCTAAACTTGCCTAATTTTCCTTTTGTAACACAAAATCACACTTAAAACGGGTTTAGTGGGGTTAATTACACTATAAGTGTGATTTTGTGTCACAAAAGGAAAATTAGGCAAGTTTAGTGCTACTATAGGAAAAAAAAGTTCGATGCTGAAAAAGGAACAACTGTCTGCCTTATCATTTTTCTGTGTATTAAAAGGAAAATTAGGCAAGTTTAGTGCTACTATATGAAAAAACAAAGTTTGATGCCCAGAAAAGGAAAATGTGGCAACTTCGATGCCTTTTTTTTTTTCCTATTGTAGCCTTAAACTTGCCTAATTTTCCTTTTGGACCTAAATCAACTAAAAAGCGGGTTTAGTGGGGTTAATTACACTATAAGTTTGATTTTGTGTCACAAAAGGAAAATTAGGCAAGTTTAGGGCTACAATAGGAAAAAAAAAGTTCGATGCCCAGAAAATGAAAATGTGGCAACTTCGATGCCTTTTCAGACAATTTTCCCTTTATTGAATAAGAGGTTGTTTAAGATTGCTTATGTGCAGTTTTGAGTGTTTAGTACATTTATGCGTATTATAAAGTTAGAAATTGGTTCTTTTAAAAAGTTGATCTTGGTGGAAAAGTGAGAGAAGTGATCTCAACCATTAGATCACCCCCTCTTCCCCTCATTTTTTTTCTTGCTAACTACAGGGACCTTAATGTATTTTCTTTCATTCTTTTAGGGAGAGTTTCATAAATTCGCCTCTTTCATATATATGCATATTTTTTCATTTTTCTTTCTTCTTTTCTCTCATTCCATGACCACGACCTTTTTCTCTCAATTGTGTTGTCATTTCTTAACACATATCAAATTGAAGATCAAATTAACATACGAAATCATATCGTTTTATTAGATTCACAATATCATCTCATCATAATTTATCAATTCGAAGATCAAATTGGGTATGTAGCGACTTGGTTTATAAATTTGTTATTTGCTACTTAAAATTAATCATAAAGCTTATATATGTGTTTGTTACTTGTTTTTATCTGTCGGTTTTTTCATAGTGAGTTAGGTTTTTGTTTTTATGAAATTTGATTCGTTAATTATCATGTTTGTTTATAGATGTAACGATTCTCAGAGTTCATTGACATGATTCATTGTATAGAATAGTTATTTTAGATCAAAATTGAGAAATAAATACATGGAATACATGTTTATAAAAAACTGCACACCAAGTGTTTGATAGAATATGCGACGAAATTTTAAAACAGCGATGCACTAATTTTTCCTTTGTGGTTATACATCTTTCGATAGTAGAAACATAATTCAAATGATTGTGCATGTTTTGTTAATGCTGAATATTCGATTATAAAAATATTTAGGATAAGCACTTTGTGAAACACCCTCTAGAAAAAGAGTACTTTTGGCCATTGTTTATTTCTTATGGATAAGGTGTTAAATCAATTGATAAGCTGATGTTAGTGTTACTATATTGGCCTATTGGGATGCTTTTATATTCAATGCCTTTGCAATAGTTTTTTGCATCCAGAAGAGTAAAGTGTAATAGCTTTTAAACATTAAAGTACAATGTTTGTTTATTGACTACCAAAAGTCAAAATGGATTACAAGAGATAATAATCTATTAGAAAGTCACATCATATGTATTTTGAATTTTATAGACAATGATTGTTATTCTGTCAACATATATGTACATTTTGTAGCTTATACGAAGCTTGGTATTGAAGTCGTTTGCAAGGTTGTCTAACAGGGCTTACGGAACCTAGGCATGAATTATAATCGATACGAAAAATATAATTATAGAGTGCTAGGGATTGGGCTTGTGTTCAATGATCTAACCTCGGGTATTCTAGTGAATATCATCGGTTTGCAATCCGTGATAATCGGTAGTGCTTCTTTTGTTTTATGTGCGGAATTCATTAAATTGACCAAGCGGATGCACTAAATTGACTCAAGCAGGATGCACTAAAGTTCATCAAACAAATGTAGTAAAGTTGCATCATATTTTATCATGTTTCCCTTTTGTGTGCAATTGCCATATTTTACGTTATGTTTTTCACTTATGCATATAGTTTACGATCTTGTACTTGTATGGGTATCAAGATGTACATCGAGGATGTGGTTCGTTTGAGAGCTGCTCTTGTTAGAAGGCTAGCGAACTTTATTCACTATGATTAGTGCATACAATCAAATAGTGTTGAAGGTATCTGGTTAATTAAGGTTATTTTATACTTATATCTTAAGAATGAAAGATTCTATATGATATATCCAATGCGAATTGATCTAAATAAAATATATGGGTCAATTTATGTAAAAGAGAATGAAAAACAAAATAGTTAAAAATAAATGGGTCAAAAGTAAGCCAAAGTGTATATTTAATGTGCGAAACTATTCCACATTTATATTCAATAGTTAACCAAATATGCCTGAACCTCTATATGTCACCTTTACTTGTAGTATATGAAGATGAAAGAAGAGTACTTACACTATGGGCCCAAGCAGGTAACGAGGATCATACATGCACTTGGATCGATCATCGGGTGAGCATAGACTAGCGGTGGTTAGAACCGCGATTCTTGAAAACCCAGTTAGGGTGGATGAAAACATGCAGCAGTGCGTTACAATTACTTGTGCCACGGTTGAAAAGTTTCCTATCAAGGTAAATCTTAATTAATAGTGATAGTTTTTGTAATCCGTGATAATCAGGTAGTAATTCTTTTGCTTTATGCACGAAATTCATTAAATTGACCAAACGGATGCACTAAAATGACTCAAACAGATGAAATAAAGTTCATCAAACAGATAAAGTTGCATCATATTTTATCATGTTTCCTTTATGTGTGTAATTGCCGATTTTTCGGATGTTTTCTACATGCATATATGGTTTCTTGATCTTGTACTTGTATGTTTGACAGTATCTGGAGTGGATGCTAAAGTGCATAAGCTAATACAGAACAACATGGAACGTTCATACATAAAAGTTACCCTACTTATGAAACTATCGCACATGAATTGGTTTTGAATAAGTGTAACATGAAAAGTAGATAATATCATTTACATCTTCTGTTTTAAGCTCCCTGTAGTAAATGAGATATACAATTTGTATAGATCTTGTATATAATTGACTTGAGCTTCAAGATTTCATTATAATAAAGTTTCATATTCTATATTTGTGGTTTTAGTATAAATCTGTCTCTTTATCACATTCATTTCTTTGCAATGTTGTTATCAGTGGATGATGTAACATGTGGTATCGCAGTAGAATCTTTCTTTAAAGGCTCATCAACTTGAATATTTGTTTGGTCGTTAACCGTGTTTGTCTTATCCTTGTTTGGAGCCTTCTTTTCGTCAATTTCATTAACCTAAAAGTATTGAACTTGTCTTGCTTTTATGATACAAATGGATGCACTAAATACATCAAACGGATGCACTAAATACATCAAACGGATATACTAAAGTTCCTCAAACAGATGCATTAAATCAAATAGGTGCACTAAAGTTATAGATGAGAATGAACACATTCATTATTGTAAATGATAAGCAAATTCATTTACTGAATGTAATGGTGATGAAGGGCTAAAGCTATATATTAAAAAAAAGAAAAAAAAAACATTTGTTGTGCGTTTGGGAGTAAAACATATAAACCTACAGATATAGTTGAACAAAAAGGTAGCAATAAACATACAAAGAAATAGTCACGTTATGAACGAATTGATCTTATTATAAACTTAACTTGCGTGTACAAAGAGATGTATTTTACATTTATGAGGTGATGCTACATTGAGAATAACGTCTCCTAAGAAGATATAGTAAGCTAAACAAAAACTGACAAATAAGATTTTTACAAGCTAAGCAATGACTATCTTCAAATTTTTACAAAATATGAAACATTCAGAGAAGCCTCAGATCTTCTACCTTCGATGCCTATATAAAGTCATCATCCTGTAAGAAATCATCATCAACGTTCAACCAAGAACCAATGGCATCTTCTCGTCTGACAAAATCATCTTCATCACTAAAGTCTTCCATTCTAGAAAGTTTGGATGGGACATGTCAAATGTGTATTGCTAAAATAGAACACGAATTAGTTGAACAATCATCATGAGTTAAACAATCATTATGTAATATTCCATACAGATGCCTTATTTTTTTAATACATATGCCCTAAAATGTATAAAAATAGTATATTGCCAAACACTGATGCATTATTTTTCTAATACAAATGCACTAAAATGTACAAAAATATTATATAGCCAAACACCCCTAGTGTTTACTAAATCACTGAATAATCCTTATGCAGTATTACATAAACATGCCCTATTTTTTTAAATACAAATGCACTAAATATACACAAATTGGTATATTTTTCCTTAATTGAATTCAATATTGCTGAACATACAAAAATATCAGATGATTTTGAATAATCCTTATGCAATATTAGTATATTGCCAAACATATAAAAAATATCAAATAAGTTTAATAATCCTTATAATCCATACAAATAGTCAAATACGTTGCTTTTTTAATGCAAATGCACTAAGATATACAAAATTTTACTAACACTAATACATATGCAATTTAGTTAATATGGAACTAAAAAACGATAAGAATATAAATTTCATAAATATATTATGGCTTGATTTTTGACTTACCACCATCGAGAGTATTGACCCTCCGACACCAAGAGATTTTGTACTTTTCGCGGGCAAAACACTACAAGTAAGTTAAGTTTGAACTCTCTCACAAATGATCAAACAGACTTTTGTATGCGACGTATTTATCATATTGCCTAATCATACTCAATAGGATGCTTTAATGTATCACACGATGCGCTAATAACAATAAATGATGCACTAATATATCACACACCCATAACATTTACATATAAATAAACAAACAAACACATAGCTTAAATGATTTCAGTATGATTTTATCTAACAAACTTATTATCTTTTTATCGACTTTTATGAAACATCGATGCCCTAATAGAATCTTAAAATTGGCGCCTAGTACATTCTTAATACATACACACCGAACATACTAATTGTTTCGTAATGCATTAGTAAAACAGATCCATTAAATAAACAAATAAAGCGTGCCCTAATAAAATATTAAAAGCAGAACTGTTATAAATAAACAAACAAGCCCGATGCTACGTATTGTCTTAAAGCAGATGCTCTTTTTCATGATACCATATGCACCTTAAATAATTTGGTATACTATTATCTAACAAAAAAAAATGTTATTTTCATCAAACTTTGATACTGGCAGAATATAAGCTTATACAATATTTGCAAATTAATGCATCACACTTACAAAATACCGTTTAAAAGACATTTCATCTAAACATATGATGTGCACTTTTCTAATAAACGTTTTTATACATTTTTTACGCCAAATTTTGTTTCCATATTGGATAGAAAGCGATGTTTATATGATGATAAACTTCGGCAAAAGCTTCGAGAAGTAATCAAATCATTGATTAAATTTGATTAACCGGGCAAAAATAGTTTACTTTTTAATTTAAAACCTTTATCTTCATTGTTGTATGATTCGCATTTAAATACATTATTAAATTGTACAATTAGTTAGTTAGGGTTTGTATTACGAAAGATGAACTTTATCTTCATTGAAGCAAGCCCTACAGGTAGGTGTGTTAGTTTTCTTGCGGGTATTAATTTGACGAGCGATGGCCGGTGTGGTGGTGGTGGGAGGGTGTGGCGTTTTGGTCGGTGTGGTGGTGGTTGGTGTGGGAATGAGTGTATCTGATGTGGGAAATAGTGTGTTTATGTGATATGTCAAAGATTGGGAATGAGTATGTTAGTAGTTCCCTTCTTTTTTTGTTATTTTCGTTCTATACCCCTGAAGTTTGACATGTTTTGAAAATCTACCCTGTAACATTTTTTCTCACTTTTCTCTCTAATTACACTTTTCTCTAGAACCGGACTCTATAGAGTTAGTCCATTAATTGTTATTGGTATTTGATAACATTTTACACCCTTTAGTTTAGAGCATCTCCGATATCAGTATTGTATTGTCTTTGAGATCTATTTTTCAGCATGCAAAAAATAAAATAAAAATTGTAACCAATGTTTGGATTTGCTTATAAAAAACGCATATATAATTTGTAATAAGAATAATTATAAAATGTTTTAGGTTAATATGAGAGTAAAAAGTCATTTTAATTTAATATTAAGGGAAAAGTGCATATATATTTTTCCAAAAGCTCATAACTGCATGTGTATCCGATCAAAACTCTTAATTGCATATATATCCTTATAAAACCTTTAAATTGTCAAATATATTCGAATGATTATTTTACATATAAAAAAAATGTATCATAATTATAAGAAAAAATTACACATTTGGTCCCTGTGGTATACCCCAAATAACAACTTTAGTCCCTAAGTCGTTTTTATTACACCACACATACCTATTTTTGAAACCTTGCACTCATTTAGTCCCTATTTTAGATGGGCGTTATTTCAGTTCGTTAAGTGTTTTGCGCTGTTAGTCCCTCCGTTAATAATTTTAGCACCGTTAGTCCTATTTTTTCAAATATAGTTTTCCCCATTTAGTCTCTCCGTTATCACCCTCTTTTTACATTTTTGTCCGTTTTTATCCGTTTTCGTTTGTTTTTATCCGTTTTTCCCCGTTTTTCGTTCGTTTTTTTACGTTTTTATCCCTTTTACCTACGTTTGTAGATATGTTTTAAATTTGTTTTTCGTTTTTGTCCGTTTTGTTTTTGTTTTATCCGTTTTATTTGTGGGTTATTTTCACGTTTTTGACCCGTTTTATCCGTTTTATGGAGTTTTATCCGTTTAAGCAACTTTTTTTACCTTTTTGTCCGTTTTCATTCGCTTTTTATCCGTTTTTCGCACATCTTTTACGTTTTTATATGTTTTGTCCATTTTCGTTTTCTCGTTTAGACCGTTTCTTTTCACGTTTTAGCCCCGTTTTTACATTTTGTTTTGTTTTATGTCAGTTTTCGTTCGTTTTTATCCGTTTTTAAGCCCTTTTTTTTGCTTTTTCCGTTTTATCCGCTTCTATTTGTTTTCCGTTTTAGCCCGTTTTATCGTTTTATCCTTTTTCGTTCGTTTTTTATCCGTTTTCGCCCATTTTTGCGTTTTCGTCCATTTTTTACATTTTTATCCGTTTCGTCTGTTTTTATATGTTTTCGTCATTTTATTTTACGTTTTTCGTCCTTCTTTTACGTCTTTTTTATTTTTATACGCTTTCGTACATTTTTAGGTAGTTTTCGACCATTTTTTTTACGTTTTTGTCTATTTTTTATGCTTTGTCCGTTTTTAGGTTTTTTTCGTCTGTTTTTAGGTAGTATTCGCCATATTTTTTACATTTTTGTCCGGATAAAAACTAGCAAAAACGAAAAAAAAAAACAGACAAAAACAGACGAAAACGTATAATAACAGACAAAAACATAAAAAGTTAGACGAAAAAATATAAAAACGTGCGAAAATGGATAAAAAACAAATGAAAACGGATAAAACGGATAAAAATATTAAAAAAGTGGGTGAAACGGATAAAAAACAAACGAAAACGGATAAAAACGAACAAAAAATTAATAAAACGGATGAAAACATATAAAACCGTAAAAAAACGTTCAAAGAAAAATAAAATCAGACAAAAACGTAAAAAACGGTCGAAAACGGTTAAAAAACGAACAAAAACGGATAAACGTACAAAAACGTAAAAAAGACGGTCATAAATAGATAAAAAACGGACGAAAATGGATAAAAACGGACAAAAACATAAAAAAATGACGGAAACATATAAAAACAGATGAAAACGGACGGCGTCAAAAGAAAGGGAAAACGGATAAAAAACAAACGGATAAAATTGACAAAACGAAAAAAACGGCTTAAAATATTAACGGTTGCAAAAATAGACCAAAACGTATGAAAATTTACGAAAACGGATAAAACGGGGATGAAACTTATGAAAACGGACGAAAATAGGTATGTGTGGACAAAACGTAAAAAATGCATGAAGATGTACAAAACGTAAGAAAAATATTAACCTTATGAAAACGATGGGACTAATAGTGAAGCAAAGACCCAAGTTCGATCCACGGCCCTTTTAACTTATTTTAAAAAATAAGGACTAACGGTGCAAAATATATTAACGGAGGACTAACAATGCAAAACCCTTAACGGACTTAACTAACGCCCATCCAAAATAGGGACTAATTGAGTGCAATTTTTCAAAAATAGGTATGTGTGGTGTAATAAAAACGACTTAGAGACTAAAGTTGTTATTTGGGGTATACCACAGGGACCAAACGTGTAATTTTTTCTAATTATAATTGATATATAGAATGACAATTATACCCTTGCTCTTATCAAAAACTTAAACCAATCACTCACTGTTATCGGTTTATTGTTCTTGCTTTTACTTGATCTGGTGAATTCTCTTTGTTGAACTATAATAGTACCTGCAAAAACCCATCTTGTTACCCATAATATTGTTACTAGCGTATGATATGTGTATAAAAAGTTAATGCTTGAATGTATTAAATTATAGATTATATGGATGTCCATGTTTAGTATTATCTTATATCATTTGATCTATATATATAGAAGTTCACATGGATGGTGCTGTTGATATTGCTATACAAGATTCGTCGACACCGAAGACGGTTGAGTCGTCAATACTCGAGTGGATATATGTCTAACAGTTTTTAATTCTTGTTGGATCGTAAGATTATTTGTAATTGATTTTGCTTTTAGACTAGATTCTTTCAAGTTTAAGTTGAAATTGAGATACAAAGGCTCTTTTAAAATGGTCAAGAACTCAAATAGGAGAAAATATTGTTTTGGCTCACAAAAATATATATATGGACACATGCTCATTCTACTTGAACCAACTAAACGAAGAAGTATATTTACCGGAGAAACATTTACCCAAAAAACTAAATGAAGAAGTATTGAGGCATTATCCATCACATAACGATCTAGTTTTCGCAATCGTTTTAGAACAGATAAACGTTCTAGTTTAGAACATATAAAGTATTTATATGTCGACTGATAAGAACTTTAGAACAGATAAACGATCTAGTTTTCTCAATCGTTTTTGTTGACAAGTACGCCACATGGCAATATTTTATTAAGCTTAAATGTGATGCTTAGTATATATGAGCAAGAGAAAGAAGTAACCATTTATATGTCGACTGATAAGAACTTTAGAACTGTTGGAGCCTGTTTAATGTCTACGCCAAAACAAACACAAAAGCCTGCTCTTTCTGGTTTGGGCCAACAGGCCAAACAAACCCATTAGATAGCAGTTATAGAGAAACGGTTATTTAGATTGTAACGTTTAGTTTTAGGGTTATATCGTTTAGAAATATTGAAACGTTTTTTCTTTTGTATGCAGCGATTCATTCAGTATATATAGGTACATGTTCTGTAACTGAAAAACAACCCTTCTGTATCTTTATATCAGATTTTATTTAAAGGGTTCAATACCCATCTTCTTTGTTTCTTTATTTTTGATTCTTTGAATAATGTTGGCATGATGTTGTTATGATCAATCGATCCTGGAAACTCACATTCAAGACCATTTAACATTGGCATCAGAGCCGAAGGGGATCAAGCAACAAAGTCATGATCAATCACCAATCAGGAATCAACAATCTGCATTTCTTAAAAGGGACGCAACCATGGATGCAAATTATGGAGGAACAAAACGAATATTGCGTTTTGGAAATAAACACAGTTTGCGTTTTGTTACCAAGAAGATGTCTTCAATCTTCTATACAGCATTACGAGGTGCCAAATCTCGAACAAAATCATGTTCTTGAGATGACTACAATTTTTGTAGCAAAGGGCTAAAGATACTGCCCAAAAGTCACAATTATGATCAGAACGATCATGTGACTGCACCCTAAGAAGACTTAGAAGACATCAAGGATTCAAGAAGGCATGAGAAGATTCACAAAAAAGACAGTTTTGGCATCTTGACATTAGGGAGGAATTTGTTAGAGCCTGTTTAATGTCTGCGCCAAAACAAACACAAAAGCTTGCTCTTTCTGGTTTGGGCCAATAGGCAAAACAAACCCATTAGATAGCAGTTATAGAGAAACGGTTATTTAGATTGTAACATTTAGTTTTAAGGTTATATCGTTTAGATATATTGAAATGTTGTATCCTTTGTATGCAACGATTCATTCAGTATATATAGGTACATGTTCTGTAACAGAAAAACAACCCTTTTGTATCTTTTATATCAGATCTTATTTTAAAGGGTTCAATACCCATTTTCTTTGTTTCTTTATTTTTTGATTCTTTGAATGATGTTGGTACGTTGAGTTTATGATATATAAAACATACAATAAACATATAGACATCAAGAGTACACAGCGGAAGACTTAAGATCATAACAAATAAATTAATTAACGAAAGTATGCATAACGTACCTCTTGCGAATGTCAAATCCCTCGAGCAAAGCAAAACAACCCTCGGCAAAGCAAAACAATACTTATTGGTGTAAGAATAATGTCTTTACAACCACGTCTTTACACGCAATTAACAAACGAATCAGCGTTGCTAGATCTAACACAAGAGTCCTCGTTTAAGAAAAACGAAACCAAACTCCCTTACAAATGGGTGCTCGGCGAAATATAGACTAGAGAGAGGAGAGGAGAGATCTAGGGTTAATTCATCATAAGTGTATGAAACCCAGAACCTAACCCTCTTTTATATCTAGTAGGTAAACTTAGGGAACAAGTTTATGAATTAGGGCTTTGGAAAGGCCCCTATGGCCGACCATGTAGACAAGCCCAAATGAAATCCATAACTTTTCCAAGTTTTCCATTTCTAGTCCTTTCTCTTTTCATTTAACGATTAGTTAGTCGTTTTTTCCGTTAAACCTTAACGATCGTTAACCTGGACTTCTAATGCAATAATTAATCGTAAACATAAACATTAATTATTAACTTTAATTCTCGTTCGCTAATGTGTGCAATCCCGTGGTCACGAGTTCGAATCCGGACATTCACATGTTTGTAAATATATACATTTCCAACATTGGCATGTTGTTGTTATTATCAATCGATGCTGGAAATCACATTCAAGACCTGTTAACAAGAACAGATAATACTCAACAAAGGTATCTATTTTAAATGTTCATGTATCTAGTGTACCACATATGTTCATGCTTTTTTACAGTGGTCAACAAGAAGATATTAAATAACCAAATGATGACGGTGGTCAATGTGAAGTTATTGAACAACCAAATTGTGATGGTGATTCAGACTATATTGTCCGAGTGGTGAAAGTTACTTTAGCAACTTAGTAGCAATATTACAATGTATTTAGAGGGAAGAAACAAGCGTATAGTGATATGTATGGTAAGTGACATGACTCTTTTATACGGATGAATGATTTTAGAGAGGTACTAAACAACAGAACCCGGAAAGTGTTGTTGAAATTGATTTCGAGACGATTGATGACAAAAAATGTTTTAAACGTTTTTTTACTTCGCTTCTGCTTGCTCCAGAGGATTTTTTGCTAGTTGGTCTTCCTTATATTTCACTTGCTGCAATCTTCTTGATAACATACGAGAAAAGCTTTTAAGCCACCATGGGGCGCCTTTTAAAACCCTAGTCGCACTATAACGTGTCATGTGGCTCAAGTTACGAAGTGCTTGTATCTTGTGTTTGGGTTCTCTAATGCATGTTGCCTTTCTAAAAAAAAAAAAAAAGCTGGGAGTGTGTAAAATGAGATGGATAAAAAGTACTGAGAATCAGCTGGCTCCTGAACTATTCACACGTCATCACAGAATTCAACGATGCAACCTGGAACATACAATATATTTTCACACAGCATTGGCTCCTGAACTATAGGTATAAAAAAAGAGGTTCAAACTCAAGCAGTAACAAGCCCCATTTGCATTTCAGATATCATAAACAACATGTTCTAAGAGACTTCTCTAAATCCAGATCGCTTGGGAGCTTAGCTTAAAACAAAGCATTACTAAAAAATACTCCTTTCAAAAATCTTTAACCACAAAATTAACAGTCATACCGTTTACTTCCTAATAAATCTTCTGGAGTGACGCCGCCCAACCACCTAATACTTTCAATTCTGTCAACTAAAAGGGGACCAGGGTTTGGTTGAGGCATTTCTGAAATAACAAAAACAAAATCAGATGTTACAAATAATTCAGTACTAAAGACATGGCAGAATTTATCAAAAGATAGAAAAAATGAATAGAAAACTTACCATGAGCAAAAAACATGTTGTCCGCTTGGGTACAAAAGAGACTCATGCTAACTACTGCGAAAAAACCACAAATGTTGTTTACTAGTAATATATACCAAAATACAAAAATGAAGCACTGAATGGAAGGGAACCAAATTTTAATACCTTTGTGGTACTTATTGGTAATGGGAACCACTTCATTGATGACTCGGCTTCCAAAGGAAGTAAGCCTTTCAAGTTTTACTCCAAAATGCCAATGCATAATAATTAAATTTACTACTAAGGATATGGATTAATGGGAACTCAATGAAACAAAAATAAACAATATAGCATGGCAATATATAACAAACTAGTTATGTATCAGCCGCGATAATTGTTTTAGGTAACCCAACTAGGATGTTTTAGTTATCACCAACCAGCTTAATGCAAGAGTGTAGTTTCATAAGGCTTACCATTTAGTATAATTTAAAATATTGTAATCACAGACTATAAACCATTCACCATTATATAGTTCAATATTTATTTCTAATATGAAAATGTTTAAGCATCTAACAAGATACTCTTAAGTTGATAATAGATGTTAGATTCTATACATGCGACTGTCCAACAGACCAAAATCAAATAAATATTCAAAACTTCGATAAAATAAGGTACAAACCTTGTGACGCTGATAATTTTGGATATAGCCAAATCAAATCTTTTTAAATAAGTAGTAAACTTGGTGCTGATTGCATAAGGAGGTGATTTAAAGATACCCTTAGAAAAAGCAAGGAATGTATTTATGCAGGAATTAGCTGCAGAGATGTAATTCGATACGAGGGTCCAAAAGATTATGAAAAAAGTATTGGTCAATTTCAGTATATATTTAAGTACGTTTATGAATGGTTTGTATAAAGCTCTGTAAAAAAGTCTCCATTTTGGCCGATATATATGTCAGCTCATAAATATATCAGTGGTTATAAAATCAGATTCTTCCTAATATCATAAAAGCATATACAATATGTGGCCGATATAAGGACTAGGCATTTACAATCCTCTTATTTCCAAAAGAGTTGGTCAATAAGAGGACTAACTTATAATGTTTTCTTACTCACAGCCAATATTTACAATTAAATGACTTGTAATAGAGCTAAATAGAGCAGATATGATATGAGTTGGATACAAAATTAGAGCACTATCAATACTAAAATTATACAAGTAAACGTACATATTTGTACCATAAACAATATATTTGTACCATATACAACATATCCAAAAACAGAGCAGATATGATATGAGATAAGATGGTGTGTGCAAATCAAAACAGCTATCTTTTTTTTTTAGGATGATTTGTTTTATCATATATTTTGGGGCTTCTTTGTGTGATAGATGATGGGATGTCACAGAGAGAAGCAGATCTATAAGTCATTTATTTGCAGAGGAATCACGGTAGTATCTACACCTTCAAGAATATGAACATTGGTTCTCTGCCTCAATACTTTCAACAGATTCCATTGCCTATATTTGGATATGTTGGAAAGCGCGCAAACAATCCTTCCTAGCAACAAACAAAAAAAAAACGCTTTAGTTCAAAGATAGGAAATAGTACTTACTGTGCCCACTATATCGGACATATGAGAAATAGTGACGATAGAAAAAGCGTCCGCAGCTATATAAAGCACGTTTGTGTCGGGCTTCTACAAAAAACCAACAAAAAAGATCAAATATGAAAAGCTAGGCACGTAACAATGAAGCCAGCTAGCAAGTACAAAGGGAGTTGAAATATGTCAATTTACGACGAAAAGGTGTCTCAATCCAGAACAAACAGCTATAGCAAGTTTAGATTCAGCTGGGTTCATCACTCTATATTGTATGTCACCCTAACACCATAATAAAAAATAAAATAATCATGCATTAATATAAATTACTACTAGTAGTTAAAAACAAATTAAAAAATATGAGTTATACCACATTATAAAAAGCTTCATGATGATGAAACCGTTGATGAGGTACCAGATTTTGCGTAAACATGGTACCACCTGTTTGTGTCTGAAGGGCATAGACTCCATCAACCACACGATTCTTGTCATCCAGTAATGGAATTAAGTTGAAATTCACTCGTTCTCCCATTTCTACTTCAAAAACAAGATCCCAAAATAGAAAATTAGCTAGGGTTTCCAATTAAAAATGAGAAAGTACGTGATACTAACTTGTTTAACTTACCTAAACTGAAACTAGTACACTCTTGCTGCTGAAACAAAATCAAAATGAAAGCTAGTACACCCTTGGTGAATGAAATTTGGGAAAAAGTTGTTGCTTAAGACAGTGATCAAGTGAGTGACGAGTGGAGTAAATGAAGTTCGGTCTTATTTAACTATATGTGTAAGGGCCACAAGCCTTTAATTTATTTATTTTCAATATTACATCTACATTTTATTTGTTCAGAGGAGTTATATATGTAGAAGTGCTTTAATTTTAACTTTGCAAGATAATATTATTGTTGCAAGAATATGGAAAGTAGTGATGTTTGGGTATTGGTCTTTTTAGTCTTGACAATAATTATCTTTTTGGTAAAATATCAACTTTGCTTGGGAATTTGGTTTCCTATGAGTATCTTGACCACATTTGTTCTACAAACCAACTTAGAACAATAGTGGTCATCTTCGGCGTGAAACAACCGCACAATATTTTTACAAAACATAATTATTGTCAGAACTAAAGACAAACATCACTTCCATATTCTTGCAACAATAAATATCATCTGCAAAGTTAAAATTAAACACTTCATATAACTCCTCTGGGCACAAATTAAATGTTGATATTGAAAAAATAATTTAACTGGTATTACTGCAATAACTGCTTAAATAAGACCGAACTTCATTACTCCACGTCGCGCTCACTGTCTTGAGAACAACAACTTCTTCAAATTTCATTCACAAAGGTGTACTAGCATTTCGGTGCATTTTGTTTATGTTACGGGACTTGAAAGCCAAATGAACGTAATTCCGGCAATCCTATGCTGGTAATCGTTGATAGTCCATGCTGCCAGCAGTGATGCGTGTTTACGAAATATCAACGATTTCATCATCGCCAGCATAGTGGTATAACATATTTTAATTTGTTTTTAACACTATAGTAATTTATATTAATGCATGATTATTTTATTTTAATGGTGTTAGGGTATTTAATACTAAATGACAGCGAGATCTAAACTTGTTTGTTTGTAAATACTGCGTGGTATTTCCTTCCCTTTAACGCTTTCATGTTACTGCCCTTTTCATATGATCTTTTGTTGGTTTTAATATGCGTACTGGCATAGCGCTTTTACGTAGATCGCTTTATTTCGCGCCAGCCGACGGTGGGCACAAGTACTATCTTTAAATTAAAGCGGCAACCATTTTTGCTGGGAAATGTTTGTGTGGCTTTCCAACATATCCATGATATACAATGGAATACGGTCTAAAAACCGGACGGACGGACTGAGACTGAGTTAGGTAAAACCTAGACCGAGACCGGACCAGAATGGTGGTCTTCGGTCGGTCCGGTCCAAATAGGCTAAATGTCCGGTTTGTATGCCAGACCGGACCGGTCCAAACCGAGACCGAAATAATGAAAAACCTCATACCGAGACCGGACCATTGGTCCTTCGTTCCGGTTGGTTTTCGGTCGGTCCGGTCGGTTTTGCCGGTTGGTCCGGTCGGATTGCTCACCGGGAGAAGCAGATCTATATAGTTAGATACAGACTCAGTGGCGGACCTAAGAAGGAAACCAAGATGGTTCCTCTTTCTAGTTGATAAGGAAGAAAAAAAAATCGGGTTGAGTCGATAAAATGACATATCTACGGTTCGGGTCGGTTTTGTACGATTAACAAGCAACATCAAATACCTAAAAGCTTCTTTATATATACTATATAATTTTTATCATGTAAAACCAAATAATATGTTAAAGTTGCATTCTTTTATAAATAACATCTTACTCCGTATAACCGTATTGTTTACAAATTACAAGTTATGAATTATCTTTAGTTTACCATATTCTTAAAATGTATAACTTCCATTAATGTAAAGAGTTACAGTAGGACATTATACTTAAAAAATTAAAGAAAACTAGTTGTGATAAACAATGTCATGTAACCATCTACGCATTGGGGACCGTAAAAAAGTCAAAACTAAGTACTATCTTTTCTTTTTTTCAAGATAATATAATATAATTTTAATATGTACCTCATCTTCTTCAAGTTTCTTTCTCCAATCTTCCACCATTTTCATTACCTTCGTGGACTTGATTTAACTTATGTAAATTCGTACTTTATATTCACTTCCTTAGAACTCAATTTCATCTCAAGGTAGTTCCCTATAGTTTTCTAAGGTAGGTCCTAAAAAAAAATGACATACAGCTCATAAAGGATCTCGGTTTCTAAGGTGGTTCCCAGGAACCACCTACAATACACATAGGTCCGCCTCTCATACAGTATTAACATAAGTAAACGTACATATTTGTACCATAAACAATATACCCCAAAAATAGATTCGTCCAAATCAAAATAGAAATAAAAAGTTGTGGCATAATTTAGCCACACATGTGAAGGAAATTATACCTTGGTGTCGTAAATTCCGAGAACGTCAATTACAACAGTGACAACAAGCTCGTTTGACTTTATATTTTCTTGGTCTCTGACCTGAAAACAAATCTCATTATGTTATCTGATAAGAATCTCTAGAGCTAAAAACCATGAAAAAATTAACCAGATATTATAACTCAAGCTTACCCAATAATAACACTTTTGACCATAAAAGGCTCTATCAAACATAGTGTTCTTGTTTCTGTGTTTTGAGGGGTTTAATTCTTTGTGATTTTATGTCAGATATAAGAAAAACAAAAACAAGACTCAAATTCCAGATTCAAGATCTTTATTCTCGAAAATCAACACAAAGAGACCATGTTTGTGTGGATAGGTGAAGCAGAATAAGAGGGAGGCATGTGTTTGTAGTGTTAGGGTTATAGTATTTATATAGTGAGTGAGGAGTAGATGTGTAGGAGGGTTGGTATAATGTATATGTTTGGTGTTAAAAATATATTGCATGTGTTGAGAGATAAACAGGGAACTAATGGAAGAGAAGTAATGTTTGTGTTGCATGTTGCTTGAACATATAACAATAGAACATGTAAATTAAAGTATAAAGTTAAATACTTTGTAAGTGTATTATTTTTAGTTTTGTATGAACATATGACTTGTAAACTGGTTTTTATGTTTGACTATCGAGTGTCGCCAATTAAAAAATAGTTGAACCGGGAGGACTAATTAACAAACTAATGCAATGTTTTTTTACAGTTATACCTTATAACAGTGTTTTTAAAGAGTTGAAAATGGATCCTGGAACCTTTTGTGTGTTATATATATGGCATCAAAAGCACATGAAGCTTAAGGTTAATTCATATTGGTCATATTCAAGTTTTTATTCTTAAATTGGTTGTTTTATCCTCAAAACAGTCGTATTATATCGGATGAAATTTTGTTTTAGGACATTACTAATTGCATACCTCAATCACCGTGTTGTAATCCGCGATATTTGTTATATGCAGTTTGTTTTGCCATTAATAAATTCCTACTATTGACTAATGACCACATTTTGCGTTAACATGGCACCGTGTGTTGGTGTATCAACGTAATAAATCCCATCAACCAAAAGGTTCTTTTCACCCATCGATTATGTTTAAATTCACTAGTTCTACCATTTCATTCAAAAACAAGATCCTAAAAAAGAAAATTAGGGTTTCCAACTTGTGAGAAAATGATAGAGAAATTAATTAACTTTTTTAACTTACCTAATAAAAATAGCTTCTTAAAATTGAAACTAGCTTAGTACACTCTTGCCGCTCAAACAAAATCAAAATGAAACTAGTACACTCTTTAGTGAGTGAAATTTGGGAAGAAGTTGTTACCTTTAAGACAATGAGGTGAGGCCTAGTGAAAAGAAAGGGTGGTCAAAATCATTTAACTATGTGTAAGAGGGTTGGTAAAGTTTGGTGAAAGAGATTTAATGTTTTGGTTTGGTGTCACAATAAATGAAAAATACCTGTTAACAAAAAAATAATGTCCGCTTAAGTCTCTAATTATATGAGTAGGGGTCGGTAATATGCTAAGAGTCTCTAATATACGAGTAAGGGTTGGTAATATGGTGATTTAAGAATAGGTTTTAGAATTACAAATGTTCAAAAAATTGTATATTATAGTGAGGAATAATTTCTAAGTCTAGATGACAGGAAAAGGTCTAAGATTTTAAAGAGGCTTATAAGTTACTCCCTCCGCCCCAAAATTATTGTCCGCTATTGACTTTTTCGGTGTACTTTTACAACTTTGACCTTAAATATTTTTGTTTTTGTTATACAATAGTTGATAAAAAACATACCAATAAAAGTACATTTAAAACTCAATTCATTCATATATTTTGCATCTAGTATTATATAATACAAGCAAAAATATTTAAAGTCAAAGTTGTAAAAGAAAGACACAAAAAGTTAATAGGGGACAATAATTTTGGGACGGAGGTGGTATAAATTAATGCATTACATGGGTTGACAATTTTATTAACACTTTCAAGAGCTCATATTACTCCTCCAAGGCTTCAAATAGAACTAAGTCTCGGATATTACAATATGTTAGTAAAGCATAGTTCTTACTTAAACATTAACTTGGGTTTATGTTTGAGTTTAGAGAGGAGATCACCAACACATTGTCATTCAATCTAGATTGTTATCCCGTAAACATTCTTGTATAAATTCTTTGATATATATATCTAATAAGAGTTTAAACGTTGAAAAGTATGTTGGGTTTTTATTACTCGTTCATATAAATTGTTATATTGTGTTAACTAATTTTATTAGACTTATTACTTGGTGGTTATACTTTTTAATGATGTAGTTTGTAAACAAGTAAATGGGGACGATAAGAACCAACCTAAATTAAGATAACGAGGGAAAATAAATGTTATGTGTAAGAGGGTTAGTGATGTTTGGTCAAAAACATTTATGGTATTTGGTTGGTGTCAGAATGAATGATGATAAGGGTTCCTTTGCTTTGTAATGTGGTTTTTCTAATAATCTTGTAGACAAAGTAGTGATTCTTAAAATCATGCTTCATTTTATCAAGAGCGGTCATGTCTTACATATTGTTAGACCACATATTAGTTTTGGCCGAATTCTAATTCTAGCAAGTTCACGTGGATTTTCCTCTATGTTGTAGCCAACTTCTATTTCTTTTGAATCTCATTGAAGCCCAATATTTTGGCTAGCAGTGCGAGGTTATAAGTCATGACCAATACGTTTGTGTTAGTTCAATTTCTAGTCGGTGCGTGTTAACCGTTTTATTTTATTGAATGTGTACCAGCCAGGACTTTTACCCCTTCGGGCAGTAAAGGAGTAACAAGTGGCCCAATTGGATTGGCCACCAAGGTTTCCTTAAGGTGCCTTAGGGAGGGGATGTTTGGTTAGGGGAGGTCTCAAGTTTGAGTCTCACCCATGACTTTTACCCTTTAAAGCGGTAAAGGAGGAACATGCAGGCCTGAGGGTCAGCATACTGTCCAATTGAATGTCACTGCTGGACCTCAACCACTATCAACTAAAAGAAAGTGGGTTACTATTCTTTTTCTTTTCTATGTTTTTAATCTAAGTGTATTAATGCTATCCTAAATTTCTACACATACACACATATAGATAAAACACATACATAATAGTTAGCCAATGACCAAGAACCAAAACCGTACATAGTTGTGTTGTATTTAGCATACGGTTCAAATCTGAAAATACATTTTAAGTAGTTTATGAGCATTGAGCCATTGACGAATATCCTTGGTTAATTGGTTAGAATCCCAAAAACAAATTTAGTAGGTGTTTGAATAGCATGCACATTTGTGAAAATGTTTGAAACTGATTTAAACTTTTTATGTGATTATTCTTGAGCAAGATATAGTGAATATATTTGCTTATTCAAAATAGTATATTTTAATGGAAAATTATACCGTTGGTCCTCAAGGTCTGAGCGGTTTGCGGACAGAGTTTTGAGATCTTGGATTTTTCATCCGTAGTCCCCAACTTTGCGTTTTTCGCTCCCTCACAGTTGAGAACCTTATCGCTTGTTAAAAACCTTGTTTGATGCAAAGGTTTTTCCGTCTTTTCGTCATTTCGTGTCCAGACACCCTATAACACACATTAAACACACACACCATCTTTCACACATGAGCTCAAACACATATCTTCTTCAACCACTTCACCGCGACCACCACCGCAGCCACACTCTTCTGCAACCTTATTTCGATGAACGGGAATTACAGAACCATATGTGTAGCTAAGTATTTATTTTTAGAGGAAAAAATTACACGTTTGGTCCCTCTAGTTTGCTTAGATTTCATGTTTAGTCCTTAAGTTGTTTTAATTACACCAGAGATACCTATTTTTGAAACCTTGCACTCATTTAGTCTCTATTTTGGATGGGTCGTTAGTTTCTCCGTTAAGTGTTTGCACCGTTAGTCCCTCCGTTAATAATTTTTGCACCATTAGTCCTATTTTTTCAAATAATAGTTTTCGCCAGTTAGTCCCTCCGTTAAGAATAGTTTTTGTCCGTTTTTTTGTTTTTATCCGTTTTTATCCGTTTCCGTTCGTTTTTTATCCGTTTTTATGTTTTATCCGTTTTCGTCTGTTTTTATTTGTTTTCGTCCGTTTTTTTACGTTTTTTATCCGTTTTCGTCCGTTTTTTATCCGTTGTTGACCTTTTTTACATTTTGTCCGTTTTTATCAGTTTTCGTTCGTTTTTAACCGTTTTCGCCCATTTTTTAGGTTTTTGTCCGTTTTTATCCGTTTTCATTGTTTTTTATCCGTTTTCGCAGTTTTTTTACTCTTTTATATGTTTTCGTCCGATTTTGTCCGTTTCCGTCCATTTTTACGTTTTCGCCCGTCTTTTACGTTGATGCCTGTTTTTTATCCGTTTTCGATAATTTTTTTGTCCGTTTTTATCCATTTTCGTTCATTTTTTTATCCGTTTCGCCCATTCTTTTTACATTTTTATCCGTTTCTATCCGTTCTCATTCGCTTTTTATCCGTTTTCGCCCCTTTTTTACGTTTTTTTCCGTTTTATTACGTTTTTGTCAATTTTTATCTGTTTTTTCCGTTTTTATTTGTTATTGTCCCTTTTTTTACATTTTTATCTGTTTTTATATGTTTTCGTTTGTGTTTGTCGGTTTTTTTTCCAGTTTTTATCCAGACAAAAACGTAAAATAATAGGGCGAAAACTACCTAAAAATGGACGAAAGCATAAAAAAATAGACAAAAATATAAAAAAATAGACGAAAACGTAAAAAAAATGGCGAAAATTACCTAAAAACAGACGAAAGCGTATAAAAACACAGTAAAAGAATGACGAAAACATTTAAAAACGTAAAAAACAGGATGAAAACATATAAAAACTAACGAACATGGATAAAAAACGAACAAAACCGTAAAAACTAGACGAAAACATATAAAAACAGACGAAAACAGATAAAAACATAAAAAAAAACAGACAAAAAACGTAAAAAATGGACTAGAACAGATAAAAAAACGAATGAAAAAGGATAAAAACGTAATAAACGAATGAATACCGTTAAAAACGGCTGAAAACGGATAAAAAAAACAAATGAAAATGGATAAAAATGGACAAAATGTAAAAAAACGGGCGAAATCTATTATTAACGGATGGACAAACTGGCGAAAACTATTATTTGAAAACATATGACTAACGGTGCAAACACTTAACGGAGAAACTAACGACCCATCCAAAATAGGAACTAAATGAGTGCAAGGTTTCAAGAATAGGTATCTCTGGTGTAATTAAAATGACTTTGGGACTATACATGAAATCTGAGCAAACCGAGACCAAACGTGTAATTTTTTTCTTTTTACATTGACTTGTTGCTTTCACTTTTTGGAATTTTGGGCTTATTTTTACGGACCCAAATGTGTAACTAAGAATTACGGACCCAAGCACCACCACGTTTAGGCTCACAAGGTTTAGTATGAATGGAAGCCTCCTCATTGTCAGGAGTGTTAAGTGTTTTGCCATGACCTTATCAGTTGTCCTAAATGTGTTAAGGAGGCGGTTCGTAGTGACATTAATGTGGCTGCGAAAGCTTCTACTACTTTGGAGAAGATGGATGATGGTTTCAATGAGGTACATAATCGTAAGGCTAAATGGAAAAAGGTTGGGGTTCAAATGCCTCATAAACAGCCGTCTCGTGGTCTTGATGTGGGTAAGGGGGCTAAATTTAAGGCTTCTAAGCCTAAGCAGGTGTATGTAGCTGTGTCAAAGAAGCCGGATGCTAATAAGGAGAAAATTATTAATGAGGCAAGTACGAGTGGAACGACAATTGCTACATCAAACCCATTTGATGCTCTTGCTATGGACGATATTAATGAGAACGGTATTCTTTTTCCTACTCCTATTATTGAGAAAATTGGGAAGCTTGAAAAGCTAATTATTGATGGAAAAGCTACTCTTGTGGATGATAATGGTCATCCTCTAAAAAAGGTTGATTATCCGGGTAATACAAAGAAAGCTAAGGTGGATGGGTCTCAAAAGACTCGTAAGGATTTACAAAAGCAGCTTGTGAGTGACTTGAAAGATAAGGAGCAGGTTGCAGCTTCAAGGCCTAGTTCCTTTTCTTCTCCGTATACTAAGGTGGGTAACCCATTTTCTCAGGTAGGGGAAGTGGTTGTTTCGGACAGTGATAATGAGGAGGTGCTTCCACCGGATAATCCTATGGCTAATTTTCTCGCTTCGACAGGCGGTGGGCACGAGCTTGAAAATTACCATGATGACTACGCGGATCAGGTCTACGATTTACTAGGACAATTGGATGCTTTTATGACATGTATGATATCAAGCTTGAAGGTCATGGTAGGTAGTGATTTTGTTTTGGTAGGTGTCTTATGTAACCTAATGAGGAGTGGTTTGTTTTCTTGTTTAAATGATAGGAAGTGTCATGCTATGTAAGCTTTTTTGCCAATGTAACGGGCTGAGATATGTGACTTCACCCATATCCTTTGTACTTAAACGTTTTTTAGTAATACATTTACCGAGGAAAGCCTTTACCCACAAAATTTGACTTTTTTACCTGTCTAATAAAAACAATCCAACAAACCAATAAGTCAATAACTGAAGTTAAATGAGTACGGGTAAAACATTTAACTTAGACTAACCTAGCAATTTTTTTTCATTGAATAGGATCTTGAAAGATCCATGTGGTCAACTGTGAAGTACAGTGAAGAAGGCTAGGAGCCCTTTGAAATATGAAATACATTGTCTTAACCAAATTGAAAATGATGTAAAACCATTGAATGAGACTTTATGACTTTGTTTAGTTGGGAAGAAATACTTAAAAAAAAATTTTAAAAATCATAAAAATATCAAAAAACAAAAAGCTTATTTAATCAAAATTTTTTCTAAAATAATAAAAATCTCATTTCTCAAATTTTAACATAACATCTGAAAGTTTCAAATTTACCCTTCTCTACTTTTATTTTCACTAAAAAATGAAAAATGCAACACCATCTAAACGAGTTTTTCAAAGTCTTAACCATTTCCTAAAGAAGAAAAACTTTTCCATTATCAAAAAAACCAAAAATGAAAAAATGAATATATTTCTGTGCAACTAAATGCAACATATGATTTCCCAACAAAAAGTCCTTATATTTACTTCAAAATATTAGATAACTTATTGAATAACATGAGACTTATATTGAAGAATAGAATCCATCACAAAATCTTGAAATGAGCCATGAAACCACATCAAATTTAACTCATCATATATATTTAAATGATTGTCACATCTTTCTATTTCATTACGGTCCCTCGGTATATAAATCATATCCTCTTATATTTTGGTTCAGCGTTCTCGAACTTTGATATCTCAATGGGATACTTTTCTCCGTGGAAATAAGCAGGGTTTTCATTACACTATTGCAAAGTAAAGGAAGACAGAAGACAATTTTAGAATTGAGCAACACTTGCGTTTTGGAATATATAGATATGGTGGCGGTGGTGGTGAAAAGGTTGAAAATATGTGTTTGGGTTGCTGTGTGTGGTTGTGTGTTATAGGATGTTTGGTCATGAAATGACGAAGAGACGGAAAAAAAAACCCTTGCAGCTAACAAGGTTTTTAACGAGCATTAGGTTTTTGGATCGTGAGAGAGTGAGAAACGTGATATTTTTTATATTAGTCTTCATGTTCAACTTAAATAGCGTCTGTAACTCTGTAAGTGGGTCTCATAAGTGTGGCATGTTTTTCTTATGAAAGGGCTGAGATGTGGGATTTACCCACATTCGTTGTAGTTGTTTTTTGGAGTAATAAATTTACTAGTGATAAATCTCTACGAAAAAAAACGTGATGTTGGAGACCACGGGTGCAAAATCCCAGACTGAGGACTATATCCGCAACATGCCCAAACCTTTAGGACGATCGGTTTAATTTACACTTATTTTAAAAAGCAACTGTAAGATTTTTTTTTTTTTTTTTTTTTTTTCATTGAGCAACTAGACACATACAAATTAATAGACCATGTTAAGTGTTTTTTTTTTGGTATACATGGGTTTTCGACTCGACATTACGAGCCGACTAATCCCAGGGCGACTACCATTTTGGATAGCCCGGTGTCGTCGCAGATGAACCTCCGTGGCCAATGGGGGATTAATTTTCTCCCCAGGGTTCGAACCCAAGACCTCTTGGCACTTTCGTCCTAAAAGGCTAAGCCCTTGCCATTAGGTCACCCCCATTGGTTAGACCATGTTAAGCTGTTTGCATCTCCAAGAGAAATAAGAAAAAAACTGATTAGTTTATCATATTACCATTGGATCGATGTACAAAATACATGAGCATCACTACTTTCCTTTCTCTTGCAACAAAAAATTTCTTGCAAAGTTGAAATCACGCCAGCATATTGCTCTGTACAAATTAAATGTTTGCCTACTTTTGATAAAAGAAATTAAGCCTAGTAGATGGTAGCCAAGCCAAAACATAAATTTAGCGGTACGTATCTCATTTCACATAAAAAGAAAAAGAAAACAAAATTGTTAACTCTTGTCACGCTTGAAACACACGTAAAGAGGGGGTGAGTGGTCACGCACTACCTTGTTACATAGCATTGGATATGTTTATATAAAGTGAATATTTTAATGAAATGTGAGGAGAGTTGTGACCATTTACAGGTGAAAGGTGACAAGGTGAGGGGTGTGAAAAAAGAGAGAAAATTGACGTGATGTTGATGTACAAAGTGAGCCAGTGTGACCATTATTTTTAGTCTAAGGAAACCTTGGTGATGAAACATGTGTGTGTGTGATAAACCATGGTGAGATCGTGTTTTGAAAACTATTACTCTGTATTGTCAAGTCATAATTTCAAGATCAAACTTCTAAAAAAACTTACGCAGTGATCAAACACCACAAGAAGATGTTAGAAAATTTATAAACTTAATACAAATTGTTTTGTACAGGATCACAAGATTACAACAATAGATTGAGGCCTGCGATAAGCAGTGTCCTGAAACATAAATTCGTCCTATCTAGTACAAACTGTTTAGAGGATACAACAATCAAATCAAATATGAAACTTGAATCTAGCAAATCTGATATGTTTTCTTGATGGAGATGGATGAGGTTTATGTGTTTTTGATGATTCCAAGTGAAAATTTCATCCTCTATGCCCTTCAAAACAGTCACAATACCCCTTCAAATGGCCTTAGAGACACCTCTTTTCGTAATAATCACAATGGTACACAAAAAACTTCTATTTGCGACGCTTTAGCGATGACCTAGCGACAGAATAACCGTCGCAAAATGAAACTGATTCAAACAGTCGTGATGGTTTGCTTAGTGATGCCTTTTCAACATATGTAACCGCCACCATTTCGATTAGACACTTCTTTAGGATGGTGATGGTTCATTAGAGACGGTTTAGTGACAGAAAAACTATCACTAATCTCTGTTTCGTAGCAAACACTAAAAAAACAAAACTATTAGATAGTAATGTTCCAACAATACCCCACATTTTCTATTCAAACACCAATAATACCCCACATTTTAATAAAAAATAAGATAATATAAAGTTACTTATTATTTTATTTCTATCAAATGTAATATGACATGCATCAAATTAGGTGTTTTCTTGACTTAAACCTATCTTAGTGAGTGCTTATCGGATCTACTTTGTGGATAGCGAACATAAGTCTTGAACTAGCCACGTTTTGTAGTAAATCGAGACAATAAGTATCACACATATCATATTTATACAATAACAGATTCTTACCGTTGTGTTCATTTCGGTCGTGAACATATCCTTATTCATGAGAATTTTAGTGAACTTAGCCATCTGGTTCCCAAAGATGCGACCGCACATCAATCTCATATAGGTAATGCCAATCAAGAATATTCCTTAGTATTCCAATGTAAAAGCCATTAGTATTATTAAGAATTAAAATTCAGCCCTTAATCATCAGCGGAAAAACACACAAAATTCATCATAGGAATGGGCATACTTGTGTGTTAGTACTTTTGACTTTTCCTCAACTAGTTTTTTTATTGAACCTAGACCATGGGATCTCCAATTTTGCTAGGTTAGGTTTTCGTTGTGTAGTCACTCATTGTGTTGGCTTTAAGCCCACACCCACGATGTAAATATGACTTGTTCTCTACAAAGGCCTTTTGTCAAAGGATCTGCTATATTTTCCTTTGACTTAATGTAGTCGATGGAAATGATTCCATTTCTTAACAAGTCTTTTATCGTATTGTGGCGATGTCTTATATGTCTTGACTTGTCGTTATAGATATGATTCTTTGCTCTGGTAAGAGCATCCATACTATCTTAATGTTTACATACAGCAGTCACAGGTTTTGGCCACAAAGGGAATACCCTCTAGAAAGCTTCTAAGCCATTTTGCTTCTTCAGTAGCTTTGTCTAAGGCTACAAATTCTGCTTCCATAGTTGATCTGGTATTCACAGTTTGCTTAGACGATTTCCATGATACACCAGCCCCTCCATTATGGACTTTCCTTCATTATGGCTGGAAATCTAATTGGCATCACAAAATCCTTCTAATACAAGAGGAGACTTAGTGTAATGTAACTCATAAGATATTGTATGCTTAAGATATTGAAGAACTCTAACTAGTGCATCCCAATGATCTCTCCAGGGTTACGAGAATATCGACTAAGTCGACTTATTCTATATGCCAAATGTGGTCATTTACAGTTCATTATATACATCAAGCTTCCTAGAACTTGTGTATGTTGTAACTGAGATACACTTTGTCCTTTGTTCTTCTTGAGTTGAACCTTAGGATCAAAGGAAGTTACAACTGGTCTATCATCATAGTGCCCAAATTTCTTAAGGGTCTTCTCAATATAATGAGATTGGGTAAGGATGTATTCATTGGAATTCTTTTGAATTCTTATACCGAGAATGACATCAGCTTCTCCCATGTCTTTCATATCAAATGAAGAATGAAGCATTTTCTTGGTTTGGTTTATAACATCCATATTTGTTCCCATGATCAACATATCATCTACATATAAACAAATAACAAAAAATGCATTTTTGTATTGTTTAACATAGACACATTTATCACATTCGTTTAGACACATTTATCACATTCGTTTATATGATAGCCGTTTGATAATAGAGTATTATCAAACTTCTCATGCCATATGGGAGAGAGGATGTTGCATTGGAAGTTAGGGTTTTGAAAACCCTATGCGTAATCTGATTATCAAAGACATCTGAATAATGGTTTATCTTGGTCTTTGTGATCGATTTGATGGGAGTTAGGATTCTTTGTTGTGTATGTGAGGGCGAATCCTTCGTGTTGATAGTAGTATTTTCAAAAATTTCGACGCCTCTTGACGTGTTTTGCTACTTTAGCTGAAGTTGGTGTCACTTTCGCGGGTCAATGATGACATGAAGACAGGTGCTCACTATGGAAGTGGTTCTTTTGAATTTGGTTCTTTTACTATGCTCGTATCACATTGGGGTTGTTGGTTTAGCATTTCAACGCACACTTTGGAGCGAGTTTTATGCTTACTTGCTTTCTCATCCGTGTTTTAGAGTCTTCCATCAATCAGTTGCAAATTTGTGAAGCGACTCTTTTTGATTACATGATCATGGAGTTGATGTGCGTTGGTTTTATACGATTATTTGTTGGGTTTTCTTTTGGTTTTCGTTTTGCATCTCAACATACACCTTTGGAGCGAGTTCGGACTGTGCTCTATCCGTGGTTTTAGAGTCCCCACCAACTGTTGTGTGAAACTTGGGTATCGATTGAGGACCATGAAATTGTATATTTGGACGACGCTGGAAGTTTGGACTACTATGGTGATTTGAAGATTCAAGTATTTTTACTTGAAGTGCATGTAGTTTTATTCTTTTTATCATTGTAGTTTGATGTTTAGTTATAAGTGTGGTATGTCACTTATATTGTCGTTATAGGAATGATGCATTCCTATAGAAGAGTCACATAAGTGTCCCAAGGGCTGAGATGAGAGATTCACCCTCATCCTTGTACTTCAATGTTTTTGGCGTAATATACTTTACGGGGTGATTAACCCTTTTACCCCAAAACTTCTCATGCTATTACTTTGGAGCTTGTTTAAGACCGTAAAGAGATTTAACCAATTTACATACCTTATGCTCTTGACCTTTGACAACTAACCCCTCGGGTTGTTGCATATATATTTCTTCATCTAATTCACCATTTAAGAACGCATTTTTCACATCTATTTGATGTATAATAAGGTTTTGAATTGCTGCTATTGCCAATAACGTTTTTAGGTTATCCTTGTAACCGATGAATAAGTGTCAAAGAAATCTTGACCTTCTTTTTGACGGTATCCTTTGGCTACTAAACGAGACTTATACTTCTCTATGGTACCATTAGGTCTTAATTTCTTTTTGAAGATCCATTTATGGCCTATTGGTTTATGTCCCGAAGGTAAATCAACCAATTTCCATGTATTGTTGTGCACAATTGAGTCTATTTATCTTTGAATAGCCTCTTTCCAATAAGGTGCCGATGAGTCCATAGTGCCTATATGTTTGTGGTTCTTCATTTACAATATAGGTCATATACTCAGGTCCAAAGTCTTTATAGACTTTTGCACGCTTACTTCTTCTAGGTTCATCATTCTCTTGTGGAACCTTAGAATTATGCTTCAGCATATTCTATATTTGTGTTGTTGCTTATGTCCTCTATATTGGATTTGTAAACCAGGAACCTACAAGCAGTACTATTTTTTGCCGGACCAAGATAACCACAATCAACTGTTTTTTGTCTAAGTTTGGTTCTCTTTGGAAAATGTATTTGAACCTTTGCCAAACAACCCCACACTTTCATCCTTTTATAAGAAGGTTGCTTTCCTTTCCATAATTAATATGGAGATTTGTCACTCTTCTTATGCGGAATTTTATTCAACACTGTATTTGCAGCAAGACATGCTTCACCCCATACAATATGAGGAGCCCCTGAAGTAATGAACATTGAATTAATTATGTTCTTCAATGTTCTATTCTTACGTTCCGCCACACCATTTTGTTTTGGGGTGTATGGTGTACAATACCATAAGTAAAACAAAATTCAGCAAAGTCATTGGATTCATATTCTCCTCCTCTATCAGACCTTAGAATTTTGATATTTTTGTCTAGTTGATTTTGAACTTCTGCCTTATATGTCTTAAACATATCCAAGGCTTCATCTTTGGTATTTATTAAGTACACATAACAAAATTTGCTGCAATTATCAATGAAAGTAATATAATAATTTCTTCCTCCTCTTGATGGTGTTTCTTTGAAATCACATAAATGTGTATGGATTAAACCAAGTATTTCATTGGATTTTTCTATAGATTTGTGTGAATAACTTGTGTATTTAGATTCAACACATATTTCATATTTGGATATTTTATCCATTGTGCATTTAGGCAATATGTATAAGTTTATCATTCTTTGCAAGGAACGAAAATTAACATGCCCTAATCTAGAATGCCATAAGAAATAAGGATCAATCATGTACACATAAGTGGTGCTAGTGCCCGCATTATTATTATTAATGCGTTGAAGCTTCGAACAAATGCGAGCCCCTGGGATCTGCGGACACGAATGGAACTATAAAAATTCGCCTGTGCGCGTATCTTTTTACTGTAGATTCGGGTTTCCAAATTTTGTATCAATCTAGTTCATGAATAGATTGAAACTTAGTGAACAAGTGTACATAATATTTTGTGTGTAAATAAAATATATCAAATCGTGTTATTGTTTTAACAGATTTGCGTATCAGTTTATTTTTCAACTGATATTTTGTCTTGGTGACCAAGAGAGGTTTAGGTTATAAAATAAACTTCTGCCATTCAGTTTTCGACACAGAAAAATGAAAGCTCTATAGCCACCATTTTCCAGAAGTCTAGTCGATCAAGAACACAGCTTTTCGTGATTTTTAGGCAATTTTGTCAGGTCCGGCTAGGGAAACAAACGGCAAATATGTTTTAAAGGAATCGTGTTAAAGACAAGCCTCATGCACGACCTTTACTTCTTTACTTATTTATCATTCATAGTGTCTAACTTCTTCTTCTACCAATTATGTCGGTTTTATTTTTCTGTTAATTATTTATTCATTGTAATCTGATTCATTTTTTTTAAAGTATACATGTTTCCCTACCGTTCCCGTCAATCTACACCTTTTTTGTGGATGTGAGTACAACATAAAGAATTCGAACAAATTAGGACAAAAATGTATTATTTGATGCTCTTTATTTTGATATACATTTTGATATACTTTTCAAAAGTTATTTTTAGAACTTTTCGTAAATACTATAAAAATTTGCAATACTTTGTAATTTTAGCAATAGAAAGAAAATGAGAAAATGATAGAGAAAGTAACTAACTTGTTTAACTTACCTAAATAAACCAACAAAATAGCTTGCAAAATAAAACTGGTATGCTCTTACTGAATGAGATTTTGAAAAAAGTTGTTGCTTAAGACAGTGAGTGGGCGAGTGAAGAGTAGACAAAAAACAAATGAGGTCAATGTTATTTAATCATGTGTAAGAGGGTTGATATACGTTTAGTGTAAAGAAGTTTTATTGTGGTAAAGCTTAGAACGAATGTAATAAGACTATACTAAGACCAAACCCAACATATCACATCATCACCCTCAAACTATTTAACACTCGTAATAACAGGACTACACTCACAATTAAAACAAAAGCCACAAAATTAAATAAAACAAAAGCACACACACACAAAACCAAACCATTTCATTCGGTTAAAGACCGAACAAATGAATCAAAAAGCGGGGGGGGGGACGCTTGGGTTCGGTTGGGGTAGTTAGGGGGACCAAATGAGACCGAACAAAATGCCTAGACCAACTGAATTGGTTTGCTCTTATTACGTTTAGCCTTAGAAACTAGGAAAAAATAATAAGAGAGAAGTAAAGTTTGTGTTGTTGCGTGAACATACTTACATACCCAAAATGACTATGACAATTATAATGAGACAAATTTCTTGTTGAAGGACAAGAAAATACAAATATAAAGCAATGTTTAATTACAAGGTTTATAATGAAGTAATCTTGAGTTCAAATGTAGAGTTTACAGGATAAATGTGAAAGATTATATGATACATTGTGTAAAAAAAATACCTTTGTGGATGATAATGGTAAACCTATTTCGGTGGCTGATGGTGAAAGGAAGGGCAACCCATTCTCTAAGGTGGGTGAAGTGGTTGATTGAGATAGTGATGATGAGGTGTTTGAGCCAATAGATCCTATGAGCAATTACTTTTCATCAACATGAGGACATAACGAGCTTGAAGGCTAATTTTCTGATGATTATGCGGCCCAGGTTTATGACTTACCTGGGCAATTTGAGGAATTTAACAATCAGCTTGATTTCAAGCTTCAAGGCCGTTCGCAGTAGTAATCTTTTATGTGGATCTCTGTATTTGTTTTGCATGTCTTTTTATGTTTTAGTGGTTATTCTAGTTGTTGGTATCTAGTTTTTTGGGTAAAGGGTTTCCCCGGTAAATATATTACTCCTAATAACATTTAAGTACAAACGATATGAGTGAAGTCTCATATCTCAGCCCGTTACATAGGCGGTAAAGCTAATATAACAAGATACTTCCTATCCTTAAAACAGTAAAACAACAACTACTCACTAGATTACATTTGACACAAAACCAAGCATAACCTAACATCTAGATTGCTTACTACCACGACCTTGGAGCTTGATATCATACATGTCAGAAAAAGCATCCAATTGCCCTCGTAAATCATAGACTTGATCCGCATAATCATCATAATAATCTTCAAGCTCATGACCACCGCCTGTTGATGTGAGAAATTTAGCCATAGGATTATCCAGCTCAAGCACCTCCTCATCATCACTGTCAGAAATAATCACATCCCCCACTTTATGACATGCCATAAATGATCTAGTGGTTGTTCAAGAGGTTGTTTGAGGTTAATGTGGTATTTCAGCCGCATTTCATTGTATTTAAACGGTTTTTTGGTTAATATATTTTATCAGGATGGAAGTCCCTTTTACCAAAAAAAAAGGCGATAATACCAATTTAGAATTCACATAAACACCAACCGTCATGTTTGGAATTTCTAGTGATCCGAAATCATAGTGGACTCTTTTTAAACTTTGATCGGTGGAGAGTGTGGTAAGTAGAAATTCTCAAAACTTTGTGGACTGTGTAAATGGACACTTATTTAATTGTATGAAGGATTGAGTCCCTTTTCTTTCTTTGCTATAAAGTATTGGGGAAGGTAATAGTCTAACATCAAATATATATGGTAAAATGTTCATTGAATGGGAATTTACACCTGGTATTGATGAATGAAATTGAGGAAGAAGTGTTCAAATATATATATATATATATATATATATATGGTAAAATGGTCATTGAATGAGAATTTTACACCTCACTCTTGCTGAATGAAATAGGGAAGAAGTGTTGTTGTTTAAGACAATCTTTAATATGTGTAAGGGTCGGTAATGTTCGGTTTTTGTTTATGACAAAAAAATAGTAGTAGTAGGGTGCCTAAAAAACTTACCAGTAGTCAAAGCGACATGAATGTGTTATGCTGAATGAGTTTTAGTTGATGGAGGTTTCTTTGGTAGCAATCTCTCTACTTTCGGGTTTATCCTAAGGCACAAATAGAATGTGTTTGCATTCTAACTCCCCTCTACTCCGTCCTGACACGATTATGTACGTTGTTGTTGAATGAGTTTGAGCTAGTGTTGCTCTTTCTTAACTTGGGGTTGGATTTAGTTTTGAGTTAGGTATTATTAAAGGTCCCTCAAGCCTCTTTCTAACTTATTGCAGTCTTCAAGTTTTTCGATTAAGTCGGTTCTCAAACAAGTTTTAATTAGAAGCGTGTGTAAGATGTTGGATTATATATAGTTGGTCAAGTTTCAAATTCAAGTTTGGGTCATTTCTAAAAATATGCTAAAAAAGTTCTAATTTTCACTGTACAGGCCATTCTAGCAAATATTTCAAATAATTTGTTTGCGGCCAAACTTTTTTGTGTGACTTAAATTTTTTTGTGTGACTCCACTATAATCTTGGTAAGTGTCCGTTATTTTTACTTCTTTTTTCATGAAATATTTTTTACGCGACTCGGTAAAAAATCTACGCTACTGATTTTGATATTTTGTTTTTTTTTAAACAATTCATAAAAAACACAAAACTTATCCATCAAAAGATCACACCAATAACGCAAAAAACTCTATGGCCGTGCAAATAACATATAACTCGCAAAAAGTCATCCTTACACATGACACTTGGCCAATTTTTAATGGAGTTGCGAATTTGCGCAGTCGCTTGAAAATAAATACAGAAACAAAAGTCGAGCGCTTATGGAGAAGAATTCGAGTTTATTGTGTCCTATTTCCGTAACTAAATTCTCAAGTTTTAGCCAAAATTAGCAAATACCTGTTTATCTGAAAGTTTAGACTTAAGCAACTCCAAGGTTTGAGATATTAGATTATGGTAAGCTAGAAGTATTGATTTTTAGAAGCCGTTTTGATTATGTCACATTTGAAGGACGCACTATAACACAGTCTTAGCCAGCTGGATATTGTATGTCCCAAATATATCATGGGCAACGTCTTTTTGGTATATGAATTACATTAAATGGAAGCTTGCAAGTTAATACATTGCACTTAAATGATGATAGGAACAAGTAACTGACATGAAATATGTGTACAAGAAGACAAGGAGGAGAGAATAAAGGCGGTCAATTATATTTTTAAGAAGTTGGTGAAAGATATTTATTGTGTAATAGGTTTGGTGGTTGTCATAAATCCTTTGTGTTTTGCTTTTTTGAAATTTAGTAGTCAAAAAGTTCTACAGTTTAACATATAAAACTTCTAAATTTATATTCACGGTTTTACAGCTGTGTATTTTCTGTGCCGAATATTGCAAGAGTAAAGATGCAGCAAGAACAAAATTAAAATGAGAAAGATGTAAGATAACTATAAGCACGTATTTAAGATGTCTCGACTTGAATTATACATACCTCTTTTCATTTAGATGCATTCTAATAAGTTTAAGTAAGTGATTTTGGAGTGAAAATAATGCACAATAGTACTAGCAATATATTTGACATGCGGATGACAACTACAAAGGATTTTCTTTAGTAGCAGTCTTTCAAAGAAAGCTCGAAGATCATCAAAGATGTGGATCAGTTAAAGGCCTCCACTTAAAGTACAAATCAATGCGGACTTTGAAGAATCGCTACAAAAGCACAAAAATTGCGGAAATGAAGAATTCATGTCTACGAGCTCAAGAACAAAGTCAAGAATAGAATGCTAGGATTTGAAATGTAAAACATGGGGTGACCTCCCTTAGGGGAGATTGTTAGGAATTAGAAAATTCCATAGTGAAGAGTCGGTCACCCCAAATGTTATCTAGCTTAATTTAGCTCGTAGACTTGTCGTTAGTCACGTTATTTAGTTGTTTATTTATTAGTTTGTAGCGTAGTATAGCTTAGTGCAACACCGTGGAGGAAGGACGGGTCTTTACCCACTTACATAGGATCCCGATCCACAGCCGATAGGAGGTCGTATTTCATGTAACTATAAATACCCTTCCATCCATGGAAGGGGTGGTGCTTCATTTTCAATCTAACCTTTCATTTGTGTAAACCTCTAGCAAGAACACCCTCTCTCTCTACTTTCTCTCTCTAAAATGGTAAACATGTATTTTGATCTCCCAAGACCACCCGAATCATCAAACACAATAAAATAAAGATCCTACAATTGGTATCAAAGCCAGGTTGTGTTTTGATGATTTATGTTGGTTTTCGATATATGTTTTATCTTTGTTTTGGTTCTATATTTCTTGGTCGAAAACAAATTTTTTTGGGTCTATTAATCTGGTCTAAAACAGTGTTTAACGGTTTGTGTGTATTCTTGTTTTGGTCAAAAAAGTCTTTGGTCCATTCTTGTCATATCTGTTTTTTTGTCTTGTCCAAAACAGTTCCAAAGTGACTATCTTTTTGTATCACGTTTTATCCGTGAATGAATCTGGTCATATAAATGGTTATATTCCTTGTAGTCAAACTGTGGTCAAACAGGCAAAAAGATGCATCTTTTGATATTTTTCTGGGTTTTTTTAAGTAGACCGGAAAAGTAGTCGGAAAACATCGGAAAAAGTTTATTTTCATCCTAGCGAGTTGGCTATTGAGTCACTTGCTGTCGTGGCGACTTAGTCGTAGCGACTTGTCGTGGCGACTTAGTCGTAGCGACTTGTCGTGGCGACTTAGTCGTGGCGACTTAGTCGTGGCGACTTAGTCGTGGCGACTTAGTCGTGGCGACTTAGTCGTAGCGACTTGTCGTGGCGACTTAGTCGTAGCGACTTAGGTTAGCGACTTGGCTGGCGACTTGACAGTGACAGAAAAGAAGAATGAGAAGACTTGACCTCACGACCACATACCTAAATACCAAAGACTCACTTCGCCACCGTCTCTTATAACATCATCAGTCCATGGCTCGGTTTTAACGAGAAAAAAAAAAGAGGAAGCAACTGGTTCAACTCAATCCATAAACATCTAACAATCATTTATCCTAGACCTAGACTCAACCCAAGACCCTCACTATCACTCCTCAAAGCTCAATCAAACTAGACTCTAATCGAAAATTAATTTCTACTCAAAGATCTCAGTCGTTTTCTTTTCGTGGTGTATTAGTACATCTCATAGACCATTCAAGATCTAATCACGAAAGATACATCTCATCATCGATCTATGTTGAAAGCAAACCATCTTGGTACTATCCGAAAATTAATGATAAGATCAAAAACAACTTGTGTTTATGTCTTCCATTTGATTCGGTTCATATGATCAATTAATGAAAAACTTCAAACAATAACCAAATCTCAGTTTTCATTTCGTGCATATTCAGAGATAATTAAAACCCATTGAAGGGGTTGCACGAAAAAAAAAATCATCATTGATAAGAATATTGAAGCATAGCTTCATTAATTATCCGAATTAAAAGACAAGGAAGATAACAAATTATGTTACCCTCTCTTCTCTTGGTTCGTTCGTAACAAGAAGACACATCAATTAAAACCCTACCTTAGACCTCGAGAGGATCTTGAAGCCTTTTACGTGTTCTTGATTCGGATGAGCAGAAATTAAAGACAAGGTTAAGGAGATGAGATGTGTATTTTTTTAGATCCGATTTTTTTTGTGTATGAAGAAAGAGCAGTTTTGAAGAGGCGGTTATATCATATCTGTGTGTAAGGATTTCTTATGTTTTAGGGTTAGGGTATGAGACAAAGTGAGTTAATTTATATCATTGATTATTAGGAGTATTTGTTTGGATCGGGTATGGTTTTTCTGATTTTGGATCGTGGGCTTCAAAATGTACTCGGCTAACATATTGATTTAAGTGGGCGGGTTTTGCAATGTATACTGCTTTTGGTAAAAATGGTGTACGATGGACTGTTATAGGTTGTGAGTTACACTCATGTGTGTTATCCGAAATTTCTCATGAATTGTTGGATACAATTATTCAAGGTTGTTTTTATGAGTTGGTATTTTGGTATGATTAATATTTTCTCGAAGGGATACAAAATTTACGGCTTGAGCGAAAAAGTGAAAAATGATTACGGGGTTTGTGTACGGTTTTATTGAAGTGACGTTATCGTCATACGTGGTCATTACTATTAGCCGTTGAATCAATGGAGGTTCAATTTATGCAATTCCCATGAGATATTCGAAGCCACATAATGTCAATGATATTTCACGCCCAGCAATATCTTTCTAAAAATCGTAAGCGTCAGTCATGATTTTTTTAAGATGTTTGCTTATGACAAGAACTTGTCGTGCAAATAGTCAGGTACCGCGTTATGATGCTTCGAAAGTTGAAACCATCATGGGGAGAAACGTGTACTTTGATGTGTTACGGTCAACCTCCGAGTAGTATATACTACTTGACTTAGTATGGTTTGTGAAGCTGTCTACATTTGGGTATAGAACTGTTCATGGTGGAGAAGAATCGTTGAAAAACCAATGCATGTTCCCCTAAAACAAATATTCACCGAAAACCAAAGTTGTCATAACACATTCAAGCTGACATTGTTTACGGTTTTGTCTTGATTTTGTAAAATCCCGCGAAAGAACCTATTTCTCGGTTTAAATCATAGACTTGTAAAATCCCGTGACAATGGAAACATCCTGGTTTTAGTAAAGTGCATTTCCGGATCTATCTTACGGTTTATTCTTGGTTTTGTAAAATCCCTGAAAGAAACTATTTTCGGTTTAAACCATAGAGTTGTAAAATCCGTATTGATGGATCCATCTGGAGAAAAGGAAAGTGTAGTTCGGGATCTTTTCGATGTCTTTGGTGTTACGGTTTCTACTTGAAGAAGGGATAAAATGGTGTATTTTATGAATTGGATGTGTGTTTGGATTATTGTCATGGCAGTTTGGTTATTGCATGGTTTTACGGGGTTATGTGCGTTTAACCACGGTCGGGATGAAACCATTATCATAGTTCACTTTAAAAGTCAAAGGAGGCTAGATTTGAGCATTGAAGATGTGACAACGGAGTTAATTCAATATTATTTATTTGAGGTTGAAGTGAAATATCATGGGCGAGTGTACTTAGTATCTGAAGATATCGGGGATGGTTGGATGAAGATTCTTCATGATCCTTGTTCGAGCTTATCTTCAAAAACAAAGAATTGGAAATCTAGTTATTATTGGGTGTCTTTTACCTTTTCTTTTACCACTTGGGGAATTGGGCTCATACCACTACAAAATAACTATCACTTTAAGGAGTTACATTGTAGTGCTCGGTGTCACATTCAATTGTGGATTTTCAAGAGGTAATGTACGTCTATTACTTGATGGTTGGTTGGTTGAAGAGTATAGAGTACTTAGAGATTCAAAGGGCATGAATTCTCGACATTACGCTCTTTGTTACATATGTGCAAGTTTAAGTCACGAGTTGGGTTAGTTTACTTGAGGTCAAATTCATCATATTGGGTTTTCTCCATCAGTTGTCACTACAAAGAGCCTACTGAATGATAATGGGGTTAATTACATGTTTTGCTAAGAGAGCTAAAAAGAGAGAGATTATGACGTATGAACACATCAGTTCATGCCTCGTTCTCTAAAGAAAAGAAAAGTGTACGTTCAGGTGCGCTTTATCTTGAAAGAAGAGAAATCTTCTTATGACGTCTGTTCACATCGATTCAGGGCCTCGTACTCCAAAGAAAAGAAATGTAATGCGTTTGGTCGCATTATCTTCGAAGAAGAAAATCTTCTTATGGCGTCTGTTCACATCGGTTCAGGCCTCGTACTCTAAAGAAAGAAATGTGTATGCGTTTATAGTGCACATTATCTTGAAAAGAAGAGAAATCTTCTAATGACGTTTGAACATATCAGTTCAAGCCTCGTTCTCTAAAGAAAAGAAAAGTATACGTTTCGGCACTTTATCTTGGAAGAAGAGAAATCTTCTTATTATAACCATTCTCACCAACATGCTTCATGCTTTTTCCATGCGCGCTCAGTCATCAAGTGGATCTTTCTCATGTTTTTCTCAATGGTGATCTACTTCTCAAGCTGTTGATGGTTTTCTATTTTTTCAATAGCTCAATTAAAATGGCGATGGCGACATCATATGCAATTTTGCGGGGAGAAGTGGAAAGAGACTACACATGGATGAGTTCACTTGTTTAATCAAGAATGGCAACTACGTATGCAATTCTTGAGGGAGAGAAGAAGTGTGAATTTTTTGCATTGTTGATTGAAATTTGAGAATATATGGTCAAACGGCTCCTAACTCATGTAAGAACCGAGATTCTTCTTATCGGATCATCTTCACATGTAGTTTCTTCTAAGAGCCGTTGGTTGACATCTTCCGGTACGCGGTGATATGATTAAATGACAAAGTGCTTCTAGTTCTTTGGTGATTTCTCGATGAACATCTTTATGTTCTTGTTTGATTGGGAGGGATTTTAGTTAAGGAGATTTGCTACATACAAGGTAATTGGAACGCATTTGGTGAGATGAAGATGTTAACTATCTATTCCCCAACTGGACAATCTTGAAGAAGGTCGTCTACACAACATTTTCACATGTTAGAAGACTAAAGACGAGTTGCATTAACGATCTAAAGACTTTTCTTAATTTGGGCATTTATCAAAAGTTGTCTGGGTTTAGAGGAGAGCACTAATTGGGAGAAAGTTATAAGTCAGATTCAATTCCCAATTAGACGTGCTCATATTCTTTTAGCGGTGATGACTACTCGAGACGTTGATATTGACTATTGTTGGACATTTGACACAAGGTGATTACTTAGGAGTTAATCATTTATCACTTATTTGAGATTGAAGTTGACTTTCACAAAGGCGTGTTCTTATTTAATAACTTGCTCGGGCTTAATAATTTGAGTTGAAGACTTGGCTTATCTAGTTACCGGCGATGTCGAGGTGGATGGTTGAAGACCTGGTTAACTATCACTATTAGGAGTTACTTTGTTTTACTCAATGTCACACGCATATGACGGTGTGGATAATCGCAAGAGGTGTTAATGTCTCATACTTTGTTTGGGTAGTGAGTACTTAGAGATTTGCTTGAAGCATAAATTCTCTACACCGTTCTTCCATCATTAGGTGCAAGCTTAAGATACAAATGTGGGAAGTTGACTTCAGTTTCAAGTAGGGTATATCGGTTTTTCTTCTTGATGGTCACTTCAAATTGTCTACATAAGGGTTGATAAAATAGTCAGTGAGTCTTCACAAGTTGATTCTCACAAAGTCTTCAAGCGATCTTCTCAACAAATTTCAAGTATTTGGGCATTCAAAGAGTTGCTTGATTCGAAGTATCAAAACTAGAGAAGGGGAAGGAGACAAGCATCTAAACGCGAGTAAACTTGATGTACTTAATACTTCTAAGAAATTGAAGATATCGGAAGACAAATGTTATAACCGCAGAGAAACTCAAGGTTTGACTCATGGCGAGTAAACTTGATGAACTTAACTCTTCTAAGTGATTGAAGATATTCCGGGAAAACAAATGTCATGACCGCAGAGAAACTCAAGGTTTTACTCATCAACGTTTAGTGTTCTTATTCCAACTAGGTGGGGGAAGTGATGTTAGAGTTAGTTTCTGAAGATGAATGAGGTACACAAGTGTGTGATGATTTTGATTTTATCACAATCATCAGGGGATAGAGATTGTGTACATTGGGGATGCTCAATTTTTACACGAGGGCTTAATGTGATTCGAGAGATATAATCACTTATTCGGTGTTGACATCCGAGAGATTGTCACCCGAGAATAATCGATTATTCGGCCGCTTCTTCAATGTTATCGGTTATTCTCTCTTTGGGCATTCGGGTACTTCGGTTCTTGAGCTTCATACACTTTCTTCAGGGGGAGAGAAAAGTATACATCGGGGTTATTCTTTGGCTATTGGACTTAATCTGCTACGATGTTATAAGTTTCTTTGTCTTTGGGTAATTGTGTATTCGGGTTCGTGAGCTCTAGTCTAAGAGATTGGCTGCATCAATTCAACTACTCGGGGGAAGTGGTCTCTTGACACCTTTTGGAATGGATTGCCGGACTTCGAGTGGAAAAGAAATTGAGAAGATTATTTTATGTGTGGATGATACGTTCTTTGTTCTTGTTGATGATATAACCTCGAACGAAGAACCTCGATTATCGTTCTTAAATGGAGCAGCGGGATTTATGATTATGGTGTGCATCTCTGTGCACCTGGCTAAGGAAAGCTTGAAATAGAGCTTCGAATCTGCTCATCCAAGGATTTTCGGTTTGGGGAAGCGCGAGTCTCACTTTCGAGATGGTTCAATTTCTTTCTTTGATTCAAGAGCCCTGGGAGCTTTGGTGGTGAATGTTTAAGAGTTGATGACTTCTATCTTCTACGCGTCTTTGTTCGATATCCTTATCTCGATTTTCGTATCATCATCTTCTTTACTATATCATCTTCTATCTTTGTAAATATTTATTAAAAACAAAATACAAAAATTATAAAACCAAAAACAAAATAGAAAAATATAAAACCAACAAAAGAAAATAGAAAAATATAAAACCAACAAAAACCCATAAAATCAGAAAATTTGAAAAATACCAAAAATATTGTTTTCTGATGACATGTCTTCTGGTATCGATAACATCTACGGTCTTAGAAATGTCATTCAATAATGGCACGGGACCATAGATGAAGTTCGAGAGGAGGTGTAAATATTCTTTTCAAAACATGTCACAAATCATAAACTGGCTTGTTACTTTATGTGGCCCGTGCTTAAACAATGGTTTGCTATTATTTCAGATAGCAACCCGCTTCTTTAAAGAAAAGGAAAGTGCTGCGCTAAATCAATTTTTCAAATATTTAGTGCATTGCTTATCCTAAAAACAAAACAAGGAAAGTATGTCGGGATCTGCTTGTTCCTACACAAATGTTTTTTCCGTCTAAAATTCTTCAGAAAAATATTTGGTGTTTTCTAAAATGGTGGTAAATGAGTTGCTTAAAATCAATCAGATTCAGAGTTTTTATAAAATTTGGAAACTCAATCAATGACTTCAACTTTTCTTTTATAAAATGAGTCATTGATTGAGGGGAGAATGTTTTCAAATCTATATCATCTAACGAGCTTTCTTAATTATCCTCGTGCTTAACTAAAATGATATTTGCCTATGTCGAAGGACTAGGAATTTAGGATATGATTGTTAGGATTAGATGATTAGAGTTTGATTAACACATAAACCCCATACCTTATATGATCTGATTGATATGTTGGATTGACTTTTATTAGTCGATTGTTGTTTGGGTGTTGTCGACCACCATATATTTGTATGTGTGTTCACTAACATATGCAGGTGTATTGGTATATAAGAATGTTCCCGATCCGGATCCCACAAATGAAGATGATTGGATGCCGAAAGGAAAGGGTAACTATATCTTGGGTTGACAAATGAAGAAACGGAGCTTAATTGGACTTTTATGGAGAGTTGGCATAAATGCAACGTAAGAGGTCTCACTGCATCAGCAGATGGTTTTCTTCTAAGTGATTGAAGAAACGGAGCTTAATTGGACCTCAGTTGGCATTCAAAATGCAACGTAAGAAGAAGTCTCACTGCATATGCAGACGGTTTTTCTTCCAAACCCTACAGCAACAACAACAGAAGCTTCTCAACCACCTAGCGTGATCTTTGTGCGAGGATACCATTTTTAACCAATTTTGAATAATTTGATTAAATTGTTTTGAAAATGGAAAATATTGTTTTGAAAATATATTGGACTAATTTTTGAAAATCACCGGACTTCATTTTATCAAAACTTAAGTCACTCAATTATCGACTACTGTCATGGATTGAGGGAGAGAGTGATTTAAAATAAAATATTTTCAAACGATATTTCTTCACAAAAGTTCCGCTTTGTACAATATAAGTGGTGATCTAAAGATTTAATGTTATGTCATGGTATGATTTTTCTTTAGAATCAAGGTCTTTCAAAATGAAATTTTTTATGTTCTTGTTTGATTGTGAAATTGTTTTATTTTACTAAAAGATCTCTTAAAACTATCATACATGACACTAACAATCTTTAATGTTTAAATCATGGTCCTATCTGTCATTTTTCAAAATTAAATCTTGCCACGTCTTTCCCTAAAATTTTCTAAATGATTTAAATCTTTTGGGATTACAAATCTCAAATGGTTTGAAATTTTTGATCGCGGGAGATATCGTGATTTAAATCTCAAATTTGTTTTAATGGAATTGGTTTTAGTCCTTAAAGGCACTCCTGCCTCCATGTGCCAAAAGACTTCAAATACACAATGCACATGTTGAGGAGGAGGATTTATCCAAAACAAGATGAGTATTTAAACAAGGCCACATTTTCTCCCATGTTTTCTAAACCTAATTAAATCACTTGGGATCCAAAATCTCAAAGGGTTTGATATTTTTGATCGGGGGAGAATTTGTGATTTAATAATGAAATTTGATAAAAGTTGATCGTTTTGATTCAGTTGTGCAGGCTGCTCTCTCATATGTGCTAAACGCTTTCGAATCTCGAAGGACATATTGAGGGGGAGCAAAACCATCGAGGTACAAAAGTTTTTTTAAAAGAGATTATAAAGTACCTTGATTGTGTTTTCAAATGGTTTTCTTAATGGATTTTATGATCGTGGATGTACTTCAAAAGAACTCTTGCCTCTATGTGATAATATGATTTTAAATATCCTATGCACATATTGAGGGGGAGAATTTTACCATGAAAATCAAATGGCTTTTTAGTATGAAAATTGTGATCAAAGAAAATATTTCAAAGTTCTCTTGCTTGCCTCCGTGTGCTAAACAATTTCTAAATCATATGCACATGTTGAGGGGAGGTTTTCTAAATGATCAAAACTATTAAGGTACAAAATGCTTTGATCTCGTATCACAAGTACCTTGATTGTTTTTCCAAATGATTTTTCAATTGTTTTCAGAAGGAATGAACTGTACCAAAAGACCGACCAATTTACTTTATGTATGGTGTTATAAGGATGGTTAGGTTAGGTATTAGTTCCCACGATCCGCCGAGAATCGGAGGGATCTACCAAGGGACAATCCACTAGATAGTGTAGAGTCCTTAGGTATGATGAAAAAAGGAGAAAATAGAAATGGGAAGAGTCGGATGAGATAGAGCTAGAATCGAATAAACCCAACAAAGTTCTAGTTATGAAGTCTTGGTAAGCACTGAAGGGGTTGAAGAATGAAAAGAAATGAATGTGAAAAAGGGTGAAAAGAAATAGCCCTCCATTAATTCAACCTTAGGGCGAACGGGTTCAATACATATGCTCTTGGTTGTTACTAAGGTAACTGTATTGAAGACAAGACGTCATGGACCGGTGGACGACTTGCGCACTAACTTCCCAAGCTACTCAAGTTCCTCTTAAAGGGCTTGTTTCATTCTCACGGGGAACCGACATAATCTATCGACTTTCTCTTAGAGATGGTTGATATTGAAGTAGGAGACCCTCTCCCTAGTCTCCAGCATAGGAACCAAAATGCACAATTGAGTCTAGAGCCAAGAGATCATCCACAATATCTCGTTAGGACACTAAATTCTTGAAGACTTGCTTTTTCACACAATGTGAAAAGTAAGTATATATTAAGAGTCCTACGCATTATCCTTGTGGTATTGCCGGAACATCCGAGTGATATGTAAAAATATTCACAATGAAGATGTAAATCCTTCTAGAGCCAACATCTAACAAGCTCTTGGTGGGTGACATGTGAGATCTTCTCGTAAGATCAAACTTGTGACAACTGGATAGAAACAATGGGGCGATTCATTCTTGAATCAACCTTGGTCGAGAATGGAATTGACGAATGCTTTTGGAAAAACCATTCGATGTGCAAATATTCTTTTCTCTAGCACGTCGAATGTGTACTTATGTTTTCAAAATTCAAAAAGTATCTCTGATTGAAAAATACTTTTAGAAAAACCGATCGATGTGCGAATCTCTTCTTTTCACTAGCACGTCCCAATTGTGTACTATTTTCAAATACAAAAAAAGTGTTTTGATTGAAAATTGATCTTTCTCATAAAACCTTAAATGCGCATATTGCAAAACTCTTTATTTCAAGCAATACGCGATTGTTTTTCAAATCAATTTTTCATCAATCAGTGAATCTCAATTCGTTGGTTCACTCACTCCGTGTTGTCTTCTTTGAGGCGTTCCGGTTTGAGAACGGCTAGAACAGCGAAACCACGTCAAGGAGATTCTTAGGAATCCTACGATCCGCAGGCGATTACTTATCGGTCAGCGGGAACGCGGTGGGCGTGTACCTCAATTCAACGAAAGTGATCAAAGACACTTTCGTGCGCTTTATTGCTAATCGTTGTTTGCGGTACATTTGGACGGTTGCGGTGATCGTAATTGAGGAGTCAATCCAAAGCCGCATGCTCACAGTATCTACACTTAATTTGAAGAAATCATGACTGTGCATATCTTCATAACTGGCTCGATATTTCATACTATGCTTCATACGCTCTTTGCAAATATCATGAACCAGTAAGGCTTCCGCTACTCTGATGAAAAGATGTCATGATCCAGAAAGTGTGAGCATGTCGGTCCAAAATTCACAACTTCACATGAAGGCAACACTACTATGGATGATCCGAGAGATTTACTATGGTGATGATCTCAAAGAAGCTCGAAGATCATCAATGATGTGGATCGGTTAAAGGCCTCCACTTAAAGTACAAATCAATGCGGACTTTGAAGAATCGCTACAAAAGCACAAAGATTGCGGAAATGAAGAATTCATGTCTGCGAGCTCAAGAACAAAGTCAAGAATAGAATGCTAGGATTCAAAATGTAAAACATGGGGTGACCTCCTTAGGGAGATTGTTAGGAAATAGAAAATTCCATAGTGAAGAGTCGGTCACCCCAAATGTTATCTAGCTTAATTTAGCTCGTAGACTTGTCGTTAGTCACGTTATTTAGTTGTTTATTTATTAGTTTGTAGCGTAGTATAGCTTAGTGCAACACCGTGGAGGAAGGGCGGGTCTTTACCCCTTTGTATCCCTGATCCTGAGGCCGATAGGAGGCCGTATTTCATGTAACTATAAATACCCCTTCCATCCATGGAAGGGGTGGTGCTTCATTTTCAATCTAACCTTTCATTTGTGTAAACCTCTAGCAAGAACACCCTCTCTCTCTCTTTCTCTCTCTAAAATGGAAAACATGTATTTTGATCTCCCAAGACCACCCGAATCATCAAACACAATAAAATAAAGATCCTACATGTGTCCCACCTGAAAAACAGGCAATAACCATGATCAGTTGTTAAAAAAAATAAATAAATAAAATAAAAGAAAGTAAGAATAAGCAAAAGACTTGTGCAGACCTTGATTAAGGAGGACGACGACAATGTCCTCGCCAAAACCGCTAAAGGTGTTTAGGCGAGGACAAGGCCTCGGCAAAGATGTCAAAATGTCCTCGCCATTTGGGCCGAATGTTGTAGTGTCAAGAACGGAACCAAAGCTAAATGATAAGGAATTTTTTTTATAAGAAAGTACGAGTTTCAGCTAAAGTGATTAAGTTTAGTGAAAACCATGTTCACATTTCACCTATTGATGGTCAATATATAGAAACACAATGCATTCGAACCGACTACACTTTAGAAAATCTAGTGTTTTACAAAAAAAATTGAAGCAAAGAATTCTATCGAGGTCCGTGACACCGCAAGACCTAATTTCGCTCCTGGCGCAACTGACTAAACGTGTTGTGATATTTATTTTATTAATTGTAGTCTAAGAGATTTATTTTACGTGTGTGGTTGGTGTCACGATGAATGAAAATATTGATGTTTTTAACCGAGATGGTGGATAGGGGTCATTAATTCCAAGTGTGATGTGTCATGAATAAAAAGCTTTTGAGAATTAGAGCGTGTCTATGCTCATTAGGTCGCATACACCATTAAAAGAGACCGGTAGGAAATGCAGTACTTGCTAGATAGGTTTGTGTGACAATGGATCATTCGTCATTAGTTGTTCCTGGCATTTATTTCTTGTCATTTATTTGTAATGTCATTTTCAGTTAAATTTATGAATTGTCATATCAGTTACTCAAGCTTTTTCAGAATTAAATATTTATAGGCTTTTTATCGCTTCAAATCTTTTAGTATATATTTCTTAAAAGATTTTAGCACAAAAAAGATACCATCCCCGGAGTAATTCTTTCGACGTTCTTTACCCGATAAGGACTAGTCATTCGTCTCGTGTATAATAAAGGTTTACCGGTTTAATTCTTCCTTGGACTCTTCATGCAAGCGACCCTGACTCCTTCCATGTGATGTTATGTCGAAGTCATCTACTGCGTAAGCGCATACTACACATTCGGTTGGATACTCCAACAAGACCAACATGATAAACCGAGAACCCTCACATTCAACACCTTTCTTCCTTTCTATACAAAACGCTAACCTTCATAATTTGGCTCATGACAAATGCCTTCTAAATTTAAAATAGTAGAATGGTATTATTATTGAATTGTGTTTTGTGTGTTTCATAGTGAAGATTGCTCATGTATTTGTAACAAATACATGGCTTAATGAACAAGCAATGCAAACACAAAACCTAATAAACCCAAAACCTACAATTAAGTTTGGGCCAACTAATAGTCATATAATACTCTCCAGCAGTTTGAACGGCAGGTTTTCGAACTGACAAACTGGAATATATCTGCGAAGCCGCTTCTTCTTTTCTTTATCATTTTTTTTTGTTTATTTGGCGGAAACATAATTGTATTTGACAGGAGTGGTTTATTGCTTGCGGCTTCCTCTTTTGCATAACGTTTTTTTATGTCATGGCGCTTTTGCCTTTAGGTAGGAGCGACAATTTGCAACCAACTATTTTTAGAAACTACAATGATCCTAGATGATAAAACAAAGAGTAAGAGACAAATTTTGTTGATTCATGGCTATATCAACATAATATGGGATGTGTGGACGACTAGTTTTAGAATGCTAGGCTTTAATGGAAAATACTAATTAAATGAAGAAGAAAAAAAATAAAGAAATACATTTGGGTTCCCTCCGAATCATTGGTGAGTTGCCGATGACCTTAGGACAACTATTTTGTGATGGGTTGTACCTAAAGTTCCGATACTATGCAAATTAAAGAAAACCCGTAGGGAGTATAACTTTTATAGATTATTTATAAATTACAGATGCATGACTCTAACCCTAATGAAACTAACTCCACATCGGGCTTGGGCCATATCTATCATTTAATACTCCTCGTAATTCGAGCAACAAAATCACAAAAGCTCGGAATGATGCAACAAAAAAAAAAAATACCTTGTGTTGATGAAACTTGCCATAACTTCTTTGATTTCTAAGTACAAGGTATTTATAATTTGATTTAAGATCATTTACATACCAAGTGATCAACCTCAACTCTACATCTTTATTTGATCTAATGGATGATATTAATCTCAACAATTAAAAAAACCCAACTTTCATCATTTTTTTTTCAAATATTAATATCTTTCAAATCGTTAATCGTTAAGCGGAAAAAATATACCATTCGCGAGCATTTAATTATTTTTCTATTGATAGACACTTTGACATATTTTGGAAAAAAAAGTTTTTTAGCATTTTTTCACGTTTTTTTCTCTTTTTAGATTCTTGAATTTACATAAAAAATCACATCGATTAAATATTGATTTGAATATTCTAATAATATCACATGTGATATTATTAAAATATTCAAATTAGTGTTTAATCACATGTGATTTTTCATGCAAACTTCGATGAAAAATATAAAAAGCGTGTAAAAATAATTTTTTGTTGAAAGTATATCAAAGTATTTGATAGAAAGATAATTAAATGTTTTTAGATGGTGTAATTATTTTTAGCGATTAACAGTTTAAGAGATATTTAAATTATAAAAAATAGGCAAAATATTTTAATTCTTCTAATCTCAACTATTGATTTTTTTTGGATGAAGGGTGAGGACGAGTCTTTTTGTATGTGAGAAAAGTTTAGTTTGTAAAATAACTCTCCTCTTATAATTTATTGTATTTATATATTTGTTGTTACTACATATCGTGTTAGTTATAAATTTTATGAGAATTTGTTTCGTGTCGTACATTGAAACAGAAACTTTAGAATACTCAGTTTTGATAAAAAGGGTTTCTAAGAGCACAAGGTATGGATGTAATTCACACGCCAAATGCACCTTAAAATTACCAATGGCTAACCAAATGTCATACCGTCACTTGTGCCATTCGTGATCCAAAGGTATTTGAACAGAATGGCTAAATGCACGCATTGTTTTGTTTTTTTATGAGTGGATATTTTTAGTGAGGTATTTTGTGGGACCTAATAACATGTTAGTGGTGTGTGTTATTGTGTGGTGTATGATATGGTGGCATACCAATAATGTTTTAACAGTTCCTCCCATACCTTGTGCTCTAACCTAGCGGTAATTACTTGACTTCAAATGTTTTTCAGTCAAGTTATTGCAAGTCCAAACCTCTTTTAAAAAGCACGTGTGTGTAACTATTTCATATGGAAAAATCGTATATATTACTGTTCTTGTTTAAGTTGGACCCAACCTAACCAAACTCATTTATTGGTGGCTAGCGCCGATTTTTTTTTAATTTGAATTAATAAGTAAACCACCTAAGATTTTGTGTTGGAGCAAAACGGAGATACTTGATTTTTTAATGAGAAATACTACAACCACCTACAATTTATAAAAAGAAATCCACATAATGATGTGTCAAGTGAATTTGTGGATGAAAATAAAAGAGATAATTTAAATGTTAAAAAAACTAGGCCACAAATTGCATTACACCTCATTGTGTGAATTTTTTTTGCAAATTGTATGTGGTTGTAACATTAGTTTTTTTAATGGTGATGGTGTTTTAAATTGGAGGTAAGGTTTATCCGTAAACAAATAAAGAAGGACGATGCATAAAAGTAGGTTTATGATATATGCATGAGATTTAGACGTGATAGAATGTAAAACACTAAAAGACAGCAAACAAAATTTCATGGGGTTGACCTCCAACAGTTTAGGGCTCAACATATATTTTTCTTAAAGGTTAAAGGATGGCGGCTAGGGTTTGACGGGTTGGCTTTGGGGAGGCGGCTCGGATATCCTGTAAAATAGTAGAATGGTATTATTATTGAATTGTGTTTTGTGTATCCATAATGAAAGATTGATCTTGTATTTGTAACAAATACATGGCTTAATGAACAAGCAATGCAAACTCTAAAGGACCCAAACCCACAATTAGGACAACTATAGAATTGTTGAAATTTCAACTATTTTTATCGAGAAATGAAAGGGATAACATAGCGTCTTCAGAGAAGACTCACGTTTCTCAAATACACAGATAGAAAAGATGCCACACAAGCAATTGAACAAATGAAAGATGCTCCGATTCTCGATCCTAAATGGGGGCACACTTGGATTCTAGGCTGACTTTACATTTAGTTAATATATTTACTTTTATCTTTTTACGACTGCGAAAATATACTAACATCAAATATGGTGAATCGACATTAGGCTAGATGTGATGGTCTAGATAATCTTTGTGCCATTAGATTTTGGAGCCTTGTTTGGGACTTAGGTTGCATGACATGTTTGTGCCATTAGCTACAAAGCATATATAGTTCCTATTTATCAAAAAATTAAACTTTAGCGACTCAAAAGCAGTTGAGATATTAGATTGTGATAAGCAAGGAGTTTATTGTTTATTAGAAGCCACTTAATTTTGGCCTCGTCGGGTGGATCTATGATCTTTCTAACTTACTTCAAAAATTACCAAGTAATATGAAACAATTTGAAACTTAAAAGCTTTATTATAAATTTGTCATCTAATTCTGTTAAATACAAGCTAACTACTATATACATATCGAATGGGTACAAAGAAAAGTTGTGTTGGTTCGAATCATCCAACAGTTGTGGCGATTGGCTTTGTGCTTGCCAATAACCGTTTTGTGTAATGGCGCTTGTTGCTTGCGGGTTTGACTTTTGCTTGCGACTTTTGGGTTCGACTTGGTACGATTGGGATTAACCCAATATTCTCTCCCTTAATCACAATCGCTTTGTTGTATATCTTTGACTCCAATTAGTTGTCTCATTGTTAGGAATTTGATCTTCGGTAGTGCTTTGTGAGTATGTCGACCTCGATATTCTCCACTTATAAATTGACTTTTAAATATTCGTTTAGACGCATTCTCTTATAAAATTTTATATCAATGTGCTTACTTCTTCCATGAAATACATGATTCTTCATTAGTTCTATGGCAGACTTGTTGTCAACTATTATTGTAACCTTTTCTTCTTGTGTGTAAGCTTGCTTAGTAATCTCTTTAACCATAATGCTTGTGTTGTTGCTGTTGTTGCTGCAATAAATTCGGATTCACATGATGATAGAGCTACCGTGGCTTGTTTTTGTGTACTCCAGCTGATTGGTGATTCACCATAGTAGAATATAATTCTAGTAGTTCCTTTTCCTTCTTGAGTGTTGACTCCGTAGCTACTGTCACTATAACCGTGTATCTGGTTTCCTCCATTATGTTTGTAGGTGATTCCATAGTCTTTTGTTCCTTTTACATAGCGTAGTACTTGCCTTATAGCTTTCATGTGTTGTTCCTTTGGTTTTTGCATAAAACGACTAAGTAATCCAACGGAATAACTTAAGTCAGGTCTTGTATGTAGCATATATCTTAAGCATCCAATTAAACTTCTATATTCAGTTGAGTTGACCATTGTTTCTTCAGTGTTCTTTGTTAGTCTTGTTCATGGATCCATAGGTATTAGAGTTTCGTTGGAGTCTAACATTCCAACTTCCTTTAGGATCTTGCTTGCGTGGGATTATTTTATTGATATGTCACCTCGGTTTGTGTGACTTCAATTCCTAAATAGTAGGATAATAATCCTAGGTCACTCATCTCGAATGTTTCTTCTATTTGAGCTTTGAACTTGTCTATCTCCTTATTTGGTTTTCCAGTGATGATTAAATCATCTACATAGACTCCTACTAGAAGTATTGAGTCATTTGATTTTTTCGTGTAGACAGCTTGTTCCAAAGCGAATATTTTGAAATCTAAAGAATTTAAGGTGTTGTCTAATTTTATGTTCCAAGCACGTGCTTGTAAACCGTATAGAGCCTTTATGAGTCTGTAGACTTTTTAATTATCTTCTTTCTTTATAAATCCTTCGGGTTGTGTGACATACACTTCTTCTTTTAAGTCTCCATGCAGAAATGCATATTTGACGTCAAGGTGATGTACTTACCATTTATTATTAGCAGCTATGGCAAATAGTAATCAGACAATTTCCATTCTTACTACAGGTGCAAAGACTTCTTCAAAGTCTATGACATGCTCTTGTATGTAGCCTTTTGCTACTAGTCTTGCTTTATGCTTGACTATATTTTCATTAGCATCTTTCTTCGGTCGAGTACCCTTTAATCCAATTGCTTTATGTCCTTTGGGTAGAGTGGTTAGTTCCAATGTATTGTTTCTATTGATGGAATCTAATTCGACCTCCATTGCTTCAATCCATTTCGATGAAGCGATTGCTTCCTTGTAATTCTTTGGTTCATCTTCGGCCAGTAATACTTCCTCGGTGTTATCGTAAAATCATTTAATGTTCTAAAACCTTGTAATGGTGTATGATCAAAGTTTGGATGTAAATTTGTGGATGCGTTTGAACCACTATTACTGATAGTAGGTTGATCGTTACTAAGGTAGTTGGCGTAATTTGAGAGTTTATTATCGATGAAGTTGTTGATGGTGTGCGAAGTGTTTGTGAATGTGAGGGTGAGTTTGTTGTTGATGTTGTATATTCATCATCATCATTGTTATGGAAATCGTTGTATTCTTCATTTGGCTAGATTTCTTGTTCCTTATGTTCACTTGTGGCTTCAAGATTTTCAACTTTGATGTCAAACCATTCAGGTTCATCGTTAGTGTGCTCATTCAAGTAATCCTTCCAATCCCGTAGCTTCATCCTATTTAAACTTCACATCTCTACTAACACATATCCTTTGTGTTGTTGGATCAAATAGGCGGTAAGCTTTAGATCCTTGTTCATTTTCTAAGTATACCATTTTGTTGCTTCTATCATCTAACTAGTCGGATGTTGTGATGGTACCTTGCATATGCTATCTGTGAAAACTCTTAGATTTTATAAGTTTGGCTTTCTTTGTTTGATTGCTTCATATGGAGTAATGTCTTCTAAGGCTTTTTGTAGGAATCTTTGTTTTAGAATGTATATAGCATGTCGCGGCTTCAACCCAAAATTTTGAGGCATGTTGTTGCTTT